>JAKOGI010000694.1:315000-335000 GCA_029747015.1 Carnegiea gigantea
GAAAACCCTAACGTGCACCTTCGCAGATTCCTTATGAAGTGTGACACCATCAAGCTGAACGAGGTGTCCACCGACGCAATCCGCTTGTGACTCTTTCCTTTCTCACTGTGGGATAGAGCCAGCGACTGGCTGCAGAACGAAGAGCCTAACTCGTTCACCACTTGGGAAGTACTCTTCAAGGCGTTCCTCAGCAAGTACTTCCCACCTGTCAAGACCGCCAAGTTGAGGACGGACATCACCTCCTTTCGCCCAGCAGGATGGTGAGTCCCTTTACGAAGCATGGGAGAGGTTCAAGGACCTCCAACGCCAGTGCCCCCACTACGGAGTTCCTGACTGACTCCTAATCTAAACCTTTTACAATGGGTTGGAGCGGTCAGTGAAGATCTCGGTTGATGCCGTAGCAGGGGGTGCTCTAATGGGTAAGTCGATTGAAGCGGCAAAGGCATTGTTGGAAGAGATGGCTTCCAACAACTATCACTGGGCAAGCGAGAGGGCCACCCCCAAGAGAGGCGGTAGCAGACACGCTGCAGACGCTATGACACTCCTGGCGAGTAGGGTGGACGCCCTCGCACAGCGTCCGGATAAGGTGGCCACCCCTTCGACCACTTCTGCGGGGCCATCCATGGGGACCTATGCATACTGCGAGGCGTGTGGTATCCAGGGATACACCTCCATTGAGTGTCACAATGCTCCCTCCAGCACTGAACATGTCAATGTTTACCACACCTACACCTAACCTCCTCAAAATAACCCCCATCCCACCACCTACAGCCAGGGTTGGAAGCGCCAAACGAACCCTCTCTACAAAAATCCCAACCCTCACCCCCAGAACTCCATCTAGCCACCCGGTTTTCACAACCGAGCTCCCTACACTCCACCTCCACCACCTCCTGAACCTACATCTCACCTGGAGAGTCTTATGGTGTGCTTTATAGCGATCCAAACCACGACCAATGAGACTCTTAAAGAGTCAATCCATCTGCTGACCTCCAGGGTAGATGCCATGGCCGTCCATCAGAAAACGATGGACATGCAGATTGCTCAAATTGCCTAATAGGTGAGCCACTTGTCCTGGCCTCAGGGGCAACTTCCCGGCCAGCCCAAAGTTAACCCCCGCCGTCACGTCAATGCCATCTCTACGATGGAAGAGGGGTTAGAGGAGAGCCCAGTGATGGTTCTCCAGGAGGTAGTTCCCGTTCCTGACTCTGTAGGAACGGAGGGGCAAGCGCGAAAAGAGACTCTGAGCTCTTCTGAGGAGACTACCCCTCCAACTCCCCCTCGCACCTATCAACCCCTAGTGCCATACCCTCAGTGACCAGCATGGTCCAAGTTATGTCAGCTTAAACTTAGATTCGTCGATTCTTGGAAACCTTACGCTGAATCTATGCCAGTAGCCCCTTCCTGGAAGCTCTCAAGAATGCACCTGCGTACTTTAAATTTTTAAGAGAGCTCCTATCCAATAAGGGAGAGCCCGGAGTTACTCCAGTGGCCCCCACTATCGGATCCTGCTGCGTACTTCTACCGAGGCAGTCACCATCAAAACTGCGGGATCCCGGCAGTTTTCGTATCCCATGCTGTATAGGGGATATGCAGATTGAGAGAGTCCTTTGCGATTTGGGTGCCGGTGTGAGTCTCATGCCGCTCTCTCTCTGTAAGAAGCTACAACTGCGGGACCTCATGCCCACCAGCTTGACTATTCAGCTTGCAGACTGCACCACTCGGCAACCTGTAGGCATTCTGGAGGATGTTCTAGTTCAGATGGGCAAGTTCCTAGTCCCCTGTGACTTCATTGTCCTTGACATGGACGAAGACTTCCCAGCCTCCCTTTTCTTAGGTCACCCATTCCTTGCGACTGCGGGGACAGTGATCGACGTTCCAACCGGCACCATAACCTTCAATATATGTAGGGAACGGATGGTCTTTTGCTTTCCTTCGCCCACACCACCTCCCCAACCCGGTGCCTCCTCCGCTCCCGTGGCCCCTCCTCTCTCCACTCCTCCTCCACCTATCTCAGGTGCGGAGCCTACTGATTGGGGCGACGGACCCCATTTACAGTTGCCAATCTTACCCTCCGGACCTCCATGGCCTATTCCTCCATTCAGAGGGCCCCCTTGGGAGGACGATACTTCTTGCCCAGCATTGACTCCTGCTTTCAACCCCGAGGAGGTGTTAGATATGCTATCCCCTGCTGTTTCCATTACCACACCTTCCCCCATCTTCCCATCGTGTTCCTCCTGAGGTAAGGGTCAAGTTTAGGACCTAAAACAAGCGCTTCTTGGGAGGCAACCCAAGGCATTTCCTACTTTTCACAAAAAAAAAAAAAGCGAGTGTCATTTCCCCCTCCCCCCAATCTCCCCCTTTGATCCATACGTCCTTCTCTTCCCTTGTTCTTTTCCTGCATCCTTTTCATTGAGGACAATGAAACTCTCAAGCATGGGGGGGTGAGCTTATCGCTCTTTGGGTGAAATTGCAGACCCTCGGGTTAGGGCGATCGATATCACTTGCATTTGCATTATATAGATAGGACTTCATATAGTTGCACTTGGTTGTTTTTACCTTGATATTCATTTAGAGTATGCAGTTTAGAGCATATAGGATTAGAATCTGCATCCCAAAAGGAGAAGTGATCGAGTCGGGCATTCGTAAGCTTTCCAGGTACCATCTGTCACCCTTCTCTTCATTATCCTTCATATTTTATTGCTTTCCTAGCTAGTTTTATTGCTTTCAAAAAAAAAAAAAAAGGTTTGCGAAAACCCCTCTTATGATGAGAATGGAAGGGGTGATGATTAGTTGATCTGGTTGAGTTGTGTGTTGAAGGGCGGCCTGTTATGGTGTGCACTTTTGTGAATTACGCTCTAATATTGTCATCTGTATTTCCCCTGCCCTATGCTGTATGTCAAATTATCCTTGAGATTCATGTGACTCGGCTTGATTGACCTCGATAAATGGGACATATCATGAAGTAAGCTGTTGGACTATGGTAGACTTACATATGAGACTTTGAGCCTGATGATTATTCATTGCATATAGTCTCGTATTTTCCTTAATGTGTGACTCATCCAGGACTGCACCTCTAGAACTTGGTCTTGTTCTCTTTGAAATCGCATCTAGCATGTACATGTGTCGATATGACTGAGGCAATTTTTGCTCTATTTAGCCACATGAGCCAAAAAGCCACCCACTGATATGTACTACCCTTTTTGCTAGCCCTTTGTGCCTTTCTCCTTGCCTTTGTTGTTGCCCCTTACACACTACACACTTGGCCTGTCGATATTCTCCATATCCTTGTCAAGGTCTAGTGGAGCGACACTTCCATGTTGAGTTGGGTTCGCTTCGAAGGATTAGCCCACCTTGGGTACGTTATTAGTGGCTTGTTTGGGGGGATTTGTGATTCCAGTTTGTATTCCCCATGTCATTCACATGCCTTTCTCCTTTCAAAGGAAAGAAAAAGAAATGAATGAAAAAGGAGGAAGCAAAGGAAAAGAAAAGAAAAATGAAAGAAAAAGAAAGCAACAAAATAGAAAAGGTGTGAATAAAGTGTTTGGCATGGGAGTGTGACAATGAGATTGCTAAATTCCTCTCCCAAGGATTTTGTGGGGTTTGTTACTTAAATTTTCAATTGTGGTGTGAAGTTGTTGTTTCGACATTAATTGTGGAAGTGTTTTTTGCCCCCAGTCTCTTGACTATTAGCTCTACTCTTCCCAAACTTATTCCACTTCTCACCCCTTACCTTTGGCCCCATTACATCCCTTTACAAGTCCTCATGATTCACACATTGCACTTTGCATTAAGCGGTGGAGAATTGAGAACTCTACCAAGCTTATGGTAGTTGCTTGATTAGATAGAGTATTGAGTGCACCCTTATTACATATTCTAAACACATTGAGGGGAGTGTTCCACTTTGTCCTAAAGTGAGGTTCTACCAGTCCTACTTACTCACCACTCATGAAGGAAGGTCCTGTCTTGTTATGTGCTTCGATAGACATTTGATGCATTCCATTCAGGTATGGGGACCAATGGACGGGAGTGTACGAGCTATATTTGAATTGTTTGACATTTTGACTTGGCCATCCCTAATGTACAGTTTAACTTGGATTATTAATTATTCATCCCTTGCCTTGAAGAGGGAGTATTGAGAGGTTTGCTATCCTCCCTGGTCTTTCATAGCATAGTCTTGCTTAGGGACAAGCAAGAGATAAGTATGGGGGCATGATGAACCTCTATTTTGCCCCATTTTTAGCCCGTATTTGACCCATTTCCTCCCCCATTTTCACATTCAATTTCGTTAAGGAAGGGTCAAATCGGCCTCCTTTAACATACTTTTTACTTATACAGCATCTTTCGATATTTTCAAGAACTTTATCGAAGAAACGAAAATATGAACAGTTTCAGCAGAAAGGAGGGCGAAGGAGACGATTTAAAGCTGCAAAAAAAGCGTCGCACAGAAGTCCCGACGAACCGACCCAGCCGAGCCACGAGAACCGATCGAGCCCAAGCGGCCAGCCAAGTGGCACGGCCTGGGCGTGCCACATGGCACGGCCTGGCACGTGGCGCTGTGTGCTGCTTGGTGAGGAGCCTGGGCCTGTTCTGTCAGAGTATTAGCACGGTCCCACCGTGCCTCGTGGCACGACCATGCCACCCCTGTTCCGCGTCGCGACTTAAATTTTCTTTCGGGGTTATTTTGGGGGACATTTAGTTTTTATTTAGTTTTCTCTACACAGACGTTTTCTTAGGTGATTTCCAGGTTTAGTCAATAGTTTTATTCCCATACTTTTGTTCCGCTATTGGATTGAAGTTTTGTTCCACCTTTGACTCGTACGATTAATCTCAAGTTTTTGCTCTCAATTCTTCTCTCCTTTGTTTTGGAATTATTTTAGGTTTTGTTGGCCATGGTTGTTGAATTGAATAATATGATTATCATTTTGAACATGATTCTAGGCTAAATCCTTCAACTTAGGTTGGGATTGATGAAGAATATGTGTAGTTGAATCTTATACTGGCCCAATCCCTGCTCCCCCTTTGTTTTGCGATTATGAATTCTACTATGCACGCCACATGCTCGATGAAATGCTCGAAAGAATATTCATCCTTTTTATTGGGGTTTAGGGGGGTGAGAGACGAAACCTTTACCTAGTGCGCCTTAGTAGACGATTAGGGTTTTGACATGAAAATAGTTAGGATTCTAATTGGGATTTGAGATTATGAATCTTATAATCCTTCGACTTTTAGTCCCATAAAAATAGGCGACTATAGTTCTAGGATTAGTGTTCGACCCTTGAGAGAGGGAGGAGTGGGCTTAATTGACAATCTATCCATTCGTGATGCATACCTGGGAGATATTTGGTAGGGCTAGTAATTGATTCGCTAGTATATTTGTGCTGTTAATTCCAACCTGAGTGCTTCCTATTCTGCTGCTTACTACACTTATTAGCTGTCATTGTTTCACTTAGTTTAGTCTCCCAACCACGATTTTGATTGCCTAGCTTGAGTGGTCTAATCAATTCTGGTAGTTGAAGCCAAGTTTCCGGTGGATTCAACCCGTACTTGCCGGTTGCTAGCTATACCTACGCCGTGCACTTGTGGTAATTAAAATGATAACAGAACTGATTGCCGCAAGTGCACGGCGTAACAGTAACTAGCAACCGGCAAGTACGGGTCAAATCCACAGGGAACTTGGCTTCAACCACCAGAACTGATTAGACCATTCAACCTACGCAATCAAAATCGTGGTTGGGCGACTAAACTAGGTGAAACAATGACAGCTAATAAGTGTAGTAAGCAGCAGTATAGGAAGCACTCAGGTTGAAATTAACAGCACAAATATGCTAGCGAATCAATTACTAGCCCTACCAAACATCTCCCAGGCATGCATCACGAATGGATAGATTGTTAATTAAGCCCATCTCCTCCCTCTCTTAAGGGTCGAAGACTAATCCTAGAACTATAGTCGCCTATTTTCATGGGACTAAAAGTCGAAGGATTATAAGATTCACAATCTCAAATCCCAATTAGAATCCTAACTATTTCATGTCAAAACCCTAATCGTCTACTAAGGCGTACTAGGTAAAGCTTTTGTCCCTCAACGCTCCCCTAAACCCCAATGAAAAGAATAAATGTTCTTTCGAGCATTTCATCGAGCATGTGGCGTGCACAGTAGAATTCATAATCGCAAAACAATGGGGGAGCAGGGATTGGGCCAGTACAAGATTCAACTACACATATTCGTCGTCAATCCCAACCTAAGTTGAAGGATTTAGCCTAGAATCATGTTCAAAGTGATAATCATATCATTCAATTCAACAACCATAGCCAACAAAACCTAGAATAATTCCAAAACAAAGGAGAGAAGAATTGAGAGCAAAAACTTGAGATTAATCGTACGAGTCAAAGGTGGAACAAAACTTCAATCCAATCGCGGAACAAAAGTATGGGAATAAAACTATTGACTAAACCTAGAAATCACCTAAGAAAACGTCTGTGTAGAGAAAACTGAATAAAAACTGAATGTCCCCCAAAATAACCACGAAGGAAAATTTAAGTCGCGACGCGGAACAGAGGTGGCACAGTCGTGCCACGAGGCACGGTGGGACCGTGCTAATACTCTGACAGAACATGCCCAGGCTTCGCACGAAGCAGCGCACCGTGCCATGTGGCATGGTCGTGCCACGTGCTAGGTCGTGCCATGTGGCACGCCCAGGCCGTGCCACTTAGCTGGCAGCTTGGGCTCGGTCAGTTCTCGTGGCCTGGCTGGTTATCGTCGTTTCGGTTCGTCGGAACTTCCGTGCGACACTTTTTTGCAGCTTTAAATCGTCTCCTTTGCCCTCCTTTCTGCTGAAACTGTTCATCTTTCCATTTCTTCGATAAAGTTCCTGAAAATATCGAAAAATATTATATGAGTAAAAAGTATGCTAAAGGAGGCCGATTTGGTCCTTCCTTAATGAAATTGAATGTGAAAACGGGGGAGGAAATGGGTCAAATAGGGGCTAAAAATGGGGCAAAATGGAGGTTTATCAGAATGTCAATGTGATGTATGAAAAACTAGTCTTAAAAGTCAATCCAATGCATGAAATTTATATACAGTAACTATTTTAATTTTAAATTGTGAGTTTTTCTTTCCTCATTTGAGATATTTATAATTTTTGTTATGATAAATGCATTAACATTTGATAAAACCTTAGCCATGCTTTTTAATGGTTGTAATATTGATTTTTTATTAGATGTACTAGTCTGGGTCAGTGCTTTACATGGTGCATATTTAAATAGACAATTTGTAGATATGTTATCAAAATAATAAAAGGATAGTTATTGTAGGCATAATGAATTTTATAACTAGTGTTGACCCATACTATGCACAGTGTATGATGAAATAGAGCTTTCGAGGATATGTATTATTGGAAAAAAATTGTCACTACACACACAATTGATATTATAACTTGGAAAACATAGGACGATAAGTAGCTACTGAAAATAATTAAAAGTTGTCAACTTCGTACATAACAACTAAGATTAATAATATAGAAAACAAATGACAACAACATTGATGAAGATAAAGATCATCGTAAATGACATGATGATAAGTCAACGAATGAGCTGGATGACAATGACCCCTCTTCCTCTTCCCCTACCTAAGCAGAAAATATATATTTTTTTAAGTAATCAATTGATCGCAGATATTGATATAGACAAAGTTTATGTGCGTGAAAACTTTTTCCCCCGAAGTCAACTGACATAGTAAGAATTATGGACACTTTTAGTTCACGGCGGCATAGGCACTCAACAATAAATACTTGTAGTTTGTCTAGGTAATCATCTACAAACAGCATAATCACCATATGGCTAGAAAAAAATATAAATATGAGGCTTTTAGTAATTAGTAAAACACCAAATGGTGTAAAAAGTTATGAGAGTTGCATATGCATACAATTCCGTTGTGATTGCATGTAGAATAACTCGTGTACCCGCATGAAGAACAGTAAATTTTCTATAACCTATATGATCTCTCAAGAGGACTATGAATATGTACCTCTAATTTGAAATAACTTTGTAAATAATATTATAAACATTCAATTGAAACCTATTTTTTGTTGTTTGTTTCATATAAAATTGTCTTTAGACGATGAAATATAAAAGAGATTGTTATAAATTTTTACAATTTGGTCTAGTATTGCTATGGGGGAATATTTTACACACATGCGCGCACACACACATATATGTATATATGTGGGTGGGAAAATTAAATAAAATTGAACAATTAGGGCAAATTTTCCTTGTAAATAAAAATAAATTAAATAATTAGAGGGTTACAATAAGGTTAAAAGAAGGCCAATTACTAATCATGGAAAAATAACTGACATCTAACTAAAAACTTAAAATTAAATAAAAAACAAACTGAATCATACGAGATTATTTGCTTTGCTTATCCCTCAGATAATAGGATTATCATCCATCCTTTGTCATATATATAACTGAAAGAATGGATATTTTAAAAAAAAATAATGCTAAAGAGATGCTTTATTTGGAGAAGTGCCTTTTTTTTTTTTTAAATGATATAGAATCAACGGTTTATATTTAACAGATTACCCCTTAGATAATAGGATTATCATATATACTTTATCATATACATAACTAAAATTACAGCTATTTTTTAAAAAGATAATAATAAAGAGATGTTTTATTTGGAGAAGGTACATTTTCTTAAGATATGGAATTGATAGTTTAGATTTAATAGATAACTAGTTTTTATAGTTGAGATTACGCCAAATCTAGCAAATCACTCTTATTGCAACACTTTAGAATTTTACAAAGATTATCGCATTTTTTTAACTACTTATGGTCTTTTTTATAGATAATAGGATCGTAATGTATCCTCCATCAATTATAACTGAAATTATGAGGAATTTTTTTCAAAATAAAAACAAATGGGAATTTTACTTGGTTAATGTAGGTTTTTTAAACTTTAAAATCTACGGTTTACACATAATGAATAAATATAACTACTTAGTTTTCTCCCTTAGATAGTAGGATAATCTTATATCTTTTATCATGTACATCCAAAATCATGGAGGTTTTTTTAAAATAAAAATAAAGGGATATCATAACTTGAAAATTTACGGCTTAGATATAGTAAGTAAGTAATTTTTACGGGAGAGATTACACCAAATCCCATAAATCACTCCCGTTATAGCATTTTAAGGTTTTTCAAACATTATGACCTTTCTTTTTAACTGCTTCGATTTTTACCCCGAAATTATAAGGGATTTTTTAAATAAAACAATAATGGGGTATTTTAATCGAATAACATATGCTTTTTAAAACTTTAAAATCTATGATTTAGAATTAGTAATGAATAAATATGACTACTCAGTCTTTCTTTCCCCAAGATGATAAGATTATTGTCCATCCTTTATCATGTGTATCATTTATCATGGAAAAATTTTTTTAAATAAAAATAAAGGAATATCCTCACTTTAAAATTAGCTTAGATTTAATGAATAAATAATTTTTATGGTTGAGATTATACAAAAATCCAAAAATCACTCTCGTTACACTGTTTTAGGGTTTTTGAAGATTGCTATTATAGTATAGTATAATATAGATAGATAGATAGATTAGATACAAAATCGTGGCTTAGATTTAATAGGTGACTAATTTTTATTGTTAAAATTATATAAAATCCTACAAATCACTCCCGTTGTAGCTAACATTTTAGGTTTTTTTCAAAAATTATCACTTTTTTTTAACTGTTTGGATTTTTTATTAGATAATAGGGTTATCATATATTCTTTATCACATATAACTAAAATTATAAGTGTTTTTTTTAAAAAAAATTATAAATGAGTATTTTACTTAGATAACGTAGTTTTTTTTAAAAAAAACTAAAATTATGGTTTAGATTTAATGAATAAATTTAACTTTTTTCAAATAATTGAATTATTATCTATCTTTTATCATGTATATCCGAAATTATAGCGGATTTTTTTAAAAATAACAATAAAGAGTTAGAATTGACGGCTTAGACTTAAAGCATAAATAAATTTAATGGTTAAGATTGCACCAAATTTTACAAATCACTCTCATTACAACATTCTATGGTTTTGCAAAGATTGCTATTAATATAGCATAGATTTCGAGAACAAAAGGAAAAAAACTTAATGAAAAAGTTAAGTGTACAGCAACTTCATGCATAACCAATAGCATTAACAATTGAAAACTATATCATTGTTGAAGAAGTCTATATAAGTAAGGTGGAGATAGCGGATAGTGAAATTTGGTATAAAGCACACTAAGTGGATGGTGATAAGTTAATCTATGATACTAATGACGAAGAATCTACCTCCTCTTCTTGTACCTATAAAGAAAATAAAGATTTAGTGATAATTTGATTAACAATGATAGAATTGAAGGTTATATATACCCATTATCTACCTGGTGTGCCTAACATTAATGTGTCGTATATAATGAACCTCTTCCTCTCAATTGACTGGCGCAATATAAGTGATAGGAGCTTCTACTTCATGCTAGTATGGAGGCTCTAGAATAAAAGCCCAAGGTTTACCTGTGTAGTCATCTATAATCACATAGAGCGATAGATGACCATATACCTGTGGACAATATTAACATGGGTTAGGCAATAGTAAAACAATAACTTGTGTAAACGTGATAAGCATTGACAATGTTAATACCTGCATTGCATACATGTCCAATTGGGTAGCTGTCGTATGTAAAAGACTTCGAGCATCCTCATGAAGAACAGTAAACTCTCTACAACTTGTAGTATCTTGCAAGGCAACTCTAAAGATATACCTATAATTTTGAATAAAAAAGGATGGTTACACTACTGCAAACATGCATTTGGGAAATTATAACAGAGTATCGAACAATAGACAATCAAGGATGCAAACCTATTACAAGTCAAACTTGGAGGTCGGCATGTGCAGTACGGTACATTAAGTGCGCATATGTAAGTGTGGACACTTTTGTTGCAATTAGTGCAAGTATCATAAAACTGTGGGTGGACTTCAACAATATATGCAAAAATCCGAAAATATGTAACCTGGATATAGTAAAATTGGAAGATTATGTGATATTGAATCAATATATGTTAGCGTAAGAAACATTTGTGTAATAAATTTGTAGTTTACGTTTGACGTAATTGCATATTCATCTAATCTAATCCTTTCAGCTAGAAACAACTTCTCTAGATGGTACATACGTAATGTTCTCATACACATGAAATCAAAATGTTTCACTACACCTATAGTGCCAGAGTACCTAATACATGTACGGAAAGTAACATGTGTGACGTCAAGTGTATAAAACTTGCATAGAGAATGAAAACTGAAACTAATGTTACATTTTGTATATACCATCTTTCAAAGTCTTCTGTTGCTTGAATATCTAAGTTTATCAGCAATCTACTAATGGGTAAAGTAGAAATTGATATTCCTAAGTGTATGTTGCAAATGAGAAAATATATTACTGAAATATACCATCAGAATAATGAAAATTCGACAGTTTTGTGAATGAAAGCATATCAGTGGACGTAAGGATACTTGGATAATCTCTAATGTACACTCTAGAAGCAAGAAGTATATTTTCAGCGGTCAAATGTTGCTGAATATAGGCATCCTCAACTTTCATAAAATCTCCCCATAAAGTTAGTCTCAACGGCTGCATCCTGCACATATGCATTATATGTACTAATCTTTATATAATTGAAATATGTTAAAAATATGAAAAAACATTAACTGATGACAACACATACTGCATGTCACAAAGCAACAATTCTCGCTTTACAGTGTCCCTATCTCTGGTCCTTCCCAAAGGATATATAGCAACTACCATGCCGATGATATCTATAAAACAATAGGGAATGAGACCATTGTAAAGATTTCAGAAGAAATATATGCATGAATTTAGTTAGCAAATTTTAATGTGTGAACAATATGTACTAACAACATTATCAAGTATTCGTAGACGTCGGGGGACCTTGATGAACAACACAAAAAGTAGGCGGTGCTGGTAGGGAATATCTCACAGTCATCAATGACGCCAAGAAGTCTCATTCTAGGAGTAAAAACCAATTTGTAATTGTTGGTGACCACGTTCCGTTCGCCATCTGTAGCAGCATCAACTGAGAATCTGAATATGTGATAAACCTTGCAAGCACTGAGTATCGGTCTCCATAGAGTAATATCAGCATCGCCTTCTATGATGCCAAAGATCTCCTCACACTATAAAGTAATTAATTGCATTCGTAAGCAACATACATGTATATGTTAGGGAATTTTTTCAACACAATAATCCAATACCTAGTAGTCCATGAATATAATTTTCCATAATGTATATTGCCCATATGCTCGAACAGACATGGCTTGTATGAGTCGAACCACTAATGTCACATATCTATTGCAAGGGTTGATGGCGCATATATGCATAGAAGTATGTGCAAAAGCTGACATGTCTATAATCTTTAAAAAAAAAAATGATAGAACGATATGATAATAATGCAGTGAACACATCGTAGTTGTGAACGAAAGTATATTACTATAAATAACACCATTATTATATGATTGAAAATGGATTAACCACGTATCCAGAATGTAATAGATGAATCAAATAAACTGTACAATACAATAATTTACAAATGATTTAATACATTCCTATACACCACATTTTTTGTGATTTTACTGGAATTTCTCTCTTATTATAAAGAAGTACTTTTAATCCAGAAGGGGACGAATACATGACAGTGCAACATAAAGTTGGCCATGGCTAAACACAGGGCTTGAAAGGTATACACCAACTCCATTCAATGTTTGCCCCTGGCTTTTGTTGATTGTCATTGCAAATGCCAGTTTTAGAGGGAACTGTCTTATTCTGAGTTATAGATTTGGAAGATTGGATAAGGTTAAGTCGATTTTGGGTGTTAGGACAGCTCTCTAACTTTTGAGCTAGATATTGCTTTGGCCTTTATCACTCTATCCCTCAACTTACTGACAATCAATCGAGTACCGTTGCACAACCCTATTGACTGATTCAAATTTCTTAATAATATAACAGGTACATCGACTTTAAGATCTAGAGAATGATTTGGTAATCCAGAAATCTTTAAGTAATGCAATAATTTAGGAGGTTCCATATCACTGAAAGGACTACAATCGTTAGCGTTCGATAGAGTATCACAACTCAAATAGCTTTTCACATATCTAGGGAGCATAGACAACAAGATTGTGTTTATTTTATCAATATCATCATTTGTTGGTGCAAGAATCCCTCGTACACGAAGATATGACCAATCATTATATTTAGTATTAAAATTAGGATAAATTGATGTGATCAAATTATACAGACCATCTTCATCATTCTGTATGAGAAATTCTTCCAGTAACTTAATCCAACTAGGCTCTCCATCATCTGAAATAGTAATTTCTTGCACTTGACCTTCCCCAACTTGTAATATCCATTGAGCAAATTTCTCTACAATTCGCATAATCCCGTTGGGTCCATTTGCTCATTGCAACCTTTATGCAAGTGCATAATACTACATTCATTCCAAAATTTTACTCGATGGAGCGTAGTCATAAAGAGAGATTCGCGACTCCCGTGTGTAATCACAGGAAGTATCTGTCTAAAATCTCCCCTGAGAAAGACTAGTTTCCCTCTAAAAGCATTCTGATTATCGCATATGTCCTTGAAGTGATGATCAACTGCTTCAAAAGATAAAAGATTTATCATTGGTGCTTCATCCCTTAAAATCAGCATTGTTTCCCGGATGAGATCTGCACGTTCAGATCTCTTATCAAAGGCAACAAACTGACGTCTCATAAGGTTATAAGAATATTTTGAACACTAAGTTGGCTGTTTTTCCTCTGGGTAGAAGTAAAGAAGCAATTCCTGATGATGATACAACCAGGACAATATGCTTTTCTGATTGGAACTTAGAGATTAACGTATTCCACAGATAAGTCTTTCCAGTGCCACCATTGCCATATATAAGAAAACAACCCCCCTTCACCTCTGTTATGAGTGTCGAGTACTAATCTATACACATGATACTGATCTAAGTTCAATCCTCTTGCAAAGCTTTCAAATCTTGATGTTTCTAGATTTGTATCGTAATCAAGATCATCAATAATAAGCCGATTTGTTGTATGAATTGCGGCTTCGATAGAAGGGAGCATCATTGTAGGGAAATTTTATAGTGATTGTCCCTTTCTATTCAAGATACATTCTATCTTAAGTAGTCCAAGATTCTAGAACTCGGTAGATGATAAATCCATATCTAGTATTCCTGTTTGCCGTCGTATGGCATATAGCAGGTCATCTATTAGATGCGCCCAATGTGCATCCCACAACTTCACTAGGTCAGCAATCTCGGAGAACATCAACATGGAGCAAAACATATTTCACAGTTGAATACCTAAAGCCCAGGTTGATGCTTCATTCAAGGTAGTATGCCATTCACCATCATCACCAAGCAACCCCAGTGCCATGCTTGCTGACTTAAATGTTGGGTGTAGGACACCACGTATGGTACGAACATCTTCAAAAGAAGTTGGTCCACAGACCTTTGTAAGAAGCACTCTCAAATAATATCGTTCACCATAATTTGGATGTGCAAACAGAAGTCGATCAATTGAACTTTTTTGACATGCTGCACAACTTTTAGAAGAATGATTCCATACCCATTGCGTGGAGAAGTTAAGATATGTGGTTTTTTGAGCTTCTAGGTATTTCTTATTTGCTTCAAACCAGATTGTCAACATTGTTTTCTGCACTTCTGGCTCATTTGCAATACTAAAGAGGTCCTTTTTGTCACTAAACATGAGTAATTGTTCTACGGGCAAGTGGTATTAAAGTTTTTGTACAGAAGGATATTGATGTTGTAAGCTGAACTCAAAAATCCGCTAACATGACTCAACTGCAGATACGTAGCGACAATCCAAATATTCCTGGATTTCATTCCTTTCTCTATGTGGCTGACGTTGCTCACTGTCACGATGTGTTGTATTGCTTTCAATGGCAATAGTAGCAAGATCGTGACCCTTATGTACATATTTATATGGGTATTTAATCACACTACGGACAGCTACGCGCTTGACATTAATTAAGCATCATATTTTACGCATAGATCTCTATTGTATGGGACCACCCGTTGATTATCAATCTCTCGGCCATTCACGACCACTTGTTGGGGAGTGTGCCGCCTACAGTATTGAGTACAACCATGCTCATCAAATGTTGTTTGATTGCAAAATCTTTTTGGATAACATTTGGAGCATTTCCTATCAATCAAACGTGATACACATGGGCCATGTATCGTAAATCTTGTGACGGTATCATATGCCAGAGGGCCCATAGTCTGATCAGGATTTTTGGCACTAATTAGCTTATCAATCAAAAGAGAAAGGGGTGTGAGCAAGGAACTCTGAGTGAGAGTATGAACCAAAAGAAACCTTTTCTTGCTCCTCTCAAGAGTCATCTAGCAGACTCGACAAAGCCCTGTACGAAATGTGGAAGAATAAATTACACCACCCTTGAATGCCGAGTAGGAACCAACACGTGCATGCGGTGTGAAAGCCCCGATCACCTTATTGCTACATGCCCACGAAGTTTGAAGACTGTAGACAAGGGTGCAGCAAAACCCTTGGCCCAACCTCGCCCAAGGGCCCCACCACCAAGGCCTGCAGCAGTAGGACGAGCTTATGTAATCAGCAAGAAGGAAGTTGCCACCTCTAGTACGGTAGTCACTAAAACTGTTTTTTTAAATTCAAAGTCATTTTGTGTATTATTTGATTTGGGTGCTACTCATTCATTTATATCCACCCAATCTGCCATGCAATTAAACCTGGAGGATAGGAGGATGGAAACCGATTATAGAATCAAGCTACCCAATGATTCTGTAATTAAGTGCCCCATCTCCTATAAACTTGTTTCTGTTACTATTGGTGGAACCACTTTCCGTGTGGATCTAATTCAATTTGATTTATCTGATGTTGATATCATTTTGGGAATGAATTGGTTGCGCACTTATGGAGCTAAATTGATGCTGAAGATCTTAAGGTTATTTTGAAGGATGAAAAATGGAGAGAAGAATGTTTCTATGGGCAAAGAGAGGAAAAATTATGTCCTTTGATATCTGCTATGAAAGCAAGTAAGCTATTATGTCAAGGATGTACCGGATAATGGAGTTGTGCTATCGACACCCAAACAAAGGAAGAGAAAGCAGAAAATATTCTTGTAGTCTATGAGTTTGAAGATGTTTTTCTTGAGGAATTACCAGGATTACCCCCGCAGAGGGAAGTTGATTTTGGAATTAAATTAATCTTAGGTGCCCAACCTATCCAAAGTTCCATATCGTATGGCCCCAACTGAGCTTAAGGAGTTGAGGATTCAGTTAGATGAGCTGATGTAGAAGAAATTTATCAGGCCAAGTGTGTCCCCGTGAGGTGCCTAAGTGTTGTTTGTAAAGAAAAAGGATGGAACTTTAAGGATGTGCATTGACTACAGAGAGTTGAACAAGATCACCATCAAAAACAAATATCCTTCACCGTGAATAGATGACTTGTTTGATCAATTACAAGGAGTAGGAGTCTTTTTTAAGATTGATTTGAGGGCAGGGTACTATCAACTTAGGATTAAATCTGAAAAGATCCCCAAGATTGCATTTAAAACTAGGTATGATCACTATAAGTTTACAGTGATGCCATTTAGTTTCACCAACACTCCCGTAGCCTTCATGGATCTTATGAACAGAGTCTTCAGACCCTACCTAAATAAGTTTGTGGGGGTGTTCATAGATGACATTCTTATCTATTCTAAGGATAGAGATGAACATGCTAATCATTTGAGGATGGTATTACAAACCTTGAGGGAGCATCAACTTTATGGCAAATTAAAGAAGTGCAAATTTTGGTTAGAAGTAGTGGTGTTCTTGGGTCATGTGGTTACAAAAGAAGGAATTAAAGTTGACCCCTAGAAGGTAAAGCTAATCAAAGAATGATTAAGGCCTACTAAAATTACTGAGATTAGAAGTTTTTTGGGTTTAGCGGGCTATTATCGAAGGTTCGTTAAGTGCTTTTTGAAAATAGCTTCGCCCCTGAGTAATCTCCTGAAGAAAGCAAATAAATTTGATTGGACAGAGAAGTGTGAAAGAGCATTTCAGGTGTTAAGGCAGCGATTAACTACCTCCCCAATCCAAACGCTTCCAGTGGAAGGTAAGGAGTATACCATTTATAGTGACGCTTTAAAGAACATATTAGGGTGTATACTGATGCAAAAAGACAAGGTAGTAGCTTATGCCTCTCGAAAGCTCAAGCCTTATGAGAAAAATTATCCCACCCATGACTTGGTTAGCAATCATGGTCTTTGCATTGAAAATTTAGAGACATTACTTATATGGGATACCATGCAAGATCTATACGGACCATCAAATTCTGAGGTATATTTTTACCCAGAAGGAGCTCAATTTGAGACAACGATGTTGGCTTCAGTTACTCAAAGATTATGATTTACAGATTCAATATCATCCAGGAAAAGCAAATATCATAGCATTAAGTAGGAAGGCGCAAACTAGCCCAAGCACTGTGATGATTACCCAGTTGAGTCTCTTGAGAGAGCTTGAGGACTTGGGAATTCAACTAGTGTCCCATAGGCAAGCACATGTTCAATTATCAGCACTTACCTTACAGCTTTCCATTGTGGAGGAAATTCGAGTGAACCAGGAAAGTGATCCTGAACTCCAAAGAATTAAACAAAATTTAGAGAAAGGAAAGTCTCCTAGATTTGTAGTATATGAGGATGGGACCATGCGATTTCAGAATCGCCTATGTATACCTAGAAAAGAGGAATTGAGGAAACAGATCCTAGAGGAGGCTCATAATACCCGCTACTCGGTGCATTCCGGAGGTACCAAGATGTATCGAGACCTAAGACAATACTTTTGGTGGAATAATATGAAGAAGGAGGTTGTAGAATATATAGATAAGTGTCTAACCTACTTGAAGGTTAAAGCGGTGCATCAGCGTCTCGTGGATGAATTGCGACCCCTAGAAATTTCCACTTGTAGGTGGGATTCAATCTCAATGAACTTTGTTATGGGTTTACCCTTTTCTGCCTCGAAAAAAAATGCTATCTGGATCAAAATTGACCGACTTACCAAGTCGGCCCTTTTTCTGCCAATTAGGGATACTTAAGGAGTTGAAAACTAGCGCAACTGTATGTTAAGTAGATAGTTTACCTGCATGGGATTCCCATGGACATAGTATCAGGTAAGGATCAAAGATTCCTAGCCTATTTTTGGCAAGCACTTCAAAAGGCCTTTGGGACCAAATTAAACTTTAGCAGCTTTTATCACCCTGAGAGAGATGGCCAAATTGAAAGAGTGAATCAAATTCTAGAGGATATGTTAAGAGCTAATGTATTAGAGTTCCAAGGGAAATAGGAAGACGATTTACCGTTGGTGGAATTTTCTTATAACAATAGCTACCAATCCACCATCAAAATGGCCCCGCTTGAAGCTTTATACGGGAGAAAATGTAGAATTCCAATGTGCTGGAGTGATTTAGACGAGGCATTGATGATAGGTCCCGAAATGATCCAGGAAACCATTGAAGCAATAAGAAAAATTTGGAAGCATATTACGGTTGCCCAGAGTTGGCAAAGAGTTATGCAGATAACAGAAGGAGGCCTTTGGAGTTTTAAGTATGAGACAAAGTTTTTCTGAAAGTTTCGCCAACTAAGGGTATCAAGAGGTTCGGAGTACGAGAGAAACTGAGTACACGATATATTGGACCATATGAAATCATTGAAAAGTTAAATTCTGTAGCTTATCGCCTGGATCTGCCAGTAGAACATGAACACATACGTAACATGTTTCAGATCTCACATCTCAGAAAGTATATCCCAGATCCAAATCACACCATTACATCTGAACCTATTAGAATCACTGCGGATTTAGTATATGAAGAGCAACCAATTCAAATACTAGATTGCAGGATTAAGCAGTTGCACAATAAACAGATACCTCTACTTAAAGTGCTATGGTCAAATCATATCTCCCAAGAAGCTACTTGGGAGACTCAAGAGGAAATGAAAGCTAAATACCCATAATTATCTGAGGTAATCTTGCATTATTTGGTAAAGTTCATAATTTTTGAGGACGAAACTCTTTAAGGGGGGAAGGCTACAATAGCCCAACCCTAAATTATATTTATTGATTTAATTACCTCATTTTAATGATTTCCTCAAATTTATTTATCGATTAATCATCCTTGTGGGAAAATATTTATTTGGGCCCTCACTTGGCAATTCGGGTTTTATTTATTTATTTAATTATTAACGAAAACTTTGGAAGAATTGATAGTAGGCTCTAACAAGTTTAATCTAAGGAATTTATTTTGTTTTCCGTGACATTACGAAAATTTAAATTTGAGTACACAAAAACGTTATCGTTACGAAGTGTTTAATTCCCGAATCCAACTTTCTTTGGCTCAATTTAAAGCCCAACATGTTTGCTTCTTAACCTAACTAACTACCATGATTAAGCTTAACCATGGTTAGTCAAAAAGTCATTTTGAAGATAAAAACTCAGCCTAGTATTTTGTTATTTATTCTTAGCTAAGTGATCACACACGCTTCTCTCTCTTCTTCCTTACTACACGGCTAGCCATCCAGCAGCCCAATTTCAGCCATTTCCAGCCACTAGTTAGCCACCCCCGGACCACCTAGATAACCACCAGCCATCTCCATGCCCCCCTCAAGCATCAAACATCATTTTCACCCATTTATCTTCAAGCAAAGTGAGTAATCTTGAACTCGAGCTTATTGGTTTTGCTTTTTACTTTAGTTTTGATTCTTATTTTGATGTTTGTGATCTTTCATCATGATGTTTTGATAAGAAATAAGAGTTATTTTGGTATTGATCATGGTGGAGTTGAGGTTAGATCATGCTAGGATTAGTGTTAATCCTTAATCATGCAAGCGTAATGTTAAAGTGT
>JAKOGI010000694.1:340000-422124 GCA_029747015.1 Carnegiea gigantea
AGAAGTTATGGGGTCTGGAAGGAATCCAGATTCTGGTCGAATCTGGATTCCTAATTGGGCTTCAGATTGGGGGCCCTAAAAATAAGAGAAAATTTTAGAAAATTTTTTAAGTAAGGCCAGGGCTAGGGGGTGTAGTTATTTGAGTTTGAACTGAGTGTGGATTATATGTTGGCCCAGGTGCAGGGCAGTAAGTTCAAGTTAGTAACTGAGCCGGTAACTTGTACGGTATCCAGGTAACAATCATGCCCTAACCCTTCCCTGAGTTGTTTGAAATCGTGCATATTTGAATATGGTAAGAATTGCCCTATTTACTATTTGAATGAAATTACTGTATAAATTCATTAAATGTGGCTGCGTAGCAGTGTCTGAATGAGTCATACGTTAAGGAATTGCGACTTGGTAATGTCATGTTAGGAATACAATATTATTTGATGTGTTGATGTCCTTGGGGAGATGGGTTGAGACAGAATGAACATTCATGCTAAATTCATCTGTAATAGAGAGAAAGGTAACAGTATCTATAAAGGCTGAGTTGTGTGCTTGAAACTGTGTTCCTAACATGCAAGTCAACCCCTAATTATGATTATGAACGGAAGATGGAGAAAAAAAAGTTCCATGCAAGGAAAACTAAACGAATAGGAGCAAAACGAATCTCTATGGGCACCCAAAAAATAATACAAATAATTAACAAATTTGAGTGACCTTCATAGAATTCAAGGGGATATTTAGAGATTTCAAAGATTCTGTTTAAATGTTTTGATAAATAAAAATATGATGACATTAAATTATGAAACATGTAAACATTGCACTTTAATTAAAATAGCCACCCTTTAAGAACAACTTATAAATTTCAACTTATAAATTTTTGATCCCTTATTTGCATATTACAAATAAATTGATTAAAGGTGACAATAGAATGGAAGTCATCCTACTATGTGCTTATTTGCATAGTGCATAGTGTTGCAACATGCAAGTTACTCCCAATTATGATTACAAATTCTTGGAGGAGACTGTCTTATATAAGGGTTATTATCAGATTGACTTTTTTAGGAGTGACTTTTTTGAGGTTTTGCGGTGACTAATAATATGTTTCGGAATGACTCTGTAAACACAAATTTCGAGTCTAAATAAATTAAGACAAGAAATATGGACAAATTAATTTGTTTTAATTTCAGAAGATATGAGTACAATCTCTGTGTATTTGTTACAAGTAAACAAATAAAAAGTCATCTGATTCGATATCCAATTTGTACTTGAAGGAGGGTCGGTTGACTTGAATCCCGATCAAGTTAGTTGATTTGACTTTATTTGAATGAACTTCAATGGATTTGATCTTGAGAGAGGGCCTAAGAGGCTTGATCTCAATCAAGACAAGCTTTATTTGATTTTCGATAGTAGACAGTACGTGCTTTGATTGTGCTTGGTGTCTTCCTTCAAAGAAATTAGCCCCTTAAGTCTTTAGAACGCCTTCAAAGTGAATGAATCTTCGACTTCCTGAGTAGTAGAGAGTAGTGCTCTATTTATAGGGGAAGAATCCACCTCCCCTTACTTGGGTTTGTGACTAATTTGCCTTCTTGGGCCGTTGATTGAGCCTTTAACTTATTAGTCAATTTGACTTTTGATTTAACAGTCATTTGGGTCATGACTTGGTAGCCGTTAGGGTTGTGACTTAGAAGTCATTTTGGTCCATTTATTTAAATAAAATAAATTAATTAAATAGGCTGAACCGAAATAATTAATTTGTATTTATTTTTGATGTGGCACATTTTATTAAAATTTTAGTGCCTACAAGTTGCCCCCTCGAGAGTTGGCCGTAGCGATGACTTTGGAGTGCCGAATGCGGTCAAGTCTAGAAAACTTGGAAGTTGGTAAGAGCACACTCACTATTTATCTTATTGGAATACCACGTCTATCTTCTTCATTAGCTATCAAGCAAGCGGATTTTTTTTTTTTTTTTCCGTTGAAGCATCAGAGCTTGACAAACATTAAGTTCAAAATGTAGCTTGATTTGATGAGATTGCTCGAAATTTTGTCAAACAATTTAATTTTGGAACTTCAATTTATTGGAACAGAGAACCAGTTGAATAATGTGGCCTACACCGAAACACTCAAGAAAGGGTTACCAAGGAGATTTCATGAGATCTTTTATTTTTAATAAAAATAATTGCGATGAGATCTTGAACAATATCCTCCCAATTTTGTGCGAAGTATATATTTGCTTAATTCTTAGTCCCATAAAGACTCCAAGTAGAATGAAATCTTGAAAAAAGGAATCAAAAGAGGCATTGAGATCACTCACAAAAACATGCTTCATGAATGTTCTCCGACACCATCCATGAAAAAGAAGCAACGGTGCTTTGACAGCTGTCGGATGCTTCAAAAAGTCACGAAGACACTCGACTGCAAACATTCTCTAACAATAACACTTAGGAGCAATTATGCTGGAGGGGCGGCCTTCGTACGCTTTTTCCCTCTTCGTCGTGTGCTAGCACTGCGCAAGATGTTACTTCATTGCTGCGAATAAGCTTTTGCAGGGACCCCGTGAAGAACTTTGCTCTTAATTAGCCAGCCGTCATTCAGTAATCAAAGGAAGGCGACGTCTCCGTTTCTGTAATGCAGAAGAAGAATTCTCCATTGGAAACCCTTAAGAGAAATTTGTTCTCAATCATCGCATGCTTTTCTAACAAAATCCTTATATTTCTTTTTTTTTTTTGGGTTGTTTTGTGGTGCTGTTTTTTTCCTTGTTCACTTTCCCTTTTTTTTGGATGCAGGTCTCCCTTCTGATTATGGGAGACTCTAATTTTTGGATTAAAATTTTCGAAAAGGAGCACATCACTACTTAATAATTCTTCGAAGGCGAACATTTCCAAAGGCGAGAGTTCCCCATAGTCGAATTCTATTTAGTTATCGGTTAACCTTTGAATGTATAACCCTTTTGGGTGTATCAATGAGTTAACCTTGAATCCTCTAAAGGCGGACATTCCCGAAGACGAGATTTCTCCAGAGACGAATTTAATTTAATTATCGGTTAACTTTTGAATGTATAACCCTTTCGGTTGCATCGACGGGTTAATCTTAAATTTCCTCATAAGACGAAAATCATCCGAAGGTGAATTTGACTTGATTATCGGTTAACTTTTGAATGTCTAACCCTTTTGGGTACAGCAACGGGTTAACCTTAAATCCTCCAAAGGCGAAAATCATTCGAAGGCGAATTTGACTTGATTATCGGTTAACTTTTGAATGTCTAACCCTTTTGGATACATCAATGAGTTAACCTTGAATCCTCTAAAGGTGAAAATCCTCTAAAGGCGAATTTGACTTATTATCGGTTAACCTTTAAATGTTTGACCCTTTTGGGCACATCAACGAGTTAATCTTGAATCCTCCAAAGGTGAAAATCCTCTAAAGGCGAATTTGACTTGATTATCAGTTAACCTTTGAATGTCTGACCCTTTTGGGTACATCAATGGGTTAACCTTGAGTCCTCCAAAGGCAAAAATCCTCAAAAGGTGAATTTGACTTGATTATTGGTTAACCTTTGAATGTCTGACCCTTTTGGGTATATCAACGAGTTAGCCTTGAATCCTCCAAAGGGAAAAATCCTCCTGTTTGCTGAAGAGCCTCCACTTGCATTTGCTCCTATCTTCCTCTTTTTTTTTTTTTGTTTTTTTTTGCAGGTTTGTCATTTGAAATGTCAGATGCTTAAAACTTTGGACTAAATGGATCATTTCTCTATGACTTACCATACGAAATTTTGTTTTTTCTTAAATAGGTCCATCTTGAGTAATTTTCCCTGTTTTTTCTGACCTTGGATGGCTTACCCGTACGAATCCGCCTCAAGGTGACTTTCCCTATTATAAAGATGGAGGTCACGTTGTTGTCGCCACCAACTCAAAGGGGGCGTATGTCGACAACATGAAGGAGGAGGTTATGGCGATGCTCCTATCAACCTGAGGGAAGAGCCCTGCATTACCAATATAAAGGAGGAGGTTATGGCGTCGTCGCTGCCAACCTCAAGAAGGAGCCATGTGTTGCCAACATAAAGGAAGAAATCTATGTTGTCATTGATGCTAACTCGAAGAGGAGGTGGACATCTTGAACAAGGAGGCTCTAGCGTTGTTATATCCAAGTCAAAGGAAAAGACATATGTCACCATTGCCCCTAATTTGAATGAGTTCTAAGAATCTACAACACTTTTGTGATAATTTAACGTCTGCTTAAATAACATAAATATTTGCTCCACAACTTGAGAGTCAGCAACTTTGATAATTTGTGGGTCTTAAACTTTGAAGACTTAGGCCCTTCTTAAACTTCAAAGACTTAGGAGTCTTAAGCTTTTGATAACTTGATAGTTCTAAACTTTGATGACTTCAGAGTCTTTACCTTTGAGGATTTAGGAGTCTTGCTTTGGATGAATTTCGATAATTTTGGCATCCTGAACTTTAAAGACTTAGACCCTTCTTAAACTTCAAAGACTTAGGAGTCTTAAACTTTTGATAACTTGATAGTTCTAAACTTTGATGACTTCAGAGTCTTTACCTCTGGGGACTTAGAAGGCTTGCTTTGGATGGATTTCAGTGACTTTGGCATCTTGAACTTTGAAGACTTAGGAGTCTTTATCTTCGGTGACTTGGAGTTTTGAGAGTCTTGAATTAGAAGACTTAGTTGTGTTTAATTTTGATGACTTGAGAGTTTTTGTTTTTGATAACTTGAGAGTCTTAAACTTGGGAGACTTAAGAGTCTTTAATGTTGATGACTTAAGAGTCTTTGTCTTTAATGAGTTGTGAGTCTTGAACTGGGGAGACTTAAGTGTCTTTAATATTGATGACTTGAGAGTCTTTGCCTTCAATGACTTGTGAATCTTAAACTTTGGAGACTTAAGAGCCTTGATTTTGATAACTTGAGAGTCTTTGTCTTTGATGACTTGTGAGTCTTGAATTGGGGAGAGTTAAGTGTCTTTAATGTTGATGACTTGAGAGTCTTTACCTCCAATGACTTGTGAGTCTTGAACTTTGGAGACTTAAGGGTCTTGATTTTGATGATTGAGAGTCTTCGTCTTTGATGACTTGTGAGTCTTGAATTGGAGAGACTTAAGTGTCTTTAATGTTGATAACTTGAGAGTCCTTGCCTTCAATGACTTGTGAGTCTTAAACTCGGGAGATTTAAGAATCTTTAATGTTGATAACTTGAGAGTCTTTGTCTTCGATGACTTGTGAGTCTTAAATTTTAGAGACTTAAGAGTCTTGATTTTGATGACTTGAGCGTCCTATGGGTGATTTGATAGTCTGTGATGACTTGAGAGTCTAGAAACTTAGACTTGAAAGTCTTAAGGGGAGACTTGAGAGTCAAAATTGTTTTGCGACTTGGGAGTCTTTAAGAGTCGAAGTCGTTTTGCGACTTGAAAGTCTTCATCCTAAATGCTAATTTTGGTTTGCTCCTCTTGCAAAGCATTTTTCAATATGATTCTAATCAATCAAATTCTTCAGTGTTTTCTTCATCTAATGTGATCTTTCCTTCATTTGTAAGTTGCAGGACTTGTTCCCTGAATGCCTTGCACTTTTCTATAGGATGACTGATGATCTTATGATACTTGCAATATTTGGAGTCATTAGTTTTTCCAATTTCTTCAGGACGCCTTGACTCTGGGAATTCTACAAGTCCATTCTCAAGAAGTTTGTCAAGCATCTTTGGTGCATCATACTCAGAATAAGAATATTCGCTCTTTTCAGAGTCTCTTAGCATGGAGCTTCTATTTCTTGACGATGCCATTAATTCACCACCATCGACTTGTCTTCCATAGTAGGTGATTGTAAACTCCATATCATGAGCTCGTGTTGCTAATTCTTGGAAAGTCTTGGGCTTGTTTACCTGCAAAGCGTATAAGATATCCAACTCCATTCCTTGAGCACACATTTCAACAGTAGAAGATTCAGGTAAGTGATCCTTGCATTGTAGCGAGAGGGCATGCCAACGATTGATATAATCTATGACTGGCTCTTTATCCCCTTGCCTAGTATTAATCAACTCACTTATACTGACCACACGACGTGTGCTATAGAAGCGATTCAAGAATTCATTTTTCATTTGCCCCCAGCTATCGATGGATGTAGAAGTAAGGTCTGCATACCAATCAAACGCAAAACCTTTAAGAGATCGCACGAATTGCTTTACTAAGAGGTCACCACTCATGCCAGTGTTATTACAAGTCTCGATGAAGTGCACTATATGCTGCATCGGGTTCCCTTTGCCATCAAATTGATGAAATTTTGGAGGTTGGAATCCCAGAGGCATCCGTAGTGCATAAATCCTTTTCGTATACGGCTTGCTGTAACGATGAGTTCTGTGAGAACCTCCTTGTAGATGGGTCTTTACCGCATCCGCTATCAAGTTTTGAATTTGCTCAATTGACATTGAATCATTCTTTGGATTGGGCTCATCATCAGACTCCTTGTTGTGGTTAGACTCTTTGTCAGAATCTTCACTGCTGGAGCCTTTGTTTGAGGCTTCAGATGATCGTTTTTTCAGCTTCTTTTTCATATCAGCAATCTGCTTATTTTGACGCTTAATTTGAGCATCCTTTTCTTCACTCTCCTTACAGAGTCTTTCCAGAGTTGCCTTTATGTTTGCCAATTCTTCATCCAAGTTGATAGCCTCTGTCACCATGACTGGCATGATGATAGTGTCAGAGGATTCAACTTCAACTTGGGAGAAAAGTGAATCCCTTGGAGATCTTGGTGAAGAATCGCTACTACCATAGTCATCATCTTCCTCATCGAAAGGTTGGAAGACATTATTGCTACAAGCATGAAATTCATCCAGTGTACAGGGTAGAGTCTTCCTCATATTGAAGACACCAAAAGGTTTTAGCTTCAAATTAGGGAGGAAAACAGTTTGATTGACTCGAGTTTTGTATGATTGCAAAGTTGGAGTCACAACTTGTTGTTTCGGGGTGATGGAGGTAGCAACTTTGGTTATGCTCCTAGTCATCATCTTAGTGTTTCGATTGCTAGATGCAATACTAGCCTTTACGGATACTTCAGATATAGATACGATAGTTTCCTTCTTCGAAGATTGAAGGATGACGTGTTCAGGAGCCATTTCCTCTTCAAAGGAGTGCTGAACTTGTTTGCTTGGAGAAGGAGATGAGAGGCAGAGATGTCCCACCGGGCATGCCAAATTTGTAAACACAAATTTCGAGTCTAAATAAATTACGACAAAAAATATGGACAAATTAATTTGTATTAATTTTAGAAGATATGAGTACAATATCTGTGTATTTGTTACAAGTAAACAAATAAAAAGTCCTCTGATTCGATCTCCAATTTGTACTTGAAGGAGGGTCGGTTGACTTGAATCCCGATCAAGTTAGTTGATTTGACTTCATTGACTGAACTTCAATGGATTTGATCTCGAGAGATGGCCTAAGAGGCTTGATCTCAGTCAAGATGAGCTTTATTTGATCTTCGATGGTAGACGGCACGTGCTTTGATTGTGCTTGTTATCTTCCTTTAGAGAAATTAGCTCCTTGAGTCTTCAAAGCGCCTTCAGAGTGAATAAATCCTCAACTCCCTGAGTAGTAGGGAGTAGTGCTCTATTTATAGGGAAAGAATCCACCTTCCCTTACTAGGTTTTGCGACTTATTCGCCTTCTTGGGCCGTTGATTGAGCCTTTGACTTATTAGTCAATTTGACTTTTGATTTAACAGTCATTTGGGTCATGACATGGTAGCCGTTAGGGCTGTGACTTAGAAGTCATTTTGGTCCATTTATTTAAATAAAATAAATTAATTAAATAGGCTGAAACGAAATAATTAATTTATATTTATTTTAGATGTGGCACATTTTATTAAAATTTTAGTGCCTACAGACTTTTAAGTTCAAGGGTGACAAATAGTTCATTTAGGGTCTAGGGATGGCTATAATAAGGTCACCTCCTAAATTAACTATTAATTACTCCAATTAATTATTAATAGTTACTATAAAAATATTCGTCTCATAATATAACTTATGTGAGATAGTGTTATGATTATGGAGGGACGAAAAAAAAGTTGCATGCAAGAAAAACTAAAAAGGATAGGAACAAAATGGCTGTATAACAAAATAGAACCAAAATAACTGTAATAGAATTCATATACAAGTCACTCCTGATTATGATTATGAAGGGACGGGAAAAAGTTCCATGCAAGAAAAACTAGAAGGATAGGAATAAAATGATAGTAACAAAATAGAAACCAAGTGACCGTAACAGAATTCGACCTCACTAAATGTTGGCCCGTTTTACGCTAGTTGAAAACCACGTCGACTAAACAAAACGAACTTTTCTGCCTCCATGACAAATATCATTATCATGTAATTTATTTTTAATTTTTTTTGCCATTATTAGAAGAGTCTTAAATATTATTTTGACTCCTTTTTTGGTAACTCTAATATTATTATTTTAATTTTTTTTAACAATAACTTTCAATATTATGTAAAAGTTTGGCAACAAGTGACCAAGTTTATTAATAAACATTCTGATGATACAAGATTCTGATTTTCAAAGCACAAATTGTTGAATAGGACCGTGTCATCATTAATTCTTGCAACACGCGCGGAGGCTAGAGATTTAGAATTGTTAGTGGCAGTTAATATGATAATTAGCTGGAATATATATACTTTTATACACCAGAACCCAACGGTTTAGACTCCGTTTGATTCTTAGAAAATTTGGTGGAAAGAAAAGTTGAAGGAAAGAAAATATGAAGGAAAAAAAAGGAAAAAAATGAGTTTTTTTCTCTTGTTTGGATCAAGAAAAAAAAAACAAGAATTTAGATGAGAAATTTGAATATTGATGAACTACTTAAATCATTTTGATGCTATCTAAACAATACAAGATTGGAAAAGATTCGGAATTTTTCTCAAACTTTTCTCACAATTTTATGAGGAAAATTTTGTCACTTGTTTCTAACAATTTTTTCACCAAACTTTCCTCTATATTTTTTTCTTTGTGATTTTATCTAAACCAAACATAAGAAAAAAAGTAACTTTCCAAAATTTTTTTCTTTCTACCAAATTTTTCAAAATCCAAACAGAGCCTTAATGCATTTACATATATTAGTGTCCTTGAATCATATCCATAAAATGATTGAAATTTCTACATATGTTTAGAGACATGTTTGCATTTTTAAATTTTGAAAAAGTTAATTTTAGACAATTTTTATATTGATATAAATTTTTAAAACATATCGTTTACTTACTTTCTATAGAGCATTAGGTATTGACCAAATTAAGCAATGGATCTATGTAATCAAATTATTACAGAAATTCACTGCAAACGTATTACCAAATGCAGCCAATAAACCAATTATCATATTCTGTTTTTTCTTAACCTGTGTGTTAACGATTTTAATTAATTTTTGGATCTATGTTGACACCCCCCCAAAAAAAAGGAAGCTTCTTTGTTTGAATTGACACATTTTTGCCAAAAAAGGGGTCAAATTCTTCTTAAAATAAAAGCTATCAATATATCATACTACTATTAATCTACTGGGGGTGGGTATAAGTGACATGAAAGGTGTTCCTCTTATTTGAGATTTGAGTTCGAATATTATGTGAAAATATATTTTAAGGGAAGTTTATCATTTAAAAATTGATAGTAGCTCAATCTTGATTAATGGAGAATTAAAGATAAAAGGAGGAAAAAAATGTTGAACAAAGTAAATGGCATGTTGAGCAATGGCGGAATCACCAAACTCCCGATTGTTTTTTCTGCTTTGACCGCTTTTTTAGAATTAATAGCATCATTAATTGCAAAGGACAACTTGAATCAAAAAGAAAAGAAAAATGATTGCCAACCACTCTTTTCCCTTTCTAATAAATCTCAAATGGTAACATTGAGAATCCGAAACTTTTTTCTTGAATCAATGAGACCAGAATTTACATACTTTCCATTTTCATTTTTTTCATTTTTCGGCCTTTCTTTTTCCTTTCATAAAATCAAGAGTTATGCCCTTAAAAATTGCATGAGGAAACACTAGATCTTTACTCTCCTTCCCCCACCCCCCCCTTTTTTCCTTTTTTTGTGTGCAAATTGCATCAAGCAAGAAAATATGGCGCAATTTGTGAAAAGAATAAAACTAATCCACATACATTTCCATAATAAAGCACAAAGACAAGTTAATACACAGGGAAAGTGCACGACTTAACCAACCGAGTTCCAAATTTCTCATAAAATCTGATCGGATAGTGACGGAAGTCGTCGGAAAAAGCTGGCAGGCACAGATGGCATATCGTCCCTAAATCTTGGATGCCTTAAATAATAGATCCCAAATCCTAATACTATTGCCTTAAAGGGCACTGCATAAAATACCAATGATGCTATCAACAGAAATACCAAAAATATCCCTGTCGCCCGTGGGTCCCTCCAATTACACAATGCCTCTACACGCTCCCACTGGGCTGCCATGTCACCCAAAAACGATTGGGCACGGCCTGCTAAGGCTCGCAGCCTATCGTATCTGATTCTAAGCACGTCAACAGATCGTGCAGTGGGGAATCCGTCGAACTCCTCATCGAGCTCATCATTGGTCATCACATCAAAGCAAGACATTCGTGGGTCCATACTGAGTGGTGTTCTTGAACGATACCTGACACGCAGCACGAGTATGAAGAAAGCATACATGAGGAACGTGGGAAGGACGAGGTGCGGGCATAGGACTATTGCAACTAAAATTATGTGGACTAAAATGGTAGTTGGTGGGTGGGCCCAAGTTCTGATGCTTTCAGCCCAATTAGCCACTGCAGCTAGTTTTGATAGCCCACCAACTAGCCTAAACCAATTGACTTTACTCTTTCTCATGCTCCATATGTCGGTGTTTGAGTCCAACATGAACTGGACCACCTCTTGGCCCAATGCTGGCTCGGATCGGGCTAGCCTCGTTGTCACAATCCTCATGGCAGTGTGTCGTAAGATGTCTTGTTGGGCTCGACCTAGTGGGCAAACATAGTGCATTCTGGGCAATGTTGGGCTTGAGTAGGCCTGCAGGAGGCTTATCCATGATGAGCAAGTGAACTGAATTGCGATTTCTATCTCACCCATCCTTCGAGCCCCGCCTGGGAGTAACACGGCAAGTGGATATGTGCTTAAGTAGATCCGATTTGTGTCTAACGTAGATAATCTTATCCTTAACTTTCCAATCGGAATGTCCTTCCCGGGCTTACCCAAATCATCTTTCTTATACTGCCCGTTGTCAAAGACTCCAATGGTGAGCACCGTACATGGGTCATGTACATCCCATACATATTGCTCATTCCACCGAGGGTTGAACCGGTCAAGAATGGTGCGGGTTCGGACCCATTTGGGGCCGTATTTGGCCACCACATAAGCATCCGTGGTTCCCCGGTTCCCATCTTTGGTCTTGACTGGTAGTAAGTTGTTAGCCCCTCGGATACCCACCTCGAGCAGCCCAATGGGAGGCTTAGCCAATTGCTTGGCTGAGGGTTGAACATCACTGGTCACATGAGCTGCTTCATCAAGCACGTGATAGCCACCCTCAAGGCACGTGCGAACGTGTATCCTCCCAGCGTATGGCTGCTTGCTCTCATCCTCTCCAACTAAATTAAACCACTTTGATTTGGGCTGGGCCCCATCGTCACTCCTCCGCTCGATGCTTGCCACGTGGACCTTGGCCTGTCCAACAGATCTCCCATTGGTGGCATCTTCAACGGTCACCACCAAAGACGGCTCAAAAGGCTCGGCAGCCACAAATATCAGGTCCTCGTTCCACGTAGGATTTGAAGTTGCCGCGTTGGTGGACCCTGCAGATATTCTACACGTCTTGAAAATCTGAGTTCCGAGCTGGGCTTTGACATAAAGTTCCGGGACCTGGGCTTTTGATTCGGTTCCCGAGCCTAGCTGCAAATCTTGGGTTTGGACGACCGTTAGTCTTAGATACCACAGCTTTGGAGAAAGGTACACTTTAGCTCGGGTCTCGGGGATCAAACCACCCGAGTGCGACTGCCAAGCTTCCTGGAACGCCTCATCGGCTTGCGTCCCGAGCCAAACGGCCACCATCACGTCATTCCCTTCCGAACCTTCTAAAGAGTACCACTGAGGAGCCAGGGGGCTATCCGGAGGTACGCGTTTTGGCACCTCTTGGAGGTCAAACGAGATCGTTCCAAGGCACGCGTCTTCGATTTTGTCTTCCGCACCTTTCTTCTCTGTCCGAATGGACACTTCCAAGGAAGATGAATTCAGACCCTCCTTGTCAAACGCAAAGACCTGATCCCAGTCTTTGTCGTTTGTCTGCGACGTCGTTGTGATGCTGTGAGTTCCAATCACCAGCTTGGCGGAAACCAGTGAATCCGGGTCCGGGTTAGCCAGTTTAGCCTTCACGACACGGACATAAAGAAAAGGCATCCGGTCCACCAAATCGTGACCAGTTCCAGGTCCCCTTTTCGGAGCCGCCAGTGATCGGAGCTCCAAATCACGGCCAGAATTAGCGATTTGGGGCTCCGACTTTTTGGTGATGGTTGTTGCTAACTCCTTGCTCTTAGCTTCCCCTGGCTTCTCTGCTTCTGAACCTGGTGGATCCGCCACTTCCACAACAACCGGCGGGGCAGCATTCTCCGACCGCGCATCCTCAGCCGCTGGCGCAGGAGCTTCCTCCGGCAGCTTCTCCTCCTCCTCCTTTTTCTCTTCCTTCTTCTCCCACGCCGCCTTCTCCTCTGCCGCTGGAGCTTCTGGACTCTTCTCCTCCGCCGCCGGAGCAGAGGGATCCTCATACCAAACTTTAATCCCGATCTCCCCTTTAATCTGAGAGAAGACGCTCCGCTTCTCCAACGGGTAGTAAATCAATGCCTCTGACCCGGATTTAGAAAACTCGGATCCGGAAATCTTAACCTTCCCAAGGAAATTACTCCGTTTTCCGGTCTTCTTATCATTATAAACATTGAGCTCGAGCACATCAGCAGCCATGGATTCGGGGTCATGGATGACGAATTCGAGCTTCTCGTTCCACTCCGGATTCAAATCCTTGGAAATCGTCCTCGTACGGCGCCGTTGGCCATCGAAATCCACCATCACAAAGGCGCTGGCCGTGCCTTGGCCATCCTTAGGCATTAAGTTCTTGGCCTTGCAGACTTCCACCACCAGTTTTCGAACGTTGGAGTCTGCCATTTTAGCTAAAGAGAGAGACAGGGGAAGAAGGAGCTTAGTCTTTGTTTACTTTGAGCGTCGCTTTTGGCGTGGAAATAGTAATAGCAGTCATGTGTTGAAAATTGAAATGAATTCTGAATGGGAAACAAGTGGGCTGGGTGGTTGTATTTATCTGTGAGCACACATCAGAGCAGGGTGGGCCACGTGAAGGAATTGTTTGATGTGAGAGATTGGAATCACAATTTAATAATTAATTAAGAAAACTGAAAAATAAAATGAGAATAACAGGGATTGAATCCTGAAACAGAGCCAAATTGTGCAAAATTCAGCGTGGCTGGTGCTGATCCTCCTCGGACACTTGTTTGGTTCAACTCTATTCAACGAGTATCTAGTCTTTGTTTCATGGTTAGATGGCCTTTTTTTTGTTTTTTTTTTTTTTTTTGGTGTTTGTGTCCGAAGTTAGATAATCTTTTTCTTTTTGGTTTAACTAAAGCTATTCACGGTCGGTTGCAGTGACTAATCTTCTCGCTCTGCAAGCTCCACTTAATTATTTAAGGGACGAAGTGAGCTGCTACTACGCTACAGCTCCTCAGTTAGTTAGATAGCTATTTAGTTACTAGAGCACGTATAAATAATTGAAAATTTAAAATGTACAAGTGCGAAGCACGGAGTATAACAAAGGTATCATTCAATTTGCTAAATTTATGTACTTGAAAAATTATATTTGTATTGATTTAAATTTTGTACAAAGTATTTCCTACATCTCATTTTGTTTTTTATGCTTTTTTTTTTTTTTGAGAAGTTCTTAAATGTTTGCATAGTTTTTATTTTTATGAAATTTATTTAACTTTTATATCTTAAGACCTTCATAGCAGGAGACAACATAAGTGAATTAATCTATAAAAATAAGGTAAATAATCTCATTAATCGTATGGGTATAAGAGAATTTGTATTGAAGAAGAACTTCTGATTTAAAAAGCAATAAATCTTTAACTAGTTGATAATTAATACTTAGAGACTAAAATGCCAACAACTCTAACTTTTTGTTAAGTTAAGGAGATAACTGGTAGTGTTGATGTTTTGATCAAACTATTTATATGTATGTTTAGTTAAATCATGAAAACAAATTAGGGAGTGGAATTTGTTTTGATTGATTTATTGTAATATTTATGTTGAAATCTCCAACTATATGATTAATGTGGCGATTGTTTTCTAATGTGTGTTAGTATTAAGTTGGCGTATTTTTTTTATCGTATCTATATATATACAGTTTGATAAAAAATTTCAATCCTACTACGCGATATGTGACAAACTCTCACAGTTGAGGAATTACAAAATTTATTTCATACCTAATAATTTAAATTATCATTATTATTAATTAAAATGCACTAATGTGATTGTAAAAAGCCACTAATTTTTTCTTGTATATCGTTCAACTGATTTTTATTAAACTTCCTCTTAAACATTGGTAACTATTTATATTGCTAACTTTACAGTAATAGTTTTAGATGATATTAAGACTATCTAAATATGCAAATTATCTTAGAAACTAAATAGTATTGCAATTAAGTATCAAAACAAAGTTACACTACTATGCGTTTTATCCCTTTCATCCCATTTATTTCCTTGTTTTTGCTTTTTTTTTTTTTTTTTCCCTCTCTCTCTCTCTCTCGGCCAAAGTTACATTTGGTGATTGTACTTTTTTTTTTTTTTTTTTTGTGGTGGGTTTTGGCCAAAGTCTGAGTAAGTGAATTTTTCAACCCCTGCAAATAAATTAGGACGGAAAGAGTAAAATATCAGAAGTTCCAATATAATGATTTTTTAAAATTTGTGTTCCATAATAACTATTTTTAAACTTAGGAAAACCATTAAAAGTTTTTTAAAAAAATCTCAAAATTGTTCATACATAGCACCTGCTATTGGATGGATTATTACACTTTTACATGGTAATATATATATATATATATATATATATATATATATATATATATATATAAACTTCAAGAAATTACCATATGCATACGTCACTTGTGTACAAAGATGCTAGCAAAAAATAACAGGGGGGAATTGCTACAATGTAAAATTTTAAAAAAAAAAAAAATCAAGAAGTTTATCATACATTGCATGGGTACATAGATACTAGTCTAAAGACTTAAAGTATCATATACATACACATCAAGTTTACCATATGGCGTAGCAGGCATGTTTTATCATATTGCCATAAATTCAATTCCATTGGTAGAAATTCTTGAAGGAGACATAATAATCTTTGGTAAAATGATGTTATTCAAGACAAGTTAATAATTTTTATCTCATGTGGCTTTTGATAGTCCAGACAAACTTAGGTTGGATAAATAGATCATCTCTACCTACAAGTCGGGAAGACACAAGAATAAAAGTTGCAATTATGTTGGTTATATGAATTGCATACAAAATAAGGTGTCTCCAAAGTTCAATTTACAGGTTCAATTTTGATTTAGATAGCCACTATTACTGGATCTTGGATTAAAACTAAGGGGAAAACCAATGAGAGACATAGCCATCACATTAATCCCTCTAATCTCATATCTTGCATGGCTTTTTGAGTAAGAGATAACTATCTTAGAGGATTAATTTAATCAGGGGACAGATTATATTCAGCCAATGAGATTGCCTTGTACAATGTCTATAAGATTTCTTTAAACCCATGTATATGCAACTATGACCACTACCTAGGGTAAGATACTTCAAGTAATCTAATTCAACTCACAACCTCTTTCTTGTCTTTCTTCTGACTTGAGTGTCAAAGGCTCTATAAAAGGGGAAAAAAATCCCCCTCTATGTAGTTCTTTGCTAGGTTACTTTGCTTAACTGATATCATTAGCAAGGTCCATCGAAAGAGTCCAAAGATACTCCACCATAGGCTTCAACAAATTCTAACTATAGTTTTTAAAATAAAATTTCAACCAAAAGTTAGAAATACAAACCCAATATTAGCAAAGTATTGTTTACAGAACATTAGAATTTTGGCATACATGTTCTCATAAAATGGGACAGCACACCCCCCCTCCCCCGGGGCCCCCAACAAACTGCATGTACATTGTCATTTATATTTGAGAGTCTTCTATATTACTGCTGCAATAGATGGAGGCTGCGGGTGAAAAAAAGGCCACTTAGCTTGAGTAATTAATTATTTGTACCTCAAGGTGTTGGTCATGAATAAATTTTGACCCGAGTCTTTTAGGTTAATGTTTTAGTGGGTCCGACTTTACTGGTTAAATTTTTTTGGTACCTTCTATATTTTCTACGCGTTCCTAAATTTTTCATATTTATAAATTTTACCTTATCTCTTAGAAACTTTAAATATTCTACATATTGTATCTTGTGCTATTATTTAAGACTTGTTTTAATTGTTCAACGTCCTATTTTAATTGGTATTAGAGATACTTTATAAAAAAATAATCAAGTTAATCAAGTTATTTAATAATTAATTAAACCAATTAATTTTATGTCATGCTTGCATCTTCATCTACTTGTCATGCATCAAATCATTCACATATTATACATATTTCAGAGGAGATCCCCTTTTTTAGCACTTCAATTAAACTATATCACTGATATAGTGTTAGATTTAAAAATAAAATTAGTAAAAATTAAGGTTGAAGTTGAGGAGGTGAGAAACAGCTATCATTAATTCATCTTGCATTAATTAATGAAGTTAGCCACATTGGTAAGTCAAATCTATGTATTAATACTATGTTCCAACATAAATATTCTTTTCAAAATCCAAAAAAAAATTCTTTTTCTTTGCAAGATATCAAAATTGAAAAAGAAGTAGAAAAATCCTTGAAAAAATCATCAAAAAAAGAATAAAAATCAAAGAAAAAAAGGATGAAATATAAATACTACAATCTAGAAGAGTTACAAATTATGCTTGATAAAGAGCAAAACAAGAGAAGTTGGACAAGATTATGGAAGCCATAGCAGATAAACTAGGTATGTTAAGTGATGGTAATGAAGAAACTAACAATGTTCAGCTAGAAGAAGAAATATATCAATAGATGAATCTAGTTAAACTAGAAGATCTAGATGCTATTACTTTAGAAGAAGTCAGGAGAAAACTGGAAAAAAATATGGAAAAATGGTAGTTGAAAATGAAATCAGTGAAATTGGTGAAGAACTCAACATAGACAAGTTTGAATCCAATTTAGTTAATAATGTGGTTCCAAAACATGAAGAGTTTAGCAAATGTTTAGAAGAAATACTCATTTTATGAGGTTTAGATATGTTCCAACAGAACAAACAACCAATTTTTCATTTGGGTTCATTCTCAAGAAAACCATTTTCTTTGAAGAAATTAGCTTTTCTCGATTAGTTAAACGGGTTACATCCTAAATACCGTTGGAGCTTGGAATAAAGAAGAAATATTTGAACATTGAAAAAGGACTATGTATAGTATCCTGAATTTAAATACCACATGGAGTGCTAGAAATCTCATAAATTATATTGGATATAGCTTTTCTGCCACTGTAACTAATAGATATGACTCAGTAGATAAGGAAGGTAAGAATGCACAAAGAATGACGGAATTATCAACTGCTATATTTAAAAAATTATATAAATAAATCGCAATTGAATTTATCAAAGCTTAAGTTGATTCTGAGGAAAAACAATTAGAGAATGACAAAGAAAGATTAATAATATAAATCTCTGGGACATCAAGTGTCTAAGAAACTATAGTGCTGAATTCAGTCAGTATTATTACAAAATTGGCTATATTATGAAACCAACCTAGGCACGTGTTATGACAAATTACTGTATCCCATAAATTTCGTAATCCATGAAAAATAAATTACATGACTTTAAAAAAACCAAAGTAATTGATATCCTCAAAAAAAGAATTTCCTATTTAAGAAAAAGGGTTAATGATCAATCCGTGGTCTCACAAAACAAAAGAAAATGAATAAACAACTTCAATCTTGTTGGGACACTACTCATTAATGAGGAAGTGAACTTGAAAAGAAAAGAAGGATAAAGTTTTAGAAGAAGAAGAGCTCTACCAAGCAAGGAGGGAAAAAAATGCAAGAGAAAGTATTATAACGAGCCTAGCCCCAAAAAGAGAAGGTTTTTTTTTTTTTTTTAATTTTTAAGAAAGTTACTTATTGTTCTATAGGAAAAAATAATTATAAATGTTGGGCATGTGGAGAAGTAGAGAATTATGGAAATGAAAGCGAAAATAGGAAGAAAAAAAGAACAATAAGCTCATTGGAACTTTAGGTAGTTTAGACTATTTTAAGCTTAGTGAAGAAGAAGCCCCAGACCCTACTTTAAAAATAACAAAGGAATTATTGAGATTGTAATAGAAGATAAATATGAAGACATTGATTAAGAAAAAAACTAGCAATACGATGGAAAGTTACTCAATAAGTCTTGGAGACCTATAAGAGAAAAATTTACGGTAGATAATGAAAATAAAGAAGTTAAAAGTGATTGGATCCATCAATAATGCAAATAGATATGATCCACAAAAAAATTCATTTTTCAATTAAAGAGTAAGTGATAAGTATGTATGTGGGGAGTAAGTTATAAGTACATATGTGACAAGATGGAAAGAGATATAGACCTAAAACAGTGTGCACTTGATGTGAGAGAAGTTAATCTCATTAATTGAAAAAATAGCTTTAAGCATAATAAAGACAGCAAGTACAAATATATCTATGTTGAAAGGGCTCAAGTCCAAATTATACCATTATAGTATTACAGCAAAGATATCAACTCTTATGCTTTACTTTGGGATATTAGTCATACCAAATGTAATAATCAAATAATCATGAGGTTAAGACCAATTTATGTAATGGCTTAGTAGGATTCAATTATCGATCTAGATATTATATAAATCTAAAAGATGAATTTTTAAAAACTTTTCTATCCCGTAAGATAAAAACAATTGGGATGGATACGAAGAGAGGAGGCTACCCACAAAGGATGTTTAAAAAATAATCTATAAATCAAACAACACTATAGATATAATTACTAAGGTAACAATGATAGAGATAGAAAAATTTAAAAGTCCTACTCCAGTGTAAAAAATTCAATGGATAAAATATGAACTACAAGAGATAAAAGTTGATAGTTTTTAGATAACTAGCTTTTCCAATCCTAACTCAATAAGAAAATGTAATAAAAATCGATGAGAATAGAAAAATTACCATTCAAGTCCAACTGTTAAGAATTAAGTGAGTACAAGATTAGATAAGGATCTTCATCAATTAAAGAATAAGTTAAAGAAGATGATATAATTGATATGACCAATAAAATGAGTAGAATGTGTTTTGAACTTGCAAGACTTAGTGCAAATTGACCTATGAGTTTGGATAAAAAAAAATCATTAGGTGTAAGACAAGAACTATTAGTGAACCCATTCATGAGGATGAATTTATCAAAAATATGACTATGAAGATATGTTATGAAGTCCCAAATACTAATCCTAATCCTCATAGCATCTATATCCTAATAAATATATGCTTAAAAGAATGTGATAAATATGAATTATGTACTTACATAGAAGGGTTTCCATTTAGATACAAGGAGTTCAATGCATTATACAATTTCTATGGGCTACTGATCAACCATCTATATCAACCCAAATATTTCATCTTTTATATCCTGATTTATCTAGTTTTTGTCTTGTGAAATTATACAAGTCTCAGATTTTGATTTCTTTTTAATTTAATTTTATAAGTAATAGGTCTAGATGACCAGGGGTCAAGAAATTGGGTATAATTTGAAAAGTAAGAAGCAATAATTTGGAAAGTAAGAAGCAATGGCTTGGGAAAGAAAAAATCAAGAAACTTGGAAAGCAAGGTGGTGGATTCCAACTTTGAAACTAAGTGGAATTTGAAAGGTGAGTTCGCTTGGAAAAAAAGATTTGAATAATTTGGAAAGTCAAGGAAGATTAGCTCTAATACCAATAGATGTCTTAGGCATCTTCTCCAAATCGTCAATTCTTTCCCTCCTTTTCTAGGTTAGTGTTGAAACCCAAAGTTTGATATTTTTTACCCTTTATACTTCAACTTTTGTTGCCAATAAAAATCGTTTTTAGTATTATTATGTTATTTTGTATTATTTTATTTTATTTTGTAGTAAATAATAAAAATAGAAAAAGGGGTCCAAAATGAAGGATTTCGGTGGATGAGGAAGTTGGATTTGATAGAAATTTTTATGGCCCAAGTTGTTCAGCCCAATCCATGTGCCCTCTACAGCACTCTGCTGCTTGATCTTTCCCTCTCACGTGCTGTCCATGCTGCTGCCTTACTTCGGTGACATCATTAGCACAAACATCTTCATCTCCATCTTCTTCGACTAAAATCAAAAGCAACCAGGCCATCATCTACCATCAGCCATGAATGAATTTTTGGGCCAAAATATCTCCTCAACAACTCCACTATTTCAGTGAGATCATAAGTTGCAACAACTCAAATGGCCATGAGAGGGAGAGGCGAAAAATCAGCAACCCACCCTTATTTTGTGGGTGTTGGAAACCGATTTGAGCTGTAAATTTAGGCATAAATAGGGGTAGAGGGGGAGGTAGAAAATCATCAGTCAAGGTATCAGTTTTAGCATCCATCTTCAATTATAGTCTCGAGTTGTCCTTTATTTCCCTTTCGATTCTCTATTTAGTTCTCTCAATTTCACAAATTTTCTTTGAGTTTTGAGGCTGTAATTTTATGGTTTTCGATTGGTAGTGCATAATTTAGGTCAAAATTCAACTTCCTCTTCAATTGGAAGTTTGGAATTGATTTTGATTTGGGTTTACTTCATTACTTCGATCGGATCTGGACTACGCCTGTCTTTTCCGATTATTGAGCTTTGTTTTCTTTTTTTTTTTTGGGTTTGTTTTGAAGCCTCTGGTTTTTGGATCCTAGTATTGCCGTTCATAGCTTTGTTTTTTTTAATTTATTATTTAATTATTTTCTAATTTGGCCAGTTCTTGAGATTTTGGCATTAAATCTGTAAAAATTTTGTGGGACTTTTTTTTCGTTGAATGCTCTGTTTTTCCCATATTCATGCTTTGTTCTTATTGTCTAAAGAATGCTCTGTTTCATGCCTTGCTCTTCCAGTTTGGGGTAGTATCTGCTTTTGTGACATTTTTTTCCTTTTTGGTGTTGTTTCTTTACATTTATTTTCTTTTGGTGTTTGTCCTTCACAGCTTCCCTGCCTCTTTATTTGCTTTTCTCAATCAACATTGCTTCTGGCTGACAACTTTTTGCTTTGGTCTTTGACCTGGATTTTCCATTAATACTTATTTGTGTGTGAGGCATACAGGAACAAGTCTAAGCAAAGTTGCCTGGATTTTGTTGCTAAGTGGCTAAAAGAATATAATGTTTTTTAATTTTAGCCTAGTAGTGTTATTATTATTCTTGTATTTACTTCATTTACTTAGTGTCTAATTTTCTTGAGAAAATTTGTAAGTTAGGCATTAATTATTACTATTATTACTATTGTTGTTGTTGTTGTTGTTGTTGTTATTATTATTATTATTATTATTATTATTAATAATAATATTACTATTATTTTGCTTACTAGTGACATTTGTAGTTTACCTCATTAAGTGGTAAGTTTGATTCTATCATCTTCGTAGGAACGATCCATATTCGTTGGACTATACTAGAAGTTAGATACCATGCGCTTGCGGCTTTTTTTTACATCAACAAGTTTTTGGTGCCATTGTCGGGGATGATACGTATTCAATCAACCACTTTTTAGTACTTTGCTATTTTTGTCGATATTTGTGTCTTTTATTAGTTTATGTGCTTTATTTATTATTAGTTTTTATTTATTATTTACTCTCTTTATGTGAGCAGTTTTTGTTTAGATCATTTCTATTTATTTTCTTGTGTCAAAAAAGACCAAAAATACGATAGTGGGTGTGAAATTTGCATTATTGTTCGGGTTAGGGAGCCTAAAAGAAGAACACTGATTAGGATCGAACCTGAACTTAAACCTGAACCTGAAAAAATGGTTGGATAAGAAAGAACTGAATAGGCTTTGAATAAAATCTTTTACCCTGAGCGTTCAACCTTACCTTCATGCTTTAATCTACCAGCCTTAGGTACTAATGTGAACCTGAAATTTGAGTCACATTATATTCAAATGCTTCCTAAATTCATTGGACTTGAAGATGCTTATTTATTTTTAAGTGAATTTGAAGAAGTATGCAATATGATACATTTTCATAATGTGAATATTGATGTGGTTAAATTGAGATTTGTTACTTTCGTTTTAAAAGATAATGCCAAGAGATGGATGTATAGTTTGCCTGCTAACTCTATTTCAAAAGTTGGAATGATTTCATTAAAGTTTTCTTGCGAAAATATTTTCCTAATGGCAAAACCGTTAAACTAAGAAATGAAATAAACCAGTTTATTCAGTTTGATAAGGAACCTTTTTGGAGGTACATAGAAAGATTTAAGAACTTGTTAGCCCAGTGTTCCCACCATGTTCTTGAACAGTGGCATTTATGTCAAATTATGTACAAGGGTCTGCACCAACAAACTAAGACCATGCTAGAATCTATGTGTCAAGGTGGATTCCTATCCAAGAGTCCTACTACAGCTTGGGAATTCTTAGAGGACTTAGTTGAAAAGACAATGCAGTGGGAGATCACTAGAGATGATAGCCTTAGTTCTAGAATTACTAGTGCTAAGGGGGGTTTGCATGCAGTATCAAACTTGAGCCATATAGAGTCTAGATTTACAGCTTTGGAGAACCAGTTAAAGGGGTTGACTATTCAGCAGCCTTAGGTCTTTCAAAGTGCTACCATTATATGTTCTCACTGTCAATCCCTAGACCATACCTTGAGTGCTTGTCCCTACTATGCTCACTAGTTATCAACTGAAACTGAGCAAGTGAATATGGCCTAGCAAAGGCCAAGAAACGACCCTTTTACACCTACCTACAATCTAGGGTGGCGAAATCACTTGAATTTTTCCTGGAGCCAAGGCCAGAACTTAGGAGGTCCTAGCACACAGACCGGAATGTTCCCTGGAAACAGTTCTATCTAGCTATATCGAGCACCTAGGCTAACTCCTCCCCCTGTTGCCCATACCCAATCACTTCCTGGCTATAATGAGATTGATAAAAGATTTAACAATTTAGAGAGATCACAAAATAGTCTAGAAAAGGTAATGAGGACCATGGCAGAACAGTTATCTCAACTAGTCTTAGCCAATAGGGAAAAAGGAGCATTCCGTAGTCAAATAGAGCCTAACTCGAATGTAGATACATCTTCGATGTGCCCATCAGTCCAGGATAATGTGAAAAGGGGTAATACAATAACTTCACTTAGGTCATGGCATTTAATTAATTATAACTTAGAAGATCTTGTAGATGTCCCTGTTCAGTTCTCTCCATATCTGTCTCCACCATCTCCTCCTGAGAATGATTCTACTGCTAAGAATGCTACTGAGGGCACCCTAATCAACCGTTCCCCATCCCAACCTATTGACCCAGTTGACTCCGAAGAGACTAAGAAAGATGAGTCTAAGAAGCAAGATGATACATCTCAACCTTCAACTATTGAGCGAGTTTATAAACCCACTGCACCCTTTTCTAATAGGCTAAAGAGCAAGAAGGACCAGACCCATGTTGATAACATTGGAGAGACCTTCTCTCAAGTCAAAATCAACATTCCCCTTTAGATGCTATCCAGCAAATTTCTCCTTATGCCAAGTTCTTGAAAGAGTTATGCACTACTAAAAGAAAGACCAATGTCCCCAAGAAGGCTTTCTTAGCCTTAAATATGAGCTCAATTATTCTATGCTAAATCCCAGCTAAATATAAAGACCCCGGTTGCGTTACCATTTCTATAGTCATAGGGGACCATACTATCCATAAAGCATTGTTGGATTTAGGGGCCAGTGTTAATTTGCTTCCATACTCGGTGTACGAGAGGCTGGGATTAGGAGAGTTAAAACCCACTAAGACAATCCTTAAGTTAGCTTATCACTCCACTAGAGCCCTTAAGGGAATAGTCGAGGATGTTTTGATTAAAGTAGGTGAGTTCATATAATCCTATGGATTTTGTTGTTCTGAAAATTGAGTCTGTTGCTAACTCTGAAACCCAAATACCTGTCATTCTTGGTCGACCTTTCCTAGCTACTTCTAATGGTTTGATCAATTACAGGAATGGTATATTGAAGTTGTCTTTTGGAAACATGACCGTTGAGTTGAATATTTTTAATCTGTAAAGATAACCTGCTATTTTTGATGAGTTTGATACTGTTAATTAGCTTAATGTGCATACTTGTGATGACTCATATGTTGATAGTTTGATTGATAATGATATATGTGATGAGATTGATCCCCTCTCCCTTGATTCTTCTGATTCCCCTTCTTCGGCACATATTCCTCATCCCGTATTAGAGTTGAAACCCTTGCCTGATTCCCTTAAGTATGTCTTTTTAGGTCCTAATGAGACTATACCTATGATTATTACATCTGATCTAAATAAGGACCAACAAAGTAAATTATTGAAAGTACTCAGGGAAAACAAAGAGGCTATAGGATGGGCCCTAGGTGATATTAAAGGTATTAGTCTCTCCATTGTGCAATATAGAATTCATCTTGAGGAGAATGCTAAACTTTATAGAGAACACCAAAGACGTCTGAACCCTGCCCTGTAAGAAGTCATCAAAAAAAGGTCATTAAGTGGTTAGATCACGGGATAATCTACCCAATTTCTGATAGCGAGTGGGTCATCCTAGTTCAAGTCGTTTCTAGGAAGACCGGTATTACCATGATTAGGAATGATAAGAATGAGCTAGTCCCCAGTAAGGTCCAGTCTAGGTGGCATGTGTGTATTGACTATAGGAAACTGAATGCAGCCACTCGAAAAAACCACTTCCCTTTGCCTTTTATGGACCAAATGCTCAAGAAGTTAGCCGGACATAGTTACTACTGCTTTTTGGATGGATACTCTGACTACACCCAAATCTCTATAGCACCTAAGGACCAAGACAAGACCACCTTTACATGCCCCTCTAGTACTTTTGCCTTTAGGAGAATGCCGTTTGGTCTTTGTAATGCTCCTGACACTTTCCAATGTTGCATGATTTTTATAATTTTTGATATGATTGAGCAGTGTATTGAGGTGTTTATGGATAATTTTTTTGTGTTTGGTTCTTCATTTGATTACTTGACCAATCTGACAAGAGTTTTGCAAAGATGCAGGGAAAAGAATTTGACTCTGAATTGAAAAAAATGTTATTTTATGGTAAAGAAGGGAATTGTTTTAGGCCATATAATTTCACATGGTGAGATTGAGGTTGATAAAGTAAAAATTCATTTGATTGCTAATCTTCCCCCTCCTACTTGTATGAAGAACATTAAGTCATTTTTAGGACATGTAGGATTTTATAGATGATTTATCCAGAATTTCAGTAAAATTACTAAGCCCTTGGCCAACCTTTTAGCTAAAGATGTACCTTTTTACTTCTCTGAGGACTGTTTAAAGGCATCTAATGGGCTAAAGGAAGCTCTGACTTCTGCCCCCATCCTACACCCTCCTATCTGAGGAGAGCCCTTTGAACTGATGTGTGATGCTTCTGACTATGCTGTAGGGGTTGTTTTAGGACGACGTATAGATAGGAAACCTCATGCCATATATTATGCTAGCCATACCCTGAGTGGGGCACAGTTGAACTACACTATAACTGAAAAAGAGTTTTTGGCAATTGTGTTTGATTTTGAAAAATTTGGCCCCTACTTAATTGGCTCTCATGTGATTGTACATACTGATCATGCTGCTCTAAAGTATCTATTCTCCAAGAAGGATGCGAAACCTAGATTGCTTAGGTGGATTTTACTCTTGCGGGAATTCGATTATGAGAGTCAAGATAGAAAAGGTTTTGAGAACCTGGTTGATGCCCGTTTGTCTCATATTATTTTACAAAAAGAGAGCGAGTTTACCATATCTGAGTGTTTCCTTGACGAGCAACTACTCATGATTAAATCTGAACCATGGTATGCTGACATTGTCAATTACTTAGTAACTGATGAGATGCACCTAGGTTGGAATAAGCATGATAGGGGCAGATTTTTTTCTCTGGTAAAATTTTTCTATTGGGATGACCCCTAATTGTTTAAATATTGTTCTGATCAGATTTTTAGGATGTGTACCTGATAATGAGATTAGAAGTTTCCTTTCTTTTTGTCACAATCAAGCATGTGGGGAGCATTTTAGTGGGAAGAAAACAGCTGTCAAAGTCCTTCAGTGTGGTTTGTATTGACCTACCTTATTCAAAGATGCCCACTTGTAGTAGAAAAGCTGTCCTAGGTGTTAATAGTTTGGAAAAATCAGTAGAAGAGATATAATGCCCCTTAACCCTATAATTATTGTTGAAATTTTTAATGTTTGGGGGATTTATTTTATGCAACCATTTTCATCTTCTTTTGGGAATGAATATATTCTCCTTCCTGTATATTATGTGTCTAAGTGGGTAGAGGCTGTGCCAACCAGGACAACTGAGGCTAGAGTCATTGTCAAGCTCCTGAGGAAAAATATTTTCTCCAGGTATGACATGCTAAGGGCTATTATTAGTGACTGGGGTACTCATTTTGATAATCATTCTTTTGATGCATTGTTAAAAAAGTACCCAATCATTCATCATTTAACCACTGCCTATCATCCCCAAACTAGTGGCCAGGTAGAGGTTTTGAATAGGCAAATTAAGCAGATTTTGGAAAAGACTATGAGTAGAAACCGTAAGGACTGGACAGATAAGCTCATTGATGCTCTTTGGGCTTATAGGACGACTTTTAAGACCCTTTAGGCATGTCTCCTTTTAGGATTGTCTTTGATAAGTCTTATCATCTTCTAGTTGAACTTGAGCATCAGGCTATGTGGGCTATAAAAACTTTGAACCTTGACTTAGAGACAGCTGGGGTAGAAAGGAAGTTACAGTTGAGTGAGTTGGAAGAAATCAAAACTGAGGCCTATGAAAACTCTAGGATGCATAAGCAGAGAGCGAAATTGTTTCATGACAAGCACATTCATAGGAAGGAGTTTTTCCCAGGTCAGAAGGTGTTACTTTATGACTCCAGACTTCACCGTTTTCCAGGTAAGTTAAGGTCTCGTTGGACAAGTCCTTTCATTGTTTCTCATGTTTTCCCACATGGTGCCATAGAGATACAGGATTCCCTAAGAGGCACGCACTTTAAAGTGAATGGACAAAGGTTGAAACCATTTTTGGAGCTACCTGTAGAGGAGAGAGAAGTAGAGTGTCTGATGCTCTATGAACCTGAGTACAGAGACTGACAATATGGAGATTAGCTTGGATGCATTCAACGTTCAACCTGATACTATTGTTCCTTTGTATACATCTTATTTTGTATATATTTTCCTCTTAATTCCTTTTCTTTGATTAATTTTGTTTATTTCTATGCTTCATTCTAATACTTTGGCATGCAATCAAGGCATTGCATTGTTTAAGTGTGGAGGTGAGGGTTTGCATCTTAAAAAAAAAAAAAATGAAAAAATGAAAAAAATGAAAAAAAAAAATTTTCCTTTCCTTTTTCTTTCATTTCTTTTGTTTTGTTTTGGGGAGTGTACACTATTTTGACGAGCTTGACCCTTTATGACTTGGTATTATGTGGTATATAGGTAAGATGTACATGGTAAAAATGCAATTTGAAGGGTGACATTCCATACCCCACTTCTAATCTCATTATTCCATTATAACTATGAGTCCAATCCTTATTTTTTAAAATCACCATTATCGCAGGATATTAGGCTTCCATAATGGACTCTCCCAATTGTCTTTGTACAGTTATTTCTGTTTTTGCTCTGAATTTGCATTCAAAAAAAATCAAGGGGAAAAAAAAGAAGAGAGTCATAAAGTTGAGAATGAGAAGTACCTTTTGAGGTATGCGCTACTGGGTGCTACCCTTTGAGGTAATATTGTTATTGGGTAAACTTGCTTCCCATATCAGTGAATCAATAGTTTAGTTAAGTGGGATTGAATTAAACTGTGGTTACCCTAACTCTCAAGGTGATGGTACACTCACACGCTATGTACTAGGGTGGATACATTGTTATGCTAGTTTGTGGTGTGAAAAATTGGAGTGCAGATGCTATTCATGAGGACCTAAAGTTTTGAAGTGTATACCTTATCCATATACAGAATAATACATTGGTTTTAAGGGTGATATATCTGGTTGGAATGTGTACATTGTTTTCCCTTATAGATGTATATAAAGTTTTAAAAAAAATCCAAAAAGATTTTATTATTATTTGCGCTGTCTTTTTTTTTTTCTTTCTCTTCTTTTCTTTTTGTCATTTTAAAGATTTTGTAGGTACATCATCTGCAAACCCTCACAAGACCTTACTCGTCTACTAGGGAGAACCTAAGGGTTTAAAGGGCTTGTTGCATACGCTAAATGCAACCATGATTCCTATGAAAGTGAGTTAAGATTTTATTTATTTTCTTTCCTAAGATTTTTAATTTCATTTTACTCGGAGACGAGCAAAAATTAAGTGTGAGGGTATTTGTTGAAACCGAAAGTTAGATATTTTTTACCCTTTATACTTCAACTTTTGTTGCCAATAAACATCATTTTTAGTATTATTATGTTATTTTGTATTATTTTATTTTGTTTTGTAGGAAATAACAAAAATAGAAAAAGGGGTCCAAAAGGCAAGATTTCAGTGCATGAGGAAGTCGGATTTGACAGAAATTTTAATGGCCCAAGTTGCTCAGCCCAATCCATGTGCCCTCTACAGCACTCAGCTGCTTAATCTTTCCCTTGCACGTGTTGTCCATGCTGCTGCCTTACTTCGATGACATCATCAGCACAAACATCTTCATCTCCATCTTCTTCAGCTAAAGTCAGAAGCAACCACGCCACCATCTACTGTAAGCTATGACCGGATTTTTGGGTGAAAATATCTCCTCAACAACTCGGCTATTTCAGTGAGATCATGAGTTGCAACAACTCAAACGGCCATGAGAGGGAGAGGCGAAAAATCGACAACCCACCCTTATTTTGTAGGCGTTGGAAACCGATTTGAGCTAAAATTTTAGGTATAAATAGAGGTAGAGGGGGAGGTAGAAAATCATCAGTCAAGGCATCAATTTTAGCATCCCTCTCCAATTGTAGTCTCAAGCTGTCATTTATTCCCCTTTCGATTCTCTATTTAGTTCTCTCAATTTTACAAATTTTCTTTCAGTTTTTAGCCTGTAATTTTATGGTTTTCGATTGGTAGTGCATAATTTAAGTCGAAATTCATCTTCCTCTGCAATTGAAAATTTGGAATTGATTTTGATTTGGGTTTACTTCATTGCTTTGATCGGATTTGAACTGCGCCCGTCTTTTCCGATTATTGAGCTTTGTTTTCTTTTTTTTTTTTTTGGGTTTGTTTTGAAGTCTCTGGTTTTCATACCCTAGTATTGCCGTTCATAGCTTTGTTTTTTTTCATTTATTATTTAGTTATTTTGTAATGTGGCCTGTTCTTGAGATTTTGGCATTAAATCTGCAAAAATTTTGTGGGAGGTTTTTTTCGTTGAATGCTCTGTCCTTCCCATATTCATGCTCTGTTCTTATTGTTTAAAGAATGCTCTGTTTCATGCCTTGCTCTTCCAGTTTATGGCAGTTTATGCTTTTATGACATTTTTTTTCCTTTTTGGTGTTGTTTCTTTGCATTTATTTTCTTTTGGTGTTTGTCCTTCACAGTTCCCCAGCCCCTCTATTTGCTTTTCTCAATTGACATTACTTCTGGCTGACAATTTTTTGCTTTGGTCTTTTACCTGGATATTTTATTAATACTTATTTGTGTGTGAGGCCTATAGGAACTAGTCTAAGCAAAGTTGCCTAGATTTTGTTGCTAAGTGGCTAAAAGAATGTAATTTTTTTGTTTTACCCTAGTTGTGTTATTATTTTTCTTTTATTTGGTTATTTACTTAGTGCCTGATTTTCTTCAGACAATTTATAAGTTAGGCATTAATTGCTACTACTACTACCACCACTGCTATTATTATTATTATTATTATTATTATTATTATTATTATTATTATTATTATTATTATTATTATTATTGTTATTAACATTAATAATATTACTATTATTTTGCTTATTAGTGATATTTGTAGTTTAGCTCATTAAGCGGTAAATTTGATTCTATCATCTTCGTAGGAACGACCCGTATTCGCTGGACTATACTAGAAATTAGATACTGTGTGGTTGCGGCTTCTTTTGACATCAACAGTTAGCATCTTTAAAGCCCCATTAGGGAGAATTTAACTAGGTTAGATTTATGTATATGGTGTACAACATTGAAGATTTCAAGTCTCTTTGAATAAGTTTTCTCTTCCTTTTCTCATTTTATCTTATGTTTTTTTTTATAATTTTCTTATTAGATTACTTTGCTCTTCATTTAATTGTACTTTTATGTTGATTAGTAGTTAAATTTGGTTGCTTTGGTTGTGCTTAATCTCTTTGATGGGCAATTAATTTTATTTAGACCTTAACCATGTCGAGTTATGCTTCTCATTTGGAATTTTCTCATGCTCGCCAAGTGTTTCATGAAATGCTTGAACGAGTTTCCATCCATATTTGTGGACGATTGAATTATGCTAAAGGGTGAGGTCAATTTGCTAGTGCGGATAGAGAGAATAGCTAGGACTTTGTACATGAAAATAGTCTAAATTCTAGTTAGGTCTAGGATTGCTACTCTTGTAGTTTAATTAGGCTAACCCCATGAAAATATTTGGTTAGAATAATTAAGCTAGCCTTTGACCCTTGAAAAAGGGCTCGGGTGGTCTCAGATGGTGCAACCGACCATTTGTGCATACTTGCATACGGTTGGGTGGGTTAAGGCTTGTCTAGATTTATTTATTCATCATGTAGTAAAATCACAACTCAAGCCTCCTTCTATTGCGTTCTTAGTTTAGTTTGCATTATTATATCACCTTTAGATTTGCCTGGCTTGAATACTTGAGATAATTAAGGTACTTAAAAAACACAATTTCTTGTGAATATGCCTCGTATTAACCAGTAGCTAGCTATAGCTACACCGCTGTTGAGCAAAAATTTAATAAAAATAAATAATATGCAAAACATAACTTTTCGACGTACAAAAATGTACATCGATTTATTTTTGAGTACGACCCTATTCAAGAAGGCAGACCTCCTTAATTACATCCCTCTCTCGGGAAACCACCTTTTGATTCCAACTCATCCTATTTTTTCTTTCTATGTTTTATTTTATATTAATAACACTTTATATAATTTGGATTGACATTTATCATTTTTTTAAATGTCAAATTACAACATATCCAAAACTTGATTGCATCAGATAGTGGTCATATAGGCAACTTTTGGGAATGGTGCTACATGCATACATTCTTCATGTGCAGGTTATGGAAACAGATAATTTTATTGGATTTGGAATTCAGGTTGCATTCACTTTTTTGACGTAAGCTGCATACGTACCTCTTTTATAGAGGATCAAACCAATCATAATTCTTTTTAATTTAATTTGGTTGAATTTGTATTTTTGTTTTGATTATGTTAATAACCATAATTTAATTTGATTTTAGTTTTGAATTTTATTTATATGGACCAAATTAATAGCCACCAATATGATTTGATTTTATCTTTTGATTTTTTTTTTCACTATGATAGCTAGGTTATGCATTTTTTAGCCATTTCGAGACCCTTTTTTTATTTGCTGATTTAGCCATTCCTGGAATCGGTCTATACATATACATATATTTTTTTTTTGACTTCTGATCACACTCAAAATTTATTTAAGGGCTTTTTATGTACATTTGGCGAGATCAAATCGGCATAGTTCTTGGCCAGAATTTTATTTAGGCTTAGGTCATGGAAGGGGGGAAATTTAGTGGGTTTCATTGTATATTTGGCTTGGGTCTGGTCTGTTGTGCCATATTTATTATTTGAACAAGACTTCGACTTTTTGAAAAACTCATTTTTTTAAAAAAAAATTGTTTTGGTTATGCAACGTGTAACAAAAAGTTACAGAGCTGTAACTTTAGCCTTTTATTAAAGAGGGGGGAATAAATAAGGCTTTGTTTGGTCCATTTTGTAGACTTGGAAATTTTAGGGTAGATTAATTTACCTACTTTCGAAGCTTGGCCTTATCGTTATCGGAAAAATGAGATGTAAATGACTTGGAATGTCTTTGCATTGGATTTTAACCTAAATTTGGCCCTTGTAACACGCAGTTGATACGTTAATAGGCTCATGTGTTTTGAATCAAAAAAAAAAGGCATCGATAAAGCTCCTTTTTTTTATGAATTTGAACTTAATACACGTACAACCCTCAGTTTGCTTTACCCCTAATACCTCATACATCCAGGACTCCTTTTTCTTTTTTTGTCTTTGTTTCTGATGAGGCAATTGGTGCATAATTGTTTATTCTGTTTATTTGGATTTTTATCCAGACTCCCCCCTTTGAAGTCAATGAATAAATCATATCTTTTTACAATAACAAAATCTCCAAAATGGAATCCTATGCTACATCATTAACCTTTTATTGTTAGGTTTCGACTTCACAATTTATAAATCTTGCCCCTCACATTCGTCATCTCATTTCCATCTTGCCTTTTAACCATACTACTAATCTCATTCTTGGTTTTTCTCTCTAGCAAAAAGGTATGACGACAGTGAAAAATTATCATTATCCCTTTTCCCTCTCCCCCCTTCAACATAATGCAAATCAATTCTTCAGGAGATTGCGAACGTTTTTTAGAAGCCTATTAATGACCCTTTTTTTTTTTTTTTTTTCTGCAGTAGAAAAGTATAGTTCCCCACATGAAAGTTTGTTACAAAAACCATGAGAACCTGATGTTCTCTAGTCTTCGTTGCCAAGGCTAGATAATTAGATGATATGAAAATCCAACTTTAAGCCTTCGTGTGGCAAGTCTATGATTTTACTCCCCATTGTATTTGACTCGAGCTCCAAGTGAGTGCTATTGTATTATCCAGAAGAAATGGCGACTTTCTTGTTTTAATGCATTCATCCCCTTAATTTTTTTTTTTTTTTTTGGTCTGGCTTGAACGTGGCAAGGTTCACATATTCTCACTTACTTCATTCAATGGATTTTCTTTTATAACATCTCCATGACAATGACAGAGGACTATGAAAGCTACACGAAAGAGAGAACTATGGAACTTATAGTCTTCATACTCTATATCCTTTCCCTTTTAAAGGGTTCAATAGGACTTGGGATCCGTTGGGATCCGAGTTTATGAATTCGATAGGACTCGAAATTTGGCAGAATTCATGAGTTTTATGAGTCTGGCTAGTCTTAGGATTGGACAGAATCCTTTAAATCATGGGTTCAGCAAAACCTGGGATCCAGTAGGATATAATTTTCCATTGAGAGGTTGACAAGGCAAGGACTTTGCCTAGTACGCTCAATACTTTTGTGACCTGGTTTGATCTTTTGATTGCCTGATAGTTAATTTCCTTGCACTTAGCCGTAAAAAAAAATTGACAGACATGGAAGTGGATGAGAAGCAAGGATGAGCTTCTTGGTCATGGTCTTCTTACTCCGTAATGAGAAAGGATTATCCCATTGATGTTGAATATCTTCTCTCTCTTTCCCAATCTGGAGCTTGGATCCTTGATTCTTTTTCCTCTGTTTTTTTTCCCCCCGATTATGCTATGTTCTTCTCCTCTGTTTTTTATGTCTCTGTCTTTTTCCTTATTTCGTGCTCCCCTCCCCAAATAAAAAAGTCCCTATCTTTTCTTGTCTCTGAGCGTTTATAGTGTTGAGATGATAGGCACTGTAAAAGAAACATGGATAACTTCCCACTTCACCACCTAGCGATCATGGAGAAAGTGGGCTGATGCAATGCCTTGGTCAACTTCTTCTTTTCATTTTGAATGTAGGGCACAAGGAGCAATTAAACATCTATTAAGATTTTGTTTGTTCAGAGAACTAATAACGGTGTTGCATAATGGATTGACCATATTTATTTCCTTAGCATGACGATTAATGTAATCGACAGAGTTTTCATTTTTTAAAAATTTCCTTTCCGTTTGGTTTGCAATTTTCCTATAACCACCAAGTGCAATGCATGATCCTTATCTATGGATATTTTACCGGGTACGATTGTCCATTGAATGACCCCCCTAAAATTATTGTCTTCCTTTTTTTAGTTCGACAATAGCATAATATTCAGGTATATCTAAGGTAATCACAAATGGGCAAATAGGGAGTGAGGTCATCTATTCGTCTTTTTTTTTTTTTTTTACTTAAGTTATTAGGATACTTAATAACGTATAAAGAGTCCAAATTCAAAAGTCCCAATTTTATTTTACATGCATACACTTTTGGAGCCTTCTTTGTAATAGGCCCTCATTAATTTTATGAGTGTTAATTTTGGCAAATTCATATCCATAAAAGATTTACGTTCAACAGTTGCCTCCCATGCATTATTCGTGTTAGAGCCTTTTGTAACACGGTGAATGCATGCATTTTATGTGCCCCTTTGTCATTTATTAATTAGACCTCCCTTTTTTTTGTGTTGAGGATAATGAATGATCATGGACGACACTCTTGGCAATGAAAGAGCTCCACTACAAGATGGGCGAGGATGTGGCTACGGGCCTTATTATCAGCGTTCAAGCCCTTTACAAAGTCTCAATGCGATTCCTTCCTCCACCTTAACATCTATCTTGGTTAGGAAGGTTAGAGTCAAGCAAAGGACCCTTTGTTATCGTTAGAATGACGAGAACAAATGCGTCGATATAAGTAAGGATTATGAGAACTATTTTAATGCCACTATTTTGAGAAAGTTAATACTAAATGTCATGGCCCCGAAATATACCCTGTCGAGGAGGAATTTTACCCAACCCTACACTGGGTTCTTATTGGAAGAAGGCATTGGGGATTAACCTTCCAATTTCGAGATCACTCAACCTTTATGATAGGAGTGATCGAATAGGCCAAACGAATACTAAGCCTTTTTGAAGAACTCTTAAAACAGGTCGGCATATTTGGTGCTGTTGGTGTATCCCAATTTACATATCACTTTAATGCAAATATAGAGCTTTCTGTGAACTTTAGGGTCCACTAACCAATACCCTTCACCACAGTGCCGGTGAAGTTGACATTTTACTTTATGACTAAGATTTGGCAGGGCATAATAAATATCCTGCCACCATTGCCGAGCTGCTGCGTATTCACGCTGAACTATGTGAGTTTTATAAAGTTAAGCATATTTATTATGACCTTTGGCTGGACCATGTTTACAGAGAGTACCTGTTCTACTTTGCATATGAGGAATAAATAAACTCTGAGAACCAGAAAGTTGAAACTGAGAAAAGGAGCGCTCTTTGTATCTCGCGTCAAGAATGAATGGCAGACTTGAATGTTACAGCTGACGGTGAACTTGCTGCTTTCTTAGCTTTTTGGTTGAGTCACTTTGTCTTACCTCATGGTAAGGAAGTCATAAGGCCAGAAACATTTGTAATGGTTGCGTTAATGGCTTCTGGGCAATGAATTTCTTTGGCCTTAATAGTGCTTGGATATATCTATCACGGTTTAGGAGAGGCAGGAAGTGATCTAGACCATCCTAGTAAAGCTAACGCAATTTTTCCCAGTCATTATGTAACAGGTTGGTTAGTGGAGTTATTTCCTTGTTTATACTATCTTCACCTAGATAGCGACTATCTTGGTGACTTTCCTGCTCTTATTTGTTATGCTAGATTGCTTGGCAGCAAACTTTCCTTACACCAAGCTAGACACATTTTTAGGGATGGGAGATATCTTTCTCTCAGAGCTAGCTCTTATCGTGAGGACTCTCGTAATAGGTGAGATGTGATTGACATGGGGTTACCAGAGGAGGATTTTAAATTTCTCTTGTCTATTTGGTCCGCTGTGCTTCCTGTACGTGTTGGAGCCGAATTATTTTTGGAACCCTATTATCCTAACCGATTTCCTCACTAATTTGGATTTGATCAAGGGGTTCCATCTAATCGCTTAAGCTTTATCAGAGCTCTTTGATAGCAAAGGAGCATAATGGATCACTACAAAAAATTTGGTTTTTTATAGCAATTTCGTTGTAGCAAATTTTAATTTGCTACAATAATCTAAAATTAATAAAATAATTGTAGCATATCTAATATTGCTACAAAAGGTTGAGTATGTTGTGGCAATTAGGCAAAATTGCCACAAAAAGTATTTATGTTTTTCACAAAAAGAGGTCAATTTTGGATGGAAATTTTTATCTATTGAAAAGAATTCCCTCCTTTTTTCTTGCTATAATTTTGTAGAAAATAAATACTTCCCTCTTATCAAATATTAATTATTTACATAGGAAAGAAAAAAAAGGAAAAAAATAGACGACTGCTGGCTGTGCGAAGGGCTGAGACATCTCTGCTTCACGAAACCGGTTCCGTTCACCTAAGCATCTGTCACGCTTCACCCTTTCTCCCTCTCTCGCGCTTCCACTCTCTCTCTCTCTCGCTCTTCCACTGTCGTCGGTGCCGATCTGCTGTCATCGGTGGCAGTCTTCTGTCTCGCTCATCTGCTCGTCGGTGCTCCGGTAAGTATCTCTCCAGATTTCTATCGTTTTGCCATTTATGCTTCTCCTTTGAGTGATTGGGTGTTTATCTCCTGCTTTGAGATCTCGATTTGGTGTTGATTCTGGTGGGTTTGATATCACGTTCTTCAATTTCTAGTTTTCAAAGTTGTGTATTTTGATTTCAGAACCCCCAACCCCAGACTGCAATTTCGTTTTAAGCATTTCTGATTCACTCAAAAGTGAATGGTTTTTGCCCACCATTGTTGACGTTCAAAGTTATTTGTGTGCTCTTCTTGTGATGAGCATTATTTGGTGTTATGATGATTAATATTGTGAAGATTGATGGCCATCGTTTAGAGTTATGCATCTGTTTTTCCTATGATGAGCATTATTTGGTATTATGATGAACAATATTGTAAAGATTGATGAACAACGTGATTTCTTCATTTCTAATTCTGAGAAATTAAGTGATAATTGATGAGCATTGCAGTTATTTGTGATGAGCATTTGGATTTCTAATGATGAGTTTGACAATTGCCTGCGATGTGCATTGCTTAGGAAGATCTTAGTGGGAAGGGGGAATTTCAGGATGGTGCTGATCAATTTGGAGTTTGTACCAATTTGGGAGGGGTTGGGGGGGAGACGCTGGGGCTTGGGGGAGGCATGACATGGTGGTGGATGATGACCTTCGATTTTGCATATGAGAAGTGAGCTGTACGTATCCAATTTGAGCCAGTGACTGTAATATTGTATCTAACGTTTCCCCCCTCTCTCTGTCTCTCTCGCATGTTTTTTTTTTTTGGGGGTTTGGAGAAGACGTGCCTGAACAATTAGAAGACTAAAAGAATATAACAACGACAACAATAAACTTGGTTTAGTGTTTGAGGTTTGAGGTTTCATAGTTTGCTTGTTTCTTCAATTCTTCTTCCCCTGGTCCCTCCTATTTTCTTTTTTTTTTTTTGGGGAGGGGGGAGGGGCTGGGGCTATTGTCTTTGTCTTGTTTTGGATTGTTTTCTTTGGAGTGGGGGTGGTTTAGAGTGTTTATATGTCCACATCCGATGATCTGTTAGCCCACTTTTGATTTGCTTACCTCTTTGAGGGTTCTCTGATAAAAAGGTAAGGTGAATAGTTAGTTTCTAAATAATCCTTCAAAATAAAATAGCTTAAGTCAACAAAAACTCACTCGGGTCATCATCACTTGGATATAATAGTAAATTATTTATGGGATTTGTTGGGAATTAGGTTAATGTTTTCACTGTGGTTATTGCAAAGGTTGCATCTGTCTTAGTATGGCTCATCAGTCCCTTATAAATTAAAGTGTATAGCCAATGAGTATAGCTGAACTTACTTGGCAATAGAGGGCCTTAGCATAGGAGTATGAAAATGCAAAAAAATGTCAGAGTTAAGGTAATTATTTATGCCTAATATGCCAGAGTTAAGGTAATTACACTCTTAGTTATTAAGGAACTGAATTCAAAAATACCATAATCAAAAGGCATATGAATTACTTAATTTGAATCCCTATAATTTGTTTATGAGGCCAATTCAAGTACCTCAAGTAAGTGCTAAAAAAAGTTAAATCACAATCCAGAGAAATGTTGACTAATGCATTATCATCCCAACATAAAAATAATCCGTGTATAATGAAAGAAGAATAAAACTTACTTACATTGTCCAAAAATTAAGTGAGCATAACAAAAAAAATTATTTAACAATTCTATCATGAATGTAAACAATCAGAATCTCTAGGTGGAGTGTTGAAGGATGTCTAGCCTGTCCTGTTTGTAATAAATATACATGGTCGAGGTACTTGCCTCATTGGAACAAACAATGTTACATGGGTCATCATAGGTTTTTAGAGCTTAATCATAAGTGGAGGCATGACAAGAAATCTTTTGACAACACGTTGGAAATTGATCCTCCTCCTAAGTATCTATCTAGAGAGGAAGTCGTTGATCAAAATGGCAAGTTCGAAAATATCAAGTTTGGGAAGGTTGATGGCAAGCGGAAGAGAACAAAACCAAAATTGGTCTATAATTGGGAAAGGAAAAGTATCTTCTTTGAATTACCATATTGGAGCAAAAATCTAGTGCGTCATAATTTAGATGTTATGCATATTGAGAAGAATATTTGTGAAAGCATATTGGGTACGGTTATGAATAAACCAGGGAAAACAAAGGATAACTTGAAATCTCGCTTGGATTTGGTTGAAATGGGAATTAGAAAGAGCTTTCAGCCTAAGAAGTTTGGTGACAAATATGAAATTTTGAAAGCAGCATTTGAGTTAAGTTTGAATGAAAGGAAGGATGTTTGTCGATTTTTAGCTGACTTAAAAGTGCCGGATGGATACTCATCGAACATAGGTCGATGTGTAAATGTTAATGAGGGGAAAATAACAGGGACATTAAAGAGTCATGATTGTCATATTTTTATGCAAGATTTACTAGCCCCAGCCTTTCGTGGGAAGTTGGACAAGGATGTGTATGATGCTCTGGTGGAGTTATCTTTATTCTTCAAGTAGTTATACTCAAAGGCATTGAAGGTAGAGGTATTGGAGAGATTGGAGAAGAGCATTGCTATTACTCTTTGTAAATTAGAGCGTGTCTTTGTTCCCTCATTTTTTGACATTATGGTACACTTGACTGTCCATTTAGCTACCGAAGCTAAGCTGGACCAGTTTAATATCGCTGGATGCACCCATTTGAAAGGTGAAGATATATCCCACTAGTAAATGATGGAATAACTTCTTTGGTCAGGAATGATTTAAACCTAGATGTGGTCGATGCTACTATTGTGACACAAGAGCTGCAGCGGCATAACAAGAAGGGCAAAATGGCAATTGTTGATGCTAGGAGTGAATATAAGTCAAGTGATGAAGATGACATGCTACTGTTTGCTGATGAATTGGACAATGAGTTCAATTAAACTTGTCATTAGTATTATTATTGAACCTTTCTTTGGTGACAAACGCATGTATAAGGAAAGACATGTCCAATAACTATTTTTGTATTTGTTTCGGTCACTTTTTGTATAGCCTAATTGTATTGTGATATTTATCATTTAGTTATCAGATTTTGGTAACACTAGCATTTCTTATCTATCTATTTAGTTGTCAGATATTTATCATTGCTTTACTGAGGTTAAGTGCAGTTACAGTTTTTTTTTTCCTGGTTCTTAGTTTTTTCTCACACTTTGCAATTGTATTGTGATTATAGACAACCATGTATCTCACTCTTGAGAACTTGCGAAATATGGCAAGACCTAAAAGGATCACAAGTTCACCCGGTGGCATTTCCCGCAAGGACAACATCAACGAGTATGAAATGTAACGGGAGGACAACGTCAATGAATATGAAAGGCAACGAGAGTTGAATATTCAGCAAAACAATCGAAAACTTCAGGAACTTAGAATACAAAGGATGATGCAAGCACCAAGAAGAGCCAATGGGAGTATCCAACTACGTGGTGAGCAAAATTATGAGGAAGACAATGAGTATCATCTGACAGACGATGAAAGAGTGCAGGCAGAATGCGATGATGTTCCTTTTGACACTCAAAGAACTACTATGTGTACAACTTCATTAGAAAGACAGGTTACTAGGATTAGATCAGGTAATTCAATAGTGAGCTTAGTAGAGACAAATCCTAGCTATTTGTGTTATTTTAACAGTGTGTGCTCATTTTGCTATTCTCTGTAAATTCTCTATATTAGGTGACATGAGTAGACCTGCAAGATCAAGTTCTGGATATGATAATCAGGTGATACTTTCTTCGGGTAAACTGTTAAATATAGGTTACATATGATATGCTTATGCGTTTATGAAATAAAATATTATTTGACCTTTATAATTTTGTATGATAGGCGAAATAGTGCATGCTGAATTAAATGAGCAAAGGAGCAATCAAGGTACCAATTTGCACACCCCTATATTAGAGACCCAAGGGCCCAGGACAAGATCATCTTATTTACATAGGAAAAATGATTCGAATTACTCCCATGATAGAGGTGAGGAAGCAAACTCTCTTTCTTTCACGCACACCTATAGATTCCTAAATCTCATACATTTATATAATCTTGGAGTTTGAATTACAAATGTAGGTTCATTTATGGACAACATTACACATCACAACACTGAGGATGATACCCAAATTAACTCATCTGAGCATAAAGGTTTGTCATGTTTTTATCTGCAACAATATACACGGTCTTGTTTTCACTATATTTATGTTATTTGTATTCTAGCTCCCTCACCTAGATGTGGGAAAACAAAATGTCAAAAATGGAGAAGGAAAAGGGAGGCAGATCAAAGACCAATGGATATTGAAATCTCACCAGAGCTTATGCCTGTTGTCGGTTACAATAGCGCTCAATTCATTAGTGAGGCTAGCTACTTGATGAAACAATGCATGCCATTGGATGTTGAGAAATGGGGTCATATACATGCAGATAAGAAAAGAAAATTCTTGATGAAGCTGAAGGTTTTCACCCAAAGTCTAACATTATCCATCGTTAACCCCCACCCCTTTTTTTCATTATTAACATTTTCTACTATATATCTAGGATATATTTAAATTGCCTGAAGGTTGTCATGTGGAAAGGGCAATTGAGCGGCATTGCAAGGTTTGGTATAGGAAATGGCGCTATGACTTAAAGCAAAAAGCATACAATGACTATGCTACTGTTGCTGATAGGCATGCAAATCCACCCAAGGAAGTTGATCCAGAACAATGGAAATGATTAGTTAATTATTGGGATAGTGAGAAGTTCAGGGTAAGTTGAATGCTCTATTTTTTACTACCTCACAAATCATTGGATCATGTTGTATTATTGTTATCTGAACATATACCAACTATGATTATTTACTTATTTTTTCTATTTTTGTTGGTACGCAGTGAGATAAATACTAAAAGTCAGAAATCTCAGAAAATGTTAGCAAAAGTTGGGACCAAATCAATTGCTAGTACTTTCTACGAGATGGTAACTAATGTTTGTTGTTGTTTGATACTAGTACTATTGAATATTAATTGTGTTTGTAGCTTAACATACGACTTTTCTTACATGAATTCAGTTGCAGAAACTAATGGCTGTATGTAACGATTCAAATGCAGAGTCTCAACTACAAATTAAAGAGGAAGAACCATATTATTTACAATTATGGAAGATTCAAAAAAAGAAGAAAGATGGGACTTGGTCAGATGAGCTAGCAGAGAAGGCGTACAAGGATCTTCAAGAATTACATCAAAAACAACTAGATGAGCATGGAGTGGACAACCTCACTCCCCAAGAGGCCTTCAGTCGTGCCCTAGAGCATCGAAAAGGATCACATCACCAAAGGGGCATGGGTCAAGGGGTGTTATTGTTTTCTACTTACCAAAAGAAGGTCATACCTGAAATTGATATCCAAGAGAGGATTGAAACTAAAGTTAATAGGCGAGTTGCTCAAATTCATGAGTCTTATGAAGCACGCCTTCATGCTTTAGAGGAAAGACTAGGTCCTTCAAATGCACAGGTTAGTGTCAACAATATTGTAGACATTCTTATTTTTTTGGAAAGTAATCATTGTACTTTAAATATAACTAATTGAGTTGATCACCTTGGCTTATAGGTGCAATCAAGTGGATCATCCCAGCATCTTTCTTCTTCTTCCATGGAGCGTGGTCGTAGTGGACAAAACGAGAGGTATGTTTATTTCGACTCCCTCATTTGGAATATCATGATTCAATAGTGTTATTATGTATAAGGTTTTGATGATAACAAATCCAAGTGTTATTGTTCCAAACAGGCTCTCCAAACAGGTTCTCACTGCTTTTCTCAATGCCTTAAAATTGCTTGACTAATGGATGATTAAGAACAGGTCCTCAATTCAGCGATATAAGTGCAGCCGTAAGGAACAGGATCTGCAAAGTGTTTGAAGCAGCAATTCCTCTCTCTACAAGATGACTGGTCGTTACAACAAGAAGTCTTGGTTTGATTTAGGTTTTATCTTTTTAGACTCTTGTTAATATGCCAATTAGAAAGTCTTGACTTACCACTTACTTGAAACGGTTTTGCTTTTTGGAAAATATTTTGGATCACCTCTTCAGAACAGTCCTGGAAACAGGGTGGTCAGGGTGTTTCCAGACTAAGCTGCGAAAAATGGTTTTACACGATTCTCTGTCTGATTTTGGGCAGCATCTCCGAGATTTGCAAGCAAGATTTTCTATGGAGTATTTTAAACCCAAACGGTTATCTTTAACTAAATCTAAGGGGATGTGCATGATCTTTTTTTAATTAAAAAGAATCTCTAATTTTTGGCAAGTGGATAAGTTGGTTGAGAAAATCATGGGCTAGTGGTTGAATCCTTGTGGCTGAGAACTACCGCCTTACTTAAGCGGTTAAGGAATTTTTCCAGCTCACGTTACTCCACTACTTGCGGCTAAAGGACTCTATCTCCTTTAGGGATTTTGTTTTGCAAATCTGGAAAAAAAAAAAAAATCGTCTTGCCCTACAAAGTTCTCTATAAGAAGTTGTTTTCCACAACTCATTGGACATCGGTTTTCCAGGAGCAAAAATTTCTGTGTTCAAGAGCTTTAAATTTTCAAAAGAAAACCGAGTCAAGTGGGTGATATTTTTTGAGCTTTCTAAATTGGCATACTAGAACTTCATTGTACCCTATATTAGCTTAGTTGAGAAGTATTGTAATAGGGTGTTTCTTTGTAATCTCTCTTTTATAAAAGTGAGGTGAGTGTGTCCTAAGTCAAGTGGACTTTTGGACGTGGGGTAACCGGTCTCAGGGAAGACGGTTATGTGGGTTGCAATTTGTAACATGGTGTGTTACTATTGTAACGTATTCAGCCCGTTTAGTGAAGTGGTTAAATCCTACACGAGGTAGGTCGTGGTTTTTTCAGCTCAATTGGGCTAGAGGTGTTTTCCACGTAAAAATCCTGTGTCCATTATTTATGCATTCAATTTCATTGGCTTTTCGCTTCTGCACAACTCAGAAACAGCCTATGCGAACAGGGTCTAAGACTATTTGCCAGAAAAGTTGCAAAAATCGGACACCACAATTCTCCCCCCCTCTTGTGGCTGTGTACTCTCTAAATCAACAAATGGTATCAGAGCAGGTTCTCTTTTGAAAGGCTAACACCTTGAGAGATCCTTGAAGATGAGTACCCCACAAGGCATACTTGAAGGTTAATCCATAACTTGACCACCATACTTTAATGGCCAACATTACAGTTGGTGGAAAAATAGGATGGAAAACTACATCCAAGCCGAGGACTATGAGTTGTGGATGCTCATCAAGGATGGACCACTCATCCCTAAGAAAACAACTGAAGATGGAAAGTCAATCCCCAAGGAGCCTAAAGAATTCAATACTGAAGATTACAAAATAATGGAGAAGAATGCCAAAGTCAAGAAACTTCTATATTTCGGCCTAGATCCTGATGAATATACTCGTATATCTGAATGTGAGTCTGCCAAGGAAATTTGGAATGCTTTACAAGTAGCTCACGAAGGGACCAATCAGGTAAAGCAATCCCGGATTGAATTGCTTATGAGAAAATATGAGCTGTTTGAGATGGGTGATCGTGAAAGTGTGATGGACATGTACACTCGCTTCACTCACATAACGAATGAGTTGAAATCCCTGGGAAAATCCTTCACCACCGAAGAATTGGTGAGGAAAATCCTAAGAATTTTACCTCATTCTTGGGAAGCGAAAGTCACGGCCATCCAAGAAGCTAAGGACATGAACAAGATCACCCTAGATGAGCTGATTGGCAACCTCCAAACGTATGAACTTAGGAAAAATTCTCAACAGAAAGATGAGACAAAGAGAGATCGAGGTCTTGCACTAAAGGCCTTAGAAGATGATTCTAATTCTGATGAGGAGGAGATTGCCATGATAACTTAAAAATTTGAGAAGTTCTTCAAGAAAGTTAAAGAAAACAGCAAACGAAAGGACTTCGGCAAGGCCAGGAACACCTCTCGGGAACAGTTCTCTGGATGCTTCAAGTGTGGCAAGCTAGATCATATTGTGAGAAACTGTCCACTGCTCAAGGAAGAACAAGAACCCTAACATCCTAGAAAACAGGGCAGGAAACAGGGTGTAAGCAGCTTAGCGAAACGATTCCCAAAAGCTATGCTAGCGGCCTGGGGTGATTCAAGCGAGGATAAGGAAGGGTCTGAAGCCGAGGAAGCTGATGTAGCACTCATGGCAAAAAGTGACACTGATTCAGATGATGAATCAACAAACAGTCTAACTCAACTCAAGAACAAGGTATGTGGTCTCCATAAATCAACCCTTAAAGAATTAGTGTGCACTATAATAGATATATGTGCTGAGTTAAAAAGGGATGTTCGAGACCTAGAACTTGAAAACGAAACTCTTAAAATGGAAAAGCTTGAAGTTGACAAAGAGACACTTGCCTTACATGAAAACATTAATGTGCTTAAAGAGACCCTTCTCATGAAAGAAGAGACTTGTTCCATTAATCTGACAGAGCTGGAAAAGGAATCCCTTGACTTAAAAGGAAAGGTTGAATCCTCACTGGAAGAAAATAAAAATTTGCTTGAGAAAATAAAACGAATGGAATCAGACCTTGCTACAAACAAGCTCTGGAACAGGTTCTCAAGAGCGCTTGAATGGTTAAACACACATCACAGTCGAAATAGAAGAGGACTAGGTTTTGTGCCTAAGCAGATGACCTACCCAATGAATAGAAAATACGTAGGATTATCTGAGAACATTGTATGTTATCACTGTGGTAAAACGAGTCATTACCGTTACATTTGTCCTTTGAGAAAGTATGCCATTGAAAGAAACACAATTTATGTAAGACAAATATGGGTTAGAAAAGATGAGATTTGTACGTCTAAAGGAATGGGACCCAAGTGGATCTGGGATCCCAAAACTAACCTTTGACTTGTTTTGCAGGTTGAAGTGAGAGAAAACAACCCAGCAAAGAACCCAGCAAACAGCTCGGGAAACAACCTAGGAAACAAGTAGCTGTGGTATGTTGATAGTGGGTGTTCGAGGCACATGACTGGTGAAAAATCCAATTTTCTCTCACTTACAGCTTCAGAAGGAGGGAGTGTGGCATTTGGAAACGGCAAATCCGGGACAATTGTCGGTATAGGTAAGATAGGTGAGTCACTCTCCCATTCAATTGACAATGTTTATTTTGTGGATGGATTAAAACACAACTTACTAAGTGTGTCCCAACTGTGTGACAAAGACAATCTAGTAGTGTTCTCTCCAACACGTTGCTTGGTTGTTAATATGAACACAGGAGATGTTGTGTTGAGGGGGAAGCGATACAAAAATGTTTATAAAGTATGTATTTCTACTCTTCCCCAAAATAATTTGACTTGTTTGAGTGCCTTAAATGATGATGTTATGCTTTGGCACAAAAGACTAGATCATGCAAGCCACTCGCTTTTGAATAAACTTGTAACCAAAGACTTACTGGTTGGCTTACCTTCCATCAAATTCAATGATGACAAGGTATGTGATGCATGTGCCAAAGACAAACAAGTCAGAAATTCTTTTAAATCTAAAAATTATGTAAGCACTAACCGACCTCTTGAATTGCTACATATGGATCTATGTGGTCCAATGAGGATCTTGAGCAGAGGTGGAAAGAGGTATGTGCTTGTGATAGTGGATGACTACCCTCGTTTCACTTGGACCCTATTCTTAGCATCCAAAGATAAAACATTTGAGAAATTTCTTGCACTTATTAAAAGGATTGAAAAGAGAGTAGGACATTCATTGGTTGGCTTAAGGTCTGATCATGGTACGGAATTTGAGAATTCAAGCTTTATTAACTATTGTAATGAGCATGGTGTAGACCACAACTTCTCAGCCCCAAGAACACCCCAACAGAACGAGGTGGTAGAATGCAAAAATCGTACTCTATAAGACATGACTAGAACAATGCTTGTTGCTAGTGGTCTTCCTAGAAATTTTTGGGCTGAAGCTTTGAACACATCATGTTACATTATAAATAGATGCATGATTAGACCTCTTCTTAACAAAACGCCTTATGAGCTCCTCAAGGGAAGAAAACCCAATATTATGCATTTGAGAGTATGTGGTTATAAATATTTTGTGCATAATAATGGGAAGGATGCCTTAGGAAAATTTGATCCAAGGAGTGATGAGGCAATATTCCTTGGTTATTCCTTGCACAGTAAGGCATACAAAGTGTTTAATAAGAGAACCTTGTGTGTTGAGAAAAGTGTGCATGTGCTTTTTGATGAAACTAACCTTCTAAGCGAGAATGATGCACAAGAGGAAGACCTTGAACTAGGTCTTGTTAGAAAAGACTTGTTGCTCCAAGATGAACAAGGTAAGGATTCCACTGAAGGATCAGGGTCTGAAGCTGTTCTTCAGGGAGGTAGGCTAGGTGTGAACCAAACAGGGGGAAACAGTGTGGAGCCCTGTTCGGGACAACATCAGCCGAATCCTTCAGGAATAAATTCAGAAACAGGTTTCCAAACAGGCTCGAGAACAGGCTCTGAACCTGTTTCACCGAGCATTCCAGCTAGGATGGAGAGTGAGTCTGTGGACCCACTTACTCCACAACCATGGAAGCACCAAAGTTCGCACCCCCTTGATCAAATTTTGTCTGACATTAATACAGGAGAGCAAACTAGATCCAAGCTCAAAAATTTCTGTGCCTTCTATGCATTTCTCTCAAAAATTGAGCCAAAGAATATCAATGAAGCTCTTGCAGATTCAAATTGGGTTACAGCTACGCAAGAAGAGCTTTATCAGTTTGAAAGGAACAAGGTATGGCACCTTGTGCCACAGCCGGAGGATAGAACAATCATTGGAACCAACTGAGTGTTTCGTAACAAACTTGATGAGTGCGGAACAGTCACTAGGAACAAGGCCCGGCTGGTGGTTCAAGGCTACAACCAAGAAGAGGGAATTGATTATGAAGAAACTTTTGCACCTGTTGCAAGGATTGAGGCTATTCAAATCTTGGTAGCCTTTGCCGCCCATATAGAGATCAAGTTGTATCAAATGGATGTCAAAAGTGCGTTTCTAAATGGATATCTCAAAGAAGAAGTGTATGTCAAACAACCCCCCGGTTTTGAAAGTGATGAATTTCCTAAGCATGTTTTCAAACTTGACAAAGCACTTTATGGTTTAAAACAAGCTCCCAGAGCTTGGTATGAGCAGTTGTCAAATTTCTTATTGGAAAATAATTTCAGAAGAGGCAAGGTAGATAATACCTTGTTTCTAAAATCTAAGGGGGAATATTTGTTGATTGTCCAAGTATATGTCGATGACATCATATTTGGTGCAACTCATCATGAATTGTGCAATGAATTTTCAAAAATGATGAGGAGTGAGTTTGAAATGAGCATGATGGGTGAGCTTAATTTCTTTTTAGGCTTGCAAATCAAGCAAACTTCAAACGGCACCATGATCCATCAACAAAAGTATGTCAAGGAGTTACTTAAGCATTTTGGGATGGAGTCGGCCAAGCCCATTTATACTCCCATCTCTCCCTCAACCAGGTTGGTAATGGATGATGGAAGTCCCTCAGTTGAGGAGAAATTCTATAGGGGCATGATAGGGTCACTTTTATACCTAACTGCTAGTAGACCTGACATTGTTTTTAGTGTTGGTTTATGTGCCCGTTTTCAGTCTAAGCCTAAAGAAACTCATCTAAAGGCTGTTAAACGAATTTTAAGATATTTAAAACATACACATGGTCTAGCCTTGTGGTATCCTAGAGGTTGCAACTTTGATCTCGTTGGGTATGCTGATGCTAATTATACAGGTTTCTTGGTTGATAGAAAAAGCACCTCAGGTATGGCTCATTTTCTTGGACCCTGTCTAGTATCTTGGGCAACCAAGAAACAACTCTCTGTTGCCTTGTCCACAACAGAAGCTGAATACGTGGCAGCTGCATCCTGTTGTGCTCAATTATTATGGATAAGGCAACAACTCAAGGATTTTTGTGTTGACATAGGATGCATTCCTATTTATTGTGACAATACAAGTGCAATTAACATTGCCAAAAATCCATGTCAACACAAAAGAACAAAACATATTGACATTCATCATCATTTTTTAAGAGATAATGTTGAAAAAGGACTAATCTCAATGAATTTTTGTGCCACAGAAAATCAAATTGCTGATATATTCACCAAGGCACTGAGTAGAGAGCAATTTGAGAGGAATAGACTCGAACTAGGTTTAATTAAAACAACTTGATTGTCTTGTTGTCTCTCCCTGTTGGCAATGTTTAAAGGCTACGGGGTCAATATGTTAAAAATTTTTTGTTTGCAATCAATTTCTGTGCTATTTTTAGCATATGTGTGGTTTGCAGCCTGTTGACACTCGTTGAGGTCTAATGGGATTGCCCTTATTGTCCCATATTACCGAACAAGTAACCTCATAAACAAGCGCCAGAAACAGGTACACCTCTTGTTTGTCAAACGTGTGCAACTAGTTGTGGAGAATTAAATCTCTCATCCTTCCCGAGGCATGCGCGGCTGAAACTTAATGATAAGCCCGTTGCAACGGGCAAATCTTTTAAAGATCTCGCATGCTTCCCTCTTTAAAACCTTCTCAATTCGCTTCTTTCTCTCTCTCACAAAACCCTAATCTCTCTCCTACTTCTTGTAAAAATGGCATCTCCCATCGGCAACAAGAGCTCTTTGTCCCTGATTCAAGGAAGCCAGTCACCGGTTACAGCACCACAAATAGCTACATCCCTGCTTGCTCCCTCGCAATTTCTAGTGGCTCTAATTGAAGGTAAATCTGCTGGACCTTCTCGCCCCATCCTCTATAAGCCTTTTGGATTCCTGAAAAGCATAGACCTCAGGACAATAGGTCTAAAATTAGAAGATATCCCCTATGATTTTGGGTGGAGCTTGGTCCTGTTTGGAGAATTTGATGCATGTCTGAAATCTGGTGAGGAACAAGAACCGATTAGGGAGTCTAGTGAGGAAATTGGGGCTAAAGATGAGTTCTTTTTGCCTAAGAATGACTGGGATGACATCTGTTTAACTGAGTCATACTCTTTCGGGCTGTTTCCCGAACAGGAAACAGGGGCCGGAACAGGGCCTGAGACCTTTGACTCGGTATTTAAGGATGACCTAGGAGATGATGTGAAGGATGACTCGAAAGATAAGTCAAATGAGACAGGGGGAAGTGGTAGTAGAATGGAGGTGTCCCCCACTGAGACTGAACAAGCAACGCCGGTACAATAAACCGGTGAAAAACGGAAAAGATACAAAGTTGTGGCTAGGCGCAGTAGGATGCCAAGATCAAGAACCCCATCAACGCCCAAAAGTGGCCAAACCGAAGAATCCACAAAAGCTAAAACCCCTGCCCAATCACAATCAAAAATCCTCTCTTAAGCCAAACCCACAACCAGGCCAACCAGAAAATCGGCCAGAATAGCCTTTCAAGCCACACCCCGACCTGCGAAACAATCTTCTCCTGTGATTGAGGAAATTGATTCCTCTTCTGAGAGTTCCTCTGACAATGATACTGAGAACACCTCTTTCAAACAGGGCACCCCCATGTTCTCAGAATCCTCAGAGGACAAGCCCTTGCCTGAACCCATATCTGAGTCCCCCTTGCCAATTTCCCAGCAAGCCTCCACTCTATCCTCCTTCAAACCATTACCCACAAAAACCCTCAGTAAACGAAAAGCCTTTTCCAAACAAGCCTCCAAACAAGGTCAGGCTGAAGACACCCCTACTGAACCTCGTCCTAAGAAAGCCACGAAATCTGCCCCTTCTGCCATTTCAGCCAAGCTTACTCAACTGCTTCAGAGACGGGTAGTCAGGGGAAAAATCGTCAAAGTCAAGTACTTTGAGGACCAAGGTCTTGGGGTGTTTCTGCAAAAGTTGCGTATTCAGGGTTGGTTTGAGCTATTCACAAACACCCAGCTGGGGTGTTCTGTCCATGAGTTGGCAGAGTTTTATGCCAACTGCTCAGTCACCAAAGGAGTGGTGACTAGTACTGTCAGTGGGAAGCAGCTTCGCTTTGATGCGAAGACACTAGGGGAGATTTTGGGGATTCCCTCCACGGGTTTTGATGCATATGTGAGGGAAGATAAGTCTGTTCTTGGGACAGGAAGGCTTTTGGAGCTTTCCCAAAAATTCAGCCAGCAAACACGCCTGAAAACACCCCAGTCAGTGAAGAAAGGGGATATGACATCTATTCATCAGTTACTATTTGGGTTTATCATCAAGAATGTCATTCCCAGGGGCCAGGGCCGCAGTCTTGCAGATGCTATGGATCAGTGCCTTGTGGATCTGATGGACATGGAGGAGCAAATCAATCTTCCTACCATCATAATTCGTCATATCGCAAGGATTGCGAACATCTCCAGGGAACATGACCTTGGGTATGGCTTCCTCCTGACTTGTGTTTTTGAGCACTTTGGGGTGGAGTTGCAGAAAAAAGTGGGAGCTCAATTTATAGATGAAATCGGGGGTAACACCCTTATGGGGTGTGGATATACCTTGGTTGAGGGATCTGCCTCTGAACAGGGGATCAAAACACCTCGTCCTCCTGTTCCTGGCAGTTCTTCAGTCAAAGTTGAGGCTGCTCTGGAGGAAAACTCCTGCCTGAATGCTGAGTTTACTGCGGTGAAGGCTGCCCTGGATGAGCAAAAGGCTCTCAATGCCAAACGCCATGAAGATCTCCTCGCTCTCCTCTCTTCCCTCTCAGCAAAATTCTCCCCTCCTGCTCCATGATCATCCCTCGTAGGCTGTTTTGTTGTGGCCTCATCTGTCTCTTCTCTTGGTTTTCTCCCTTTTGCTGTCTCTAGATTCGCACTCTATGTTGCACCCCTTTGGCAAATAACAGTTATCTTGTTTTTGATTGGCTTTGCCTTACTTGTTTCTTGTTGTGTCTTGCTTATGTGTGACTAGGATGGCCAATCTTATTACCGTACCAAAACACTTAAGTGTATCGCATGTTGACTTTCCTCCATTACCTAAGTGGTGGTGATAGCAAACACCCTCTGTTTGACTGCTTGCCCCTTCCTTTTTAATGATGCCAAAAGGGGGAAATAGGATGACCAATGCTGTTTTAGTTTTGCCATGGAAGAGTTGATTTTCTTACAATTTTTCGATGCTAGCTGCCTTTTGTGAATTTTCGGTCCTATGAATAATTGGCACTAATCACTTCATTTGTCTTTGAAAGTCAATATAGTCACTTGGTTTGTCATCATCAAAAAGGGGGAAATTGTTATTATGTATAAGGTTTTGACGATAACAAATCAAAGTGTTGTTGTTCCAAACAGGCTCTCCAAACAGGTTCTCACTGCTGTTCTTAATGCCTTAAAATTGCTTGACTAATGGATGATTAAGAACAGGTCCTCAATTCAGCGATATAAGTGCAGCCGTAAGGAACAGGATCTGCAAAGTGTTTGAAGCAGCAATTCGTCTCTCTACAAGATGACTGGTCGTTACAACAAGAAGTCTTGGTTTGATTTAGGTTTTAGCTTTTTAGACTCTTATTAATATGCCAATTAGAAAGTCTTGACTTACCACTTACTTGAAACGGTTTTGCTTTTTGAAAAATATTTTGGATCACCTCTTCAGAACAGTCCTGGAAACAGGGCGGTCAGGGTGTTCCCAGACTAAGCTGCAAAAAATGGTTTTACACGATTCTCTCTCTGATTTTGGGCAGCATCTCCGAGATTTGCAAGCAAGATTTTCTGTGGAGTATTTTAAACCCAAACGATTATCTTTAACTAAATCTAAGGGGATCTGCAAGATCTTTTTTTAATTAAAAAGAATCTCTAATTTTTGGCAAGTGGATAAGTTGGTTGAGAAAATCATGGGCTAGTGGTTGAATCCTTGTGGCTGAGAACTACCGCCTTACTCAAGCGGTTAAGGAATTTTTCAGCTCACGTTACTCCACTACTTGCGGCTAAAGGACTCTATCTCCTTTAGGGATTTTGTTTTCCAAATCTGAGAAAAAAAAATAAATCGTCTTGCCCTACAAAGTTCTCTATAAGAAGTTGTTTTCCACAACTCATTGTACATCGGTTTTCCAGGAGCAAAAATTTCTGTGTTCAAGAGCTTTAAATTTTCAAAAGAAAACCGAGTCAAGTGGGTGATATTTTTGAGCTTTCAAAATTGGCATACTAGAACTTCATTGTACCCTATATTAGCTTAGTTGAGAAGTATTGTAATAGGGTGTTTCTTTGTAATCTCTCTTTTATAAAAGTGAGGTGAGTGTGTCCTAAGTCAAGTGGACTTTTGGACGTGGGGTAACTGGTCTTAGGGAAGATGGTTACGTGGGTTGCAATTTGTAACAAGGTGTGTTACTATTGTAACGTATTCAGCCCGTTTAGTGAAGTGGTTAAATCCTACACGAGGTAGGTCATGGTTTTTTCAGCTCAGTTGGGCTAGAGGTGTTTTCTGCATAAAAATCCAGTGTCTATTATTTCTGCATTCAATTTCATTGGCTTTTCGCTTCTGCACAACTCAGAAACAGCCTATGCGAACAGGGTCTAAGACTGTTTGCCAGAAAAGTTGCAAAAATCGGACACCACAATTCACCCCCTCTTGTGGCTGTGTACTCTCTAAATCAACAAATAGAATCAACAACTGCTCAGTAGCCAAACAAAAATTAGTTGAAATAAGTGGTGGAAAGAATTGCACAAGCAAATAAGCATGTGAACGAAGGAAATGCAGCAGAAAAGCATGCTTTTTTTTAGCAAAACACAACAAAGCTTGCAAAGTTGATTCTCTGGTTTAGAATGTGTAGAATTGCTTGTGTAACGTAAGGCTTGTGCGACGGTAATAAATTGATGCTTGGTTTTAGGTTTACTCATTCAATTAGCTGATTATCTGGTTGGGTGTTAAGAACTTCATTGAATGGTTTACTCCGGGCATGTGGCCTGTAGAGTTGTGGTCTCCGGCGTGTAGCCGTTGAGCTTGTTTGATGTTCATTTGTATTTCTATTCAGTGCAGGGGATTTAATGTAAGGCTTTAAGTCTAGAAAATGGTCAGTTTTTAAGGGAAACTCTGTCCATTTCGCCCCAGAAATTAAGAAAACACCAACACTCTTAGCCTTAGGTTGTCCATCCGTTTTCATATTTGCTTGGGAATCATATCAATGTACATTGTTATTTTTTATATGCAAATATGAACCGGTGCTAATGCTTATTTCTTTATTTACTTGGTCTTTCATACAGGCATCCTATTCCAAGAATGATGTTGGACGATCATACGAGGTGAAGAGGACGAGATGGTGATGATGAGGTCCTCGTTGAATTTTTCTATTTGTTTTGTTAATTAGTTAGCACAATCTACGTTTATCGAATTTGAGTATTTATGGAATTTATCATTTCTTCATTTATTAGAAATTCTAAACAAAGTACGCTTATGAAGAATAATGCTATGTGATTCCACTTCTGATATATGAAATGAATTTTGATTTTTTAGTTTTGTCTTCAGCTTCCTTTATTTATTTTTATTTGTTAAGTATGTTTATGTAGAATACTTAACTTCATTACTAATTGCAAAAGTTAATTATATTGTTCCAGTACCAATTGCAATAGTAAATTATATCATACCACATATCCGTAAAATTTAAAATGAATTTCAAATATAGAAAATTGTACAATAGAACACTTATACAATTGTAGTGGTATAATGGGATTGCCACTAAATGTGTTCAAATTAGACACCAAAAGACCAATTTGTAGCTAACTATATTGCCACAAATACCATATTTTTGTAGCAAATATATTTTTGTAGCAATATTTGACTTGCTACAAAGTATGACCTATTGTAGCAATTTGATAGTTGTGGCTTAAATTTTGCCACAAAAGCTTTATATTTAGTGGCAAACGATAGTTTGCCAAAATAGCCTTTTGTAACGCAGTATCTGTGGCAACTTTGTAGCATATTTTTAAATTGCCACAAAAGGTTATTGTAGCAATATTTGAACATCGATGTTGCACAAGCCTATGCTGATCTTCAAAGGCGAGATACGGGGGCTAAATTCTATGTTCCTCCTTCCTATTATGAAGGAGTTTGTTCTTGGGATTACTGTAGTTGGTGGACCAAAATCAGCACTCTTTATTTAGGCTAATCAGTTAAAAAGGTTCACCAGACTGCAGCGAATAAAAACGAGCTTTTGAGGGAAAGTATTTACATTATTGATCACTTATGCCCTCTCTGTGAGTTTATGCCTAGAGCTGTTGAAATTTTGGGAGTTATGAGTGATAGTTATACCAAGGATAAACCTTCGGTATCATCCTTTGAAAAAGGAAAAACCAAGGTTTCTGGAGGCAACAAAAGGCCATAGAGGAAGAAGAATAAAAGGACCCCCAACGATCAATCGCCTACCATGGCAAATTCTCGTGATCAATCACCCATAGAAGTAAACTTCAAGAGAGCTCATTATGACCGCCCCACTCAATCTGATGATTCTGATATGGGAGATGGTACAGGATTTAAAGATTTGCCTATTATGGACTTGGACACTTTTATTGAACAGGGAACTTTGAATTAACAAGATGCCCCCACAGAGTACCTCTATATAAAGCAGCTCTTGCTGCATTAGAGCACCCTGATGCAATAATAATTGCTATAATTCCTGCGCTAGACACTTCTGATGATTTGTTTGAAGCCATGCCTATTTAAAGCATCCCTACTTCTTTAGCGAATCTTTTTTGCAATTTGCAAGAAGGTTGGGTCTGAGAGAGCATTCTCAAAGGAATGGAGGTGATCATTGGTATTATTTCTAATCATGGCTCTGCCAAGGACTTGTTAGCTAGCAGAGTATGAGTTTCTCAATCCTTGAGTGCACTTTGTTCCATGATTGACATTTATAAGCTTAGTACAATAGAGATTTGTTGGCTTTCCTCCAAAATAGAGGAGATATTTGGCGTAGTTGAGACTGCTATAAAGATCGAAGAATTAGTGGATGTTGATAGTGTAAAAGCTTAGTCAGACCAAGATCTCACTTGTTCTTCTGAAATTGCTCACATTAAAGATCAGCTTAATAACTTGTCTTATAAACCTTCAAAGCTTAAAGTTAAGGAGTAGGAGGTATTGAGGGAAGAGGAATGGATTTGCAAAATACGAGAGGATTTAACCATCCAGCAACAAGGTTTAATTGAAGCAGGGAGCAATTTGAAATCTCTCTAGATTTGAAGAAAAGGGAAACGGAATAGGTGAAAGCGGACTTGGCCGAAGCTGGATTCCCCAAGCTGCAAGATTTGGAGAAGGAGAAGAACCATCTCAAACATTTGATTGGTCTATAATTTACTTTAATAATGTTTAGACATGTTTTGTTTTGTTTAATTCTTTTACATTTATATTTCCGACCTTCAGTCCATTTTGCATTGTATTATTTATGCTACTGCAATAAAGCCTAAACGTCTCTTCCCTTTTTTTCTTCTTTCTTTTGTTTTTTTAGTTCCTTCCCCCCTTAATGAAAATTAAAATAATTACACAATAAAGAGTAGTTAATAAATAATCCTCACTATAAGCATCACATGACCATTTGATACATAACATGCGGGGGAAAAGGGGATTTTTTTTATTTTTGTATCTGGATCCAATTTGAAGTTGGACTATTTATGTACCCCCTTTTTGAGGGATCAAGCCTTTCGTAGTTCAATGCAATTCAACTATCCAGAAACTTCAACTAAAGAATTTCGTTATAAATTTTTCATTGCTGCAAGCATATAGTATTTGTCCATCATGATTTGAGAGCTCATATGTCCCCTTAGGAAAGACCTTAGTGATTACATAGGGGCCCTCCCATTAGGGCTCAAATTTTCCTTATGTCTTTTGATTGATGACAATAGGTCTCCTTAGTGTTAAGACCAAATCACCAACGCTAAATGAGCGAAACTTGACTCACCTGTTGAATACACCAGCCATTTGAGCTAGGTAAATTTCAAGCCTTTGTTGGGCCATTAACCGACGTTCATCTAATGCTTCCAATTTGGCCAATTTGACTTGAGGATTTTCATCTGGATTAGTGAGTTGCATGGCTACTCTTAGGGAGGGTAATTGCCTCAAGGAGTAGCACGACTTTTGAACTAAACACCAAGTTATAGGGTGTACAACCAGTTGCAGTTTAAACTATGGTTCGATAAACCCATAATGCTTTTGGTAATCGTTCTTACAAATCTCTTCTCAATCTTGAAACCATTTTCTTTAGAATCTTGCCAATCACTTTATTGAATACTTCAGCTTGACCATTTGATGATGGATTGTAACTTGATGAGAAGCTGTGCTTGAACTTGTATTTCTCTATAAGCTTTATCATCACTTGATTTTTAAAGTAGAGGGCATTGTCTAAAATGATTTTATATGGGACTCCATATCTATAAATGAGATAGGTCCTGATGAAGTTAGTGACTTGCTTTGCCCCACTTTTCTTAACGGAATGGCTTGAGCCTACTTTAAGAAGCAACCTATGGCTATTACAATAAATACATGGCCACGGGAGGAGGAAGGCTTGATAGGTCCTATGACATCTAGTCCCCATGTATGAAAGGGCTAAGACAATATGCTTGGATGAAGTAACTGTGGTGGCTGATGAATGACATCATCATGTATTTGACAAGCTTGACATGCTTTGACAAATTTTTTATTGCATCTTGGACCTTAGTTAGCCAATAATAGCCCAATCGTTTGATTTGGTCAGCAAGTTTTGGACCTGCCTAATGAGCACCACATACCCCAGCATGAATTTCATTTATGACATAAGTAGCCTCCTCCTTTGACAAGCAGCTAAGTAACACCCCATCGAAAGCCTTTCGATATAAAATGTCATTTTTAAACGTAAATCTTAATACTCATCATTTTACATCTACCCTTTTCTTTGTGTTAGTGGGTAAGATGCCCTACTCCATGTACTCAGTGAGAGGTTGTCTCCAATCTACTTTTTCTTCGACCTCAAAAATTGAGACCATATTTATTTCTTCTGCTTCATTAAAATGATCTAAGGCTAAGGCTAAGGCTAAAAAATGATGTTCCCTGATTGCTATTTGAATTTCCCTTTCATCAGGGAATGTCAGTGAACCAGCCAACTTAGCTAAGGCATCTGCTTTATCATTTTTGGACCTTGACACATGCCTAACCCTTATCTGCAGGGACTGGTTCATAACACACCTTGCGCTTTGGTAAAGAGGCACCAATTTGGCATTTTTTACTTCGTTCTGACCATTTAATTGTCAGGTGATTAACTGAGAATCACCAAATATTCCAAACTGGTCAGTACGCATTTCAAGGACCAATTCGTGGCGAATGATGAGTGCCTCATATTTACTACACTATTTGAACGGATCTCATGGAGAGAGAATGAATAAGGGATAAGTCCTCCTGATGGTGTGACGAACATAATCCCTAATGGCTCCCCGACTCCTTACTGCCCCATCAAAATATAACTGCCAAGCTTTAATTTCAGCAAGTATAACTTCATCATCTGGTAGATGATCGGGTAGTTCCTCATTGTCTGGACACAAGTCTGCTGCTAGGAAATTGGCTATGACTTGTCCCTTGACTGCCTTTGGAGGCATGGACTTGACGTCAAAAGGGGTGGAGAGCATAGCCCATTTGGCTAATCTCCCTAATAGCATGTGCTTAGATAATATATATCTTAACGGGTTTGCCTTTGAGAATAAAATGATCTGATGTGACATGAGGTAGTGTTATAAATTTTGAGCGGTAAAGACCAAGACAAGGTAAATTTTTTCCATATAATTTTAATTCACTTCTGCACCCACCATTGTCTGGCTGATATAGTACAGGTCATTTTCTTTCCCTTCATCATTATATTAAGCCAACATAGCCCCTAAAGACTGTTCGAGGGCTACTGTGTATAATATCAAAGGTCTTCATTGTACTGGAGCCATTAGGATAGGTGGCTTTGTTAGGTACTATTTGATGCTTTCAAAAGCATTTTGACAAGTTTGATCCCAAATGAAGGGCGTGTCCTTGTTCAGCAGTCTTGTGAAAGGTTGACACTTTCTTGACAATTTAAGATAAAGCACCTTATGTAAGCTAACCTTCCTTGTAATCCTTGCAATTCCCTTAAGTTTCTCAGACGGGGCATTTGAATTATGGCTTTGACCCTGTCAGGATCAATTTGTATTCCTTCTTTCCGAATAACAAAGCTGAGGTACTTCCCTGAGGTGACCCCAAGTGCGCCATTTAAGGGGTACCTTGAGCTAATGTTGACGAAGCTTTTTGAAGACCTTTCTTAGCTCATGTGGGTGATTTTCTTTGTGCTTTTTTTTTTACAACCAAGTCATCGACATAACATTCAACGAGATTGTGGAGAAAATCACGAAAAATGATCGTCATGGCTCTGTGGTAGGTGGCTCCGGTATTTTTCAAATCAAATGGCATTAATATATAGCAATATATGCCTTGTGATGCCCGAAAGGCCATTAAGTCCTCATCTCTGAGGTCCATTTTGATTTGATTGTACCCCGAGAAACCATCCATGAAAGACAGAGCCCCAAACCCTGTAGTGGCATCTACTAGGAGTTCGGTGATTGGTAGTGAAAAATCATCATTGGGACATGCATTGTTTAAATCCCTAAACTCTACACATATACAAAGTTGACCATTCTTTTTCCGAACGGGGATAATGTTAGCCAACCAAGTTGGGTATTGAACTTCATGAATGAAGTTAACCTTTATGAGCTCGTCCACCTCAACATTTATTTAGATTGTCAACTCAGGTTGAAAGAGCCATTGAGGCTGCTTTATTGGCTTTACACCTTCAGAAACAGCCAACTCATCAACCAGCGGGATTTGGATCCAAGCCCGACATGGCTTGATAACCCTAAGCAAATACATCTTTGTATTCTTAGAGGAGTTGTTCATATTGTGCTACTTCTTCATAATTTAGTAGGGCACTCACAAAAATTAGCTTGGGATCGTTAGTTTTCCCAAATTTAGCTCCTGAAGTTGGTCAATTGTTGCTTGACCACCATCTTCCATTTCTAGAGGTGCAGGTTGAATAGCCTTAACAAAGTCTTGTGAGAGCTCTTGTTCAGGAGTTAAGTCGTCATCTAAGCTTTTAGGTGAATTAACTTCAACTTTGCCACACATTTCATGGCTTGTTATAGCAATCTGATGATGTTTGAAAGCTTTTTAATAGGGAAATTCAAAATTTTAAGCATCATTTTCTTCGCTTATAATGGAGATGAAATTAACTAGTTCTACTTGCTTGACTTGGTTAACGCCATTTTGTTCACAAACCCAAACTAGGCTCCTAGGTTGTTGCTTTTTCTTCTTCAGCTTCCATTTTTTTTTTTTTGCTTTCTGACCTGGAAATTCTTTTGCTTGGTTTTATTGACTTTCCCAAGTCTCTGAAATTGAGATTCAAGGTTAGATTTGCTCATTTTGAAAGCACATCTCTTGCTCTTGGGACGTGAAAACCGCATCATTCACAACATGAGCCTTAAGAACTCCCCCATCATGTGATACTTGGAGTGCTTCGAAGGCATCTCCCTAAAATGATGCTTTTAGGACTCCACCTTCATGAGAAATGTTCATTTGTTTGTTGGCTTTAGCAAGGCCTCTCTTATTATTATCCTTCTCCCTCCCTTGAGATTATGATGATGCTCTTGGAGGAGGACCGCTAGAAGATGATGCTTCTGTTGGAGAGTTTGATGAGTTTTCTCGTAAAACTACTCTCTTGTTGCCAAGTGATGTTCTTATGACCAAGTTTCTGTAGGCACTGATTGGTCAATTCGTCAGAGGGGACAAGTGTAACTCGTGACAAGAGAGTTCATAATTTCCCATACCGATGCCAAGGCCTTTTGTCCAGCCTTTCTTTTCTCCTTGGGTGTGTATTTGAGCAACACTTTTGATTAAGGGGATTGATATTCCTTGGCTTCATTAGCATAACTGTTGACAACTTGAATGACCTTCTAACGCAAAGTAAGAGCCATGGGATTTTCTTTTTGGTTGCCCCCTTTAGGTCTAAAAACGCCTGAGAGGTTCTAAGATCTGTTGATTTATAAAACTGGGCATCAGCGTAATTAACATCTTCCCCATGAAAAGGATTTGCATGCCCATGAATTACTTTCTCATTGCCATATTCGTTAGTGTATTTTAAGCACTGCTGAAGAGTGGAGGCAATAATGTTACTAGTATGAAGCCATGGCCGTCCAAGTAAGGCACTGTAAGAAGTATCAGCATCTATTACATGGAAGAAAGCATCTGTGTAAAGGTCATCTAGCTTAACTTTCAAAGCAATAGTACCTAAGACTTTCTACCTTAGTTAATTAAATCCTTGTATTGTGAGTAACATTGGGAACAACTAATTTAGTGTTATCCCTATCGCTTCAATACCCTTGGAAGAAGGTTGACTGCGAAACCACAGTCAAGCAGAATACGATTTATCTTTCTGCCCATGATCATACCCATGATATACAAGGGCCTATTGTGATTTGCTGACCCCAACTGGAGGTCCTCATAAGAGAATGTTACGCAAGCCACGCACATAGCACATTGGTTTAAAGGAGAGGATCACACCTCATCTACCTCAAGAGGGTCAACTTGATCTTTGTAGTCGTTAGGATCCATTAGCGCCTAAATAAGTGCCCTTCTTAGCTCGTTGGACATTTGTAAAGCGTAGTAGACACTTAGGTATGCTAGGATCTACTTGAGATGAGAAAGGACATCATAATAAACCTTTTCCTTATGAGACCCTTGACGAACTTGAAAAGGGATTGGGACAACAAGATCCTTCTTAGACTCGTTAGTTAACTGACTGTTCTCAGCGGTGTTTTTGCTATTTGAGCATGAGGGAATTACTTCTTCTTCACCCTTTTCTTTTGCATTCACCGATATTAGTGGTATGTCTGGTGTCGTTTCTTTCTTCTTCTCTTTCCCTACTGATTCTGGTGGATGGAGTTGACAATTGGACCGCAGAGTTATCTGGTTTACTTCTTGAGTGGTATTTATGGGCTTGACGTTCATCTCTTCACATTTATCAGCCCATGAGACCATATAACATTGGGCTACTTCCCCCTTTTTCGGGGTCATCATCCGAGGAGTCACTGCTGAAAAAACCTGTAGGAATGTAATCACCTAAAGTGAATGAGGTCTTAACCAGTGGCACGTACTCCTCTTCGAAAACTGTGTCTGGCTTCTTTTTGGCCCTTGATTTCTTCCTCTTGTTTTTCTTTTTTTTTTTTTTTTTGTGGTGGCTCCTATCCTCTTATTTTAACTCATGGGGACTGAGAAGCTCGAGCCATTGCTTGCCAAAATCATCTTCTGCTAAAGTAGGTTTGCCACCCAAAGCCATCATCATCATCATCTTCTGATGTTGCCCATACCTCTAAACTCGTGTCTAGGTAGAAATCGTATAAGGTTGGTACTCCTGGTGAGGGAGGAGGCATATCTGGATATGCCCACACTATTGCTACATCATCATTAGCAATGAACTTGATGGGGATCACATGAGGTGGTAATAATACCGTTGGGATCCCTTCATTAGTTTCTGAGGATGATGGATAAGATTCATCCATCTGTTCAACCGTTGAGGTTGCATTTGAAGATGTAGTTGGTCCCTTGGTTAGAGCTCCTTTTATCTCAATTTCTCCCCTTCTGATCATGTTTTTGATTTTGTCTTTAAAGACATAATAATATTTTATGGGGTGGCTAATGATCCTATGGTACGAGTAATACTTAGGATCATTTGTCATATTGATCTCGGCAAGTCGTTTTGGCTATAGAAGAGAAATGACTTTTGTAGCCATCAACTCATCAAATATCCCTTGAACACCATCATCATCAAAGGGATACTTCTTTTCTTTTCTTTCTTGGAGAGTAAGTTGTCGGCCTTCCTCTTTTTGCCTGCCTTTACCATTTTTGTTGAAATTTACATTATTGGTTGGTTTTGGACTTGTTCTGACAAAGGTAGTCATCGACTCTCCCTTCTTGGTTGGCATTTTGATTTCTTCCCTCTTTGGTTGTGTAGTTTTCTAATGGCCAAGTTGTCTTTCTACATTGCTTGCCTTAGACAAGAAGGTATCAAAGTTTTGAGGCTCAACAATGCCCATGTATGTAGCAATTTGAGTGTTTAAATTATTAGCACACATTTGAACTGTTGATTGCTTGCTTAGCTTTTTTGGGCATTGCAAGCTTAGACTCCTCCACAACCATTCACACTGTCATTTGGCCTTTGGCGTGTGTCAGCAAGGCCTATTATAGACACCTTGCACTTTGAACTCACGAATTGAGCTAGGAATGCCCTCTGGAGGTTTTCCCAATTGTGCAATGATCCAGGCTAAAGGTGAGTATACCATGTAAAGGCTACCCTTAAGGGACTGTACAAACTGCCTAATTAGCAATGCATCATTCAAGGCAGTTTCACCACACACTGAGTAAAAATGGGTCAAATGTTCATGTGGTGACCCATTTATCCTGTCAAACTTTTCAAAGTTTGGCTTTTGATAACGTTTTAGGAACGGAATTGAATTATAATGACTTGGGTATGGGTTCTTGTACCCCAACACTGGGGGATTCATAGCTGCTGGGGGATCTTGGGTGATCTTTGATCCCTTAGGCTATCAACTCCTTAATATTTTACGGAGTGATGATTTTGTTACTACTGTTAGCCTCATTATTTTTTTCACACTCTCTGATTTCAAGACAAGTAGCGAGATTACCAATTTTTTGGCTTCTTTTTCTGTAAGCCTCCTTTACAGCTCTTGCATTTGTTCTTCAAGGCTTGGAGTGCTGGTTACTAGGACCGGCATGTTATCGGCTTGATGATCCTGGTTAATTTGGCCTTGTGGATAAAAGCTGATAGTTCCTCTTCATGGAAGAGAGTTCTGAGATCATAAAAAGCAGGACTTGTAACCTCATCTTGTTCTTCGAGTTAGTCCTACCTTGGCTGAAGGTGGTGATGGAAGATTGCAAAGTCACCTCAGCATATGTTAATACTTTGGCCCATGACCTTGTGATCGGGCCACTATGGACTTGTGATTCAATCCCTTCTGAGATCAAGTCACTTTCACTATGTGATTTAGGAGACAACACCCTCCTGCCTTTTGTAGGAACTCAGGGAAGGGTAGCCTCGCCAACCTTCAAAGTTTTAGGTATTGTGCCCTCTTCTGAATAGGAGCTCATCATTACCTCAGCTACAGGAATATCAATGGGGATAGTCCCAATGAAAATTCACCTCATATGGAGAACTTGAGGAGCCTTTTTAACCCCGAGGTTCCTTCCCATAATGGCTTATTGGGGTTCTTCAAGGTTGGGGGTTCTGGTGGATACAAGAGCCCGGGTCCGCATTGGGCCTGAGGAAGGGATTCGATCTTATCTCAGGGGTAAATTCGAGACCCGAGCTTGCACTGGTTGGATTATCCCTCGAGTTGCCTGTGTCTCTCTTATGTGGGTTCCCTTCTAAGATGGAACTTGGCTAGGGCGTGGAGTCAGCACTGGGTTGAACGACCGAGCCATTGAGGGGCAAGCCGTGGAGGATGGCCTTTGTTGAGAAGCTCTCCTCAATGTCGTTCTGGCTAGCTCCAAGGCTGGTGATGGAGGTAGCTTGGGTGCACCAAACTTAGCACGACACATGTCACTTCCGCGCTTGTTGTGCTTTAGGTTCTTGATTGCCTTCTTGGTAAGTGGTTTGTCAGTCTTAGGGGTGAGCTTGCTTGCCCTTTCGATGGCCTGTAGTGGTTCCATTGAAGTTGACAATGGGAACTCGGTAAGGACGAATCATGGCCCAACAGTAAAGACCACCTGCATGTTCTTTTTTGCCTGGAACATCCCCTATTTGATCACGAAGGTGACGGGATGCTCGTTGAAGTTGATGGTGACTTGAGGTGCCGTTGTTCCTTCATGAAAACAAACAAAAATGAAAGAAAGAAAAATAACAACATTAGGTAACATAAATAAATCGGAGATGAAAAGGAAAATAAGGTCTCACCGAGCGTGCCAAAAATTATGTTAAGCAAAAATTTAATAAAAATAAATAATATGCACAATATAACTTTCTGACGTATAAAAATGTACATCAATTTATTTTTGAGTACGACTCTATTCAAGAGGATAGACCTCTTTAATTGCGTCCCCCTCTTGGAAACCTCCTCGATTCCGACTCGTCCTATTTTGTTTTTCTTTCTATGTTTTATTTTATATTAATAAGACTTTATATAATTCGGATCAACATTTACCAATTTTTTAATGTCTAATTACAACATATCTAAAACTTAATTACATCAGATAGTAGTCGTATAGCCACCTTCTATGAAGGGTACTACATGCACACATTCTTCATGTGCAGGTTATGAAAACGGATAATTTTATTTGATTTGGAATTTGGATTGCACTCACTTTTTCGACATGAGCTGCTTACGCACCTCTTTTGTAGAGGATCAAATCAACCGTAGTTCTTTTTAACTTAATTTGGTTGAATTTATATTTTATTTTTGTTATGTTAATAACCATAATTTAATTTGATTTTAGTTTTGGATTTTATTTATATGGACTAAATTAATAGCAGTAAATATGATTTGATTTTGTCGTTTGATTTTTTTTTTTTTTGACTTTGATAGCTAAGTTATGCATTTTTTAGCCATTTTGACACTCTTTTTTTAATTTGCCGATTTAGCCCTTGCTGGAATCGGTCCATATATATACATATATATTTTTTTTGACTTCCGATCGCACTCAAATTTTATTTAAGGGCTTCCTACGTACTTTTCGTGAGATCAAATCGGCATACTTCTTGGTCCAAACTTTATATAGGCTTAGGTCATGGAAGGGGGGAAATTTAGTAAGTTTCATTGTATGTTTGGCTTGGGTCTGGTCTGTTTTACCATACTTATTATTTAAACAAGGCTTTGACTTTTTGAAAAGCTCATTTTTTTAAAAAAAAAATTTGTTTTGGTTACGCAATGTGTAACAAAAAGTCACACAGCTGTAACTTTAGCCTTTTATTAAAGAGGGCAGAATAAATAAGGTTTTTTTTTGGGTCCATTTTGTAGACTTGGAAATTTGAGGGGGGATTGATTTACCTACTTTTGAAGCTTGGCCTTATCGTTATCGGAAAAAGAAGATGTAAATGACTTGGAATTCTTTCCATTGGACTTTAACCTAAATTTGGCCCTCGTAACGCCTAGTTGATATGTTAGTAGGCTCATGTATTTTGAACCAAAAAAAAAAGGCGTTGATAAGATTAAATTCTATCATAATAAAGCTCCCTTTTTTTGGGATTTGAACTTAACACATGTACAACCCTCAGTTTACTTTACCCCTAATACCTCATATATCCAAGACTCCTTTTTCTTTTTTTGTCTTTGTTTTTAATGAGGCAATTGGTGCATAATTGTTTATTCTGTTTATTTGGATTTTTATCCAGGCTCCCCCCTTTTTTGAAGTTAACGGATAAATCATATCTTTTTAGGATAACAAAATCTCCAAAATGGAATCCTATTCTGAATCCTTAACCTTTTATTTGTTATGTTTCGCTTCACAATTTATAAATATCGCCCCTCCCCTTCGTCATCTTGTTTCCATCTTGCCTTTTAACCATACTACTACTGTCTTTCTTGGTTTTGCACTCTAGCAAAAAGGACTGATGACAATGAAAAATTATCATTCAAATTATCCTTTTTCCCTCTCCCCTCTTCAACATAATGCAAATCAATTCTTCAGGAGATTGAGAAGGCTTTTTAGAAGCCTACTAATGACCCCCCCCTTTTTTTTCTCCAGTAGAAAAGTATAGTTTCCCACATGAAGGTTTGTTACAAAAACTATGAGAACTTGATGTTCTCTGGTCTTCATTACCAAGGCTACATAATTAGATGATATGAAAATCTAACTCTAAGCCTTTGGTGGCAAGTCTATGATTTTACTTACCATTGAATTTGACTCAAGCTCCAAGTGAGTGCTATTGTATTATCAAGAACAAATGGGGGCTTTCTTGTTTTAATACATTCATCTCCTTAATTTTTTTTTTTTTTTTTGTCTGGCTTGAACGTAGAAAGGTTCACATATTCTCACTTATTTCATTCAATGGATTTTCTTTTATAGCATCTCCATGGCAATGACAGAGGACTATGAAAGCTACACGAAATAGAGAACTATGGAACTTATAGTCTTCATACTCTATTCCCTTTCCCTTTTTAGAAGGTTCAATAGGACTTGGGATACGTCGGGATCCGAGTTTATGAATTCGGCAGGATTCAGAATTCTGCAGAATTCATGGGCTTTATGAGTTTGGCAAGTCTTAGAATTCAGTAAAATCCTTTAAATCATGGCTTCAGTAAAACCCAGGATCTAGTAGGATCTAATTTTTCATTGAGAGGTCGATCAGGCAAGGACTTTGCCCAGTACGCTCAATACTTTCTTGACCTAGTTTGATCTTTTGATAGCCTGATAGTTAATGTCCTTGCACTTAGCCATAAAAAAAATTGATGGAGACGGAAGTGGATGAGAAGCAAGGATGAGCTTCCGTTCATGGTCTTCTCGCCCCGTAATGAGAAAAGATTATCCCATTGATGTTGAATATCTTCTATCTTTTTCCTAATCTGGAGCTTGGATCCTTAATTCTTTTTCCTTTGTTTTTTTGGTTGTGTTCTGTTCTTCTCCTCTGTTTTTTATGTCTCTATCTTCTTCTTTATTTCGTGCTCCCTTCCCAAAACAAAAAAGTCCCTGCTGTTGCTTGTCTATGAGCATTTATAGTGTTGAGATGATAGGCACTATAAAGGAATACGTAGGTAACTTCCCACTTCACCACTTAGCAATCATGGAGAAAGTGGGCTGATGCTTTGCCTTGGTCAACTTCTTCTTTTCATTTTGAACGTAGGGCACAAGGAGCAATTAAACGTCTATTAAGATTTTGTTTGTTTAGAGACTAACAACGGTGTTGCGTAATGGATTGACCATATTTATTTGCTTAGCCATGATGATAAATGTAACCGACAGAGTTTTCCTTTTTTTAAAATTTCCTTTTCTTTTGGTTTGCAATTTTCCTGTAACTGCCAAGTGCAATGCATGATTCTTATCTGTGCATATTTTACTGGGTGGGATTGTCTATTGAATGACCCCTAAAATTATTGTCTTCCTTTTTTTTGGTTCAATAATAGCATAATATCCAGGTATATTTAAGGAAATCAAGAATAGGAAAATAGGGAGTGAGGTCACCTATTCGTCCTTTTTTTTTCCTTAACTTATTAGGATACTTAATAATGCATAAAGAGTCCAAATTCAAAAGTCTTAATTTTATTTTACATGCATACGCTTTTGGATCCTTCTTTGTAATAGGCTCTCATTAGTTTCATGAGTGTTAATTTTGGCAAATTCATATACATAAAAGATTTAAGTTCAACAACCATGCACTTGCGATTTTAACTCAATGCATTTTTGGTACTATAGTTGGGGAGTTGGTGCTTTTCAGTATCGAAGCTTGCTTGAGCGTTCAAGACTGGGTTTTTATTTGAAAAATCCAAAAAAAAATTGAAAAAATGTCAATTTTTCACTTTCCTCAGCATGAAAATGAAATGTTTTCAGATACTATTATATATAACATAAGTGTCTCGCTCATTATGGTTATTACTTGGAGAAGAAGGAAATTTTGAATATGATCTATAAGGGTGTGAATTGTGAGATCCATGGTCTTTTGGAGCGTTGGGATTTTTTTTGGCTAGAAACATTAATGAAACTTGGGATTTGCTCAATTGATTGGCTTGGGATGCCTACAAATCTCAGACTAGTTGTGCTAAGTCTTGCATCTTGTCTCCCTACATCCATGATAATGCACTTGTGTGTGAGATTTGTCATTATTCTGACCATAATAGTAATTTTTGTCCTTGTTATATTTTTGTTGATGTTTTTGCTAGACTTGTCAGCATGATAGAGATAATAAATGAGATCTAAATTGAATTCGCTAATGGTATATGGGAGTATGAACTATCTCATGAGACTAACCCTAGGTTTAGGTCCTTTAGACTTTATGTTAGTTTGGGTGATGATGATGTGTCTTTTCTTCCTTTAGAGTTCAGACTAGAGCAAGTGTTTGACCTTCCCTTGCTATCATCAGCTTTAGTTACTGCATCCTTGTTTGTTGGTGAAGATGATTAATGGTAAGAGTTAGATGATGTATTTATTGAGGTATATGATCTTGATGAGACTCCTTTAGGGGATTATGGTGGTATATGTCGTGGTTGTGGTGTCATCTGGTCCTAATGTTGTTGCCCATGTATCCCTAGACCACCTTGATATGTTGTTGCATACTTTCCTTTCATGTTTACTAGCCTCTCCTTCTCCTAAGTGTCACAACCTATTGATTATCATGTTATGCTTGATGGGAATGTGATTGATGTTCAGTCCTTAGTTACCTCTAGAGGGTATGACTAGCCCCGGTAGTTTCATTGGAACTACATACATACATACATACATACATACATACATACATACATACATACATACATACATATATATATATATACATATATATATATATATATATATATATATATATATATATATATATATATTAAAAAACTTATGTTTGGTATCTTTATTATTTATAGTAATTGTTATGTTTACGATTAGGGCATGTGGCTCCTGTTGGTTACCGTTTGGTATGTTTTAAATTGCCTAAACTTTTGAACCTTATTTGAGTGATCAAAGAATAAAATGAGATAGAATGCATTTCATCCGTTTCACCCGGTTATCACCTGCTTCGTCCGTGGGTGATGGGTGGATTGGATGTGGGTGAGCAGATGAGCAGATGACAGATGGATCGGGTGGAGTGGATGGATGCAAATGATAGATGCGGGTGGGGCTTCTACCCCACTCCAAGTCTGACCCGTTGCCTGGCCTAGGTATGACCTCTCCCTTTACCCTCATTATGTATATCTAGAGGACTTGCCTAGAAAAATGATATTGTCTAATTTCTTCCATCACTCTTTTGATTTATACAAGGGTTTTAACATGTTGAGGAGAGCACTTGCTATTATTCCTGTATTCATGTTTGTGTGTTCTTACTTATACACATCTCAGTTACATGCTCAGGTGTTTGATAAGCTCTTGAGAGCTTTGGCAGCATCTAAATTGGTTGATTGGATCTTAAAATGTATATGAGGTGTTGACGCTCTTCTAGCCTCCTCTAGTATCATCTTAACGAGGTGATAGTTTAAGTGCAACCAACACCTAACCTAGTAAATTGATTCCCTATTTTCTCTTTCTTTATTTTCATTTTATGTATGTCTTTTCCTTTTTCTATTTGTCCCTTATTGTTGTGTATTTATTATAGTGGGTTTGTTTTATATATATTTGTGTTTCATTGGTGCGATGTCTGCTTGACTCCCAATGAGGGCATTATGAGATACGTGTGGGGAAGGAGAAGCCATGCTTCAGAATTTCGAAAAAAAGACAAAAACAGAAGAAATGTTTTCTTCGAAAAATCAACAAGTTTTCCTATTCTTGTATAATTTTGGGAGTTTTGTACCATTTTGATTTGTCCCGACCCCCTTGTACCTTGATTATTAGCTTGTATATAAGTAGAATGTGCGTGATAGATCTTTTTCCTAAGTGTTTCTTTCTATGCCCTAAATCTAACCTCGATAGTGCATTATAGCTGTGTAATCTAGTCTTCATTTGTGTATCACCATTATCGTAGTGTCTTAGTCTCCCATGATTGTTTCTACTGCTTGTCTTTATGTATAGTTACTTTTGTCTTTCTTTCATTTCGCATTTAGAAAAGTACAAAATTAAAAAAAGGAAAAAATAAAAAATAGACAAAGAAAAAAGAATTAAAAAGAGTCTTAGAATCGAGAGTTACAAGCATCCCTCTGAGTCATGAGCTACTAGATGCAACCCTTTGAGGCAATACTGCTATTGAAAAGCTTGCTTCCCAAATTAGTAAGCTAATAATGTAGTTTGTATTAGTCAAATGAGTTTGAGTCTCACTCTGCTAAGCCTAACTTATAGGATGATAATACACCAACATTCCGAGCACTAGGAGGGATTCACAGTTTTGATATATTGTGGGGTGAAAAGTTAGTGTTTGGATACCATTAGTGGGGACTGAGAATTCTGTTATGTATATTATTCCTATATATAGACTGATACTTGGGTTACAAAGGTAATATGAGTGATTTAATTATGTGCAGCTTTTTTCCTAGTTTGTATATATATTTATGTTTTGTTTGTAAACCCAATAAGATTTTATCTTTTTCTTCTTCTTTTTCAAAATTTTGTGGGTATATCTTTTGCAAATTCTCATGACATCTCACCCGCCGACTTAGAGGAACCAAAGGGCTTAAAAGGCTTGTTGCATACACTACATGCAACGTGACTCCTATGAAAGTGAGTTAGGTCCTTATTTTAGTTTTTCTGTGTTTTTCTTGAGAATGAGCAAAAGATAGGTATGGTGATACTTGTTCGGTCCAAATATTTCATCTTCTATAACCTCATTTAACGAGTTTTTGTCTCGTGAAATTATATAATTCATGGATCTTTAGTTGTTTAATTTACTTTCATACGTAATAAGTTGAGTTGACCAGGAATTAGGAAGTTGGGCATAATTTGGACAGTAAGAAGCACTAGCTTGGACAAGAAGGGTGGATTCCCATTTGAAAACTAAGTGGAATTTGGAAAGCACGGTGGCTTGGGAAACAAGATTTTTGTAATTTGGAAAGTTGAGGGAGTCTAACTCCAATATAAATAAAAGTCGTAGGCACACTCTTCAAATCAGCAATTCTTGCCCTTTTTTCTAGGGTAGGCGCTTTAAAACTCTGTTAGGAGGGAATTCGATTAGATTAGATTTATGTATATGGTGTACTATATTGAAGATTTCAAGTCCCTTTGAATAAGTTTTCTCTTTGCTTTCTTTTTTTATCTCATGTTTATTTATTTGCTTCTTAGATTAGTTTTCTCTTTATTTAGTGGTACTTTTATGTCGATTCGAAATTAAATTTGGTTGCTTTGATTGTGCTTAATTTCTTTGATGGCTAATTGTTCTTATTTAGACCTTAACTAGGCCTAGTTTATATGTGCAATTTGGGATTTTCTCATGCTCGCCAAGTGTTCGATGAAATACTTAAAATTTTTATCCACACTTTTGGACAATTAACGTATGCTGAAGAGAGAAGTTAATTTGCCACTGTAGGTAGAGGGAATAGCAAGGATTTACACTTAAAAATAGTCTAAATCCCAGTTAGGTCTACGATTGTTATTCTTCTAGTTTAATGGGCTAATCCCATTAAAATAGGTAGTTAGAACAATTAAACTAGTTTTTGAACCTTGGAAGAGAGCTTGGGTAGTCTTGAATGATGCAACCATTCATTCATAAATAGTTGTATAGGCCTGAGTAGGTTAGAACTTGTCCAGATTTGTTTGTTCATTAAGTAGTAAAATCACAACCAAACCCTCCTTTTATTCTTCATAATTAGTTTAGTTTTCATTATCATATCACCTTTAGAATTGTCTAGTTTGTGTACTTGAGATAATTTTTGCTACTTGAAAACACAACTTTTTGTTGATACAACTTGCATTTTTACTGGTTGCTAGCTACAACTACACCAGACAATTACAATTTTAACTCAACAATGTCATGATATGATTATTAATAATAATTTTCAAAGACTATATTCTCCATCCACACAAACCATAAGTCAAATCCTATTCACTACAAAAGGTCACCATGTTAGCATTGATAAATTAAGTACAAAAAATTAAGTTTGCATACAACCAATGTGATGAGAAGGTAATCCCTGCATAACATGAAGTAACATTAAAAATCTCATCACTTGAGTTAGCCATTAAAGAGGAAATTGTAGAATAGGAAGAATTATATAAGGAACACTACTATGATAATCACCTAAAATTTTGGGGCAAAGATAAAACATTTGCAAAAATTATTTTATTAAATCCCAACAGTACTATCTTAGTTAAACAAATGGTGTATACCCACTAAGATATCTAGAAATTTGATAAGCAAGTCAAACAACTTTTGGATAGAGGGTTAGTTAGGAGTAACAAGAGTTCTCACACTAGTCTAACATTCACGATAAGAAATCACGCTAAAGAAAAATAGGAAAAAGTTTGAATGGTAATCAATTATAAGAAAAAACTCAGTGATAATACCGTCTTTGATTGGCTATTATATTCTGTACAAAATAATTCATTTCAATAGAATTCAATGAGTCTTTTGATTCTTAAAAATGGATTGCAAAAGCGGATAATGGCAGATGAAAATGGATAAAGAAAGCATTCTGCTAACTACTTTTGGCACCCATCTAGGATATTATTAGTGGATAGTGGTGCCATTTAGTTTTAAAAATGCACCTCAACTATTCCAAAGATGTATGAATAACATCCTTAAGATTTTGATCACTATTGTCTAGTTTATATCGATGATATCCTACTTTTCAAAGACCATAGAATAACAAGATAATGTTCTCATTGTTATCTAAAGATGCATTGATAATAGTATTATCTTTTAGAAAAACAAGTGCATTTATGCTGAACAAGAAATAAAGCTTTCAGGATTGTAAATAAAAGCTAGACAAATCATTATACAATAGCATATTTTAGAAAAAATAGAAAATTTTTCTAAAACTATTGAAGATACGAAATAACTAGAAAGGTTCTGAAATGTCTTATCCATGCTTTAGATTTTACGAAAGATTTGAATAAATTGAGAAAACCATTGCATTAGCAACTTAACAAAATAAGGAAGTTGGACATAGACCTCTAATGATTCAAAGATAAAAATTATTACCCAAAACTTCAAAAAGATGTGCATGTTCTTAACTTACCCAATGAAGAAGATGATTTGATACTTGAGACAAATGTCAGCAATGACAACTAAGGTGTAGTTCTCATAATCAAAGGAGAAAAATTTTCTCTATAAATATTACAATGAAAGTTTTAACACAGCAGAATGTAACTATCCTATGATGGAAAAAGAAATTCTTGTAGTGCTAACAAAAATTGATACATTTTAATATTTTAAGCACCAAAAAATTTTCTTATATGAACTAATTAATTGCAAATGATTGCTTCATTTTGTGAAAATGAATCTATCAAATATGCAAGGGAAGGGCAACTTATGCGTTGGTTATTATCGCTTAATCGATTTTCATTCTATGTTGAACACATGTATGAATTACAAAATTCTTTGACAAATAATTTAACTCGTGAGGTTGCCGATGGTGATCATCAGAGCTGGATTCCTGCTGAAAACGGAGAAAATCCAAAAAGAATAGCCATTATTTCTAAAACGGTCTCTCCTTCTAGTAGAGGTTTTTTTTTTTTTTGGTGGGGGCGGATGTTTTTAAGTATCATGGAAAGACTAGATCACACTTTGTGTTGCTCGCATCTGTCTATCTAATAGAAATTTAGCTTACTAGATTTACAAATAAATTAATTGAAGTATTCTTATGACGTTTAAGAAAAAATCAGTGTTTATGTGCAAGAAAAATGGTTTATTGAGTGGTGTGAAGCTTGCGATAATTATTATAACTATTATAGTATTATTATTATGATATTTCGGAATCATAGAGTGCTATGATCTTCTTTCTAGTAGATCCGGTATCAGTGTTGTTAGATTCCTAACAATTGCAATGCCTCCAAATGATCCCATCATGAAACCTTGGGAATATAGGATGACAATTTATCTAAAAAAAGTTCCTAATATGGAGTATCCATTCTTTTTAAGTTTAAGTTTCAAGACAGGTATATTTAAAAGAATCTACTAGATTTGCACATTTTCCGGTGGACCAGTATATTGAGCTACATAGTACAATGATTATGGTGCATAATGGGGGCCCTCAATCACAAGAGCGATCAACTATCAATATCCATCAATAAAAACCAAAGTACAAGGCCTTGAACCAAGCTACTAAAAGAAAAAATTAATAAAAATTTTATAGATTTTTGAATATAGAAGAAAAGCAAATAAAATGGACATGATTAAGATAAAAGCTCAAGCCAGCACTTAGCCTAACAATCCAATAATTAATTCTCTAAAGCAAAGGACGAATAATTAATTTACAAGATTGACTCAATCACCGTTCAAACATACTATGTATTTGAAATAAAGAGGGAAATTTTGTTTTTGGAAGAGAAAAGCATTGCAATTTTCATCCATGAATTTTGAATTCAAGTTTATATCTGATTGAATACAAGAAGACTAATTTCCCCAAACTACCAAAATAAGCCAATAAAAATGAAGCACCAATGGGGTTTGTGTGGAGGATTCGAGCATCCACTCTAACCAGTAACATCTGAATACCAATTTAAGTATATGAAAATTAAAACTAGTAGCTTCTAGGCTAGTGATGAGTTGTCTAAATGCAAGGATGGCATTTTGCTGCACTTGTACTTGCTTGGTGACATCATCTATTAAATGGAGGAATTTGGGAAAGATATTCAAAAAATAATTGATGGAGGTGCCCACTGAATTTTTATAAAATATTTACCTCTTAATCATTCATTTAATGACCCAATTAATATCATCGTTAAAGTGATACATATCTAGACCTACAGTGACCATTGCTCGATTTTTGTCTTATAACTCGAGCTATACTTGGAATCTGGAGGTGTTACATAGCTTGTTGAAAATTAGACATATGGAGTTGTCCAACTGTGGCTAAAACACTAAGTTTGGAGCTTATTTGGTCATCCAGATAGCAACTAAAATTTAACCTGCGAAACAAAAAATTCTGGATAGTTTGAGCTAAATGATGTATTTGATATAGTCCACCACTAACAATTGAACTAAGAACCTCATCAACCTAGAAGCGTGATTTGGGCTCTTTCTCCGCATCAGATTGGGTATAAAAATAGAAAGACCAAACCAACTCATTATCTTGTTCAATTAGTTGATCTAAATGACCCTAATGATCAACCACTAAATGATTTCTAGACCAATAAGGAAGAGTTAGTGATCACGCTTAACCAAGAGCTATTGATTTTTACAACATGTATAATGTAATGTAGGCATTGATGGAATGAGGAAAGATACTAATGCATTGTGAAAACACTACTTTCATTGATCATGGAAAATTTAGGAAGTATATGAAGGTAGAAGGAGTATTTTAGAAGTTGTTTTTTATTATCTTTTTGATGTTAGGTCTAGAAAATTCTTATTACAACACGAAAAAAGAAATCTACATGATTTATTTGAGTAAATGGAATTCAGAACATATTAAACTTGATGGAGATTTTGATGTTTTTTCAAATAATGATAGACTTGAAGACATGGTTGGAAAAGAATGTCTGATGAATATCAATATGGATGACTAGTCTTGTCAATAGTTAATACTCTGTAAAAGTTATACCATCATGAATCATCTTGTCTGAGTATCGAGTTAGTACAATAATATAGTCTATTATAGCCATGTGAGTTGTCTAGTAATAGGGGGCGTACTATGGCCACTAGAGTATCCTATGTTTTCAATCTCCTCTATAAAAGGAAAAGCCAAATATTGTAAAGTAGCATGATCATTTGAGCAATATTTAAGAAAAGGAGAAGTTGGGTTTCTCCATTCCTTTATGAGCAAACATTTTTGATGATCTTAACCGTTTTAATCCATCTTCAAATCTTTTCATTATAATATTACTTCTTTCAAGCTTTTAATAAAAGAAATTTCTTTGTAGGGAATGCTATTCAATCGAATCCTATATCTTAAACATTTTCAATTAAAGCACTACTATAAAATTTAATTAGTGACCACAGTCCAAGGTAGGAAATGAAAATGATCTGTATTGTTGGTGATTTAAGGAATGTATGGTTAAGATTAGCAATCTCTGTAATCTAGAAGTTAGAAAAACGCTAGAGCCTAATGCTATTAAGTTCAAGTAATGGTCAAAATTTTCTAATTAAACTTAATTATTTTTCTAAGTATGATAGGCCTATAATTATAGAAGATATAATCTTTGTGATATACGTAACAGATAGTGATAGCTTGTTTCGGTAAAATTATTATAAGAATTTGAATCATTTAATTACAAAGGACATATTTTCTCAAAAGCCTTAAAAAATATCTTTGTTGTGCATCTTACCCAAGGTTGGGTCTTTTCATAATTTTGAAAAGTTCTGGATTGAAAGTATAAGAACTAAAACTTTAGAAGGTAGTGAAAAATCTACAACTCTAATCTCCAGGTACTAAAAAATTAAACCAAAAAAGTCAACTAAAAAATTAATGCACTAAAACCGAGAGTACTAAACACGTTAGTTATCCTATTTAGTTTTCAATATAAATACTGACATATAACATCTTTAACTTATGACGAAGTGACTAAAAAATTCTTACATTTTAAAATTTATTTTAAGCCCCTCGATGTCTTATATAATCGATTTTTCGATACATTTTGGGGCAAGAGGTAGTCGGAAATATGGATTGGCAGACTGTGTCTCTATTATTAAAGCAAAGGTGCTATTTTTTCATTGTCACAAAGCGAGAGTCATCAGTATACGGTTGCAGAAGATCGAAGAACAGACCAACGATGTAGCTCCACTAAACTAAGACATTGATTTATCGCTTCATTTCCATCTTCATTTGTCTAACATCATTAGCCATGCCTGCCATAAGCTGCTTCAACTCAATTATCACATCATCTCCACGGCAGCTGCCTCGATCTTGACGTCCCTTGCTTTGCTCTGATGATGGTAACTGGGCTCGAGATTTGCTTGTTTCTAATATTTTTTCAATGTTACAAAGCCAGCGGCATTAGTACACGATTGCAGAAGATTGGAAAATAGAACACCTATACAAGTCCTCCAAATTGAAGACATTGCTTTACCCAATCATTTCCTTCTTAATTTGTCTAACATCATTAGCCGTGCTTGTCATATGCTTCTTCAACTCGATTATCACATCATCTCCATAGCAGCTTCCTTCGATCTTGATGTCACTTGCTTTGATGATAGTAACTGGGGTTGAGATTTGCTCGTTTGTAATATGTAACGGGTTTGAACATTAAATCTACTAATTATACATGATAGGGGCTATTTCCATATCGTACTAGTCTTTCGTGACTTCATGGCCACATCAGCTCCTTCATTAGAAAAGAGACACTTAAAATATAAAGGGTGTTTACAATTAGTACATATGCTAGTCAAAGGTGGTTAAGATAAAAATTTGAACATGTGAGGATTTTTAAAACTGTTTTTCCATAGGTCGAGCATTTACATGTCAAATACCTTACGTTCATTAGTAATTGTGACATGTTGCTTTAAATTTAGTATTGTTTCCAGACATATACATCTTCTTCACCAACCTCATAAAAAACATCGTGCTACTAGTTGTTAAAACAATTCCTATATGATATGTCAAAAAACATATATTCTTACAAGTTATATAAGTATACACAAATTTAATTTACCTAGATGACAAATAAACATGATAAAAGAGTGTCATGTAGCCTATGAGAGGAAATACTCCTAAGAATACGACATAAGTTGCCTTACTAAAATTACTCAAGTTATTACGTAGTTGACTATACAAAAATATGCATAAGATAATTAACCATAATTACTCCAAATAAAATTCAAACAAAATTATTTAACTAGTATACTAGGGGCTTTTTCATCATTTAAATACTTGTGCTAGCCTTAAAGAGTGTGGTCTGTCACGACAATTTTGGGCATTTGATCTTTCCATCTTTCCATTTTCCATCTCAATAGCATGTTCACACCATATTTAAAAAAGGCTAAGAAAGCTAAGAAAAAGAAGGTTAAAAAAATAAAAAATCATATGTGAAAATATTAATTATGCATTAGATATTTAGGCGCTCAGTAGATCATGTGAACCCTCTGTTGCGGCAAGTTATCTTGTTATCTTAGACTTCTTAGTAGCTGTAGCATTTCATTTTCTTCCGTGTACCCTGGGCACCGGTGCCGCGCGCCGCTGTATCCCCCCCCCCCCCAAAAAACCCAAAAACAGGTGGAAAATTGGCTTTTAAATATAATATATAAATCAAGTTCTTAAGAGGGGTTGTCTATTGGAGAAATTAGGAAAACTATTGGTCTAGATCACTTCAAGACTTCTAGATAGATGTGCACTATTTTCCTAAAGATTCTAATCATCCCCAATTGTACAACAAGGTTTAGTGATTATATCTTTGGGACACAAGGAAGTTTCCATGTCTGTGTGTTGCACACCCAAAAATAGGCCTTAAGAATCTTAGGACATAACAGAAATTGAAGAAAAAGGTTGCTAGGAGCAATTTTTGAATGTGTTTCATCAACCAGACCATTCATCCTCTATTTATAGAGAATACAATGTCTTTTCAAGAAACATACATCTTTTCATAAGATAAAATCTCATCATTAATTTTGATCTCAATGGTGATAATTGAAGAGACACTTATCAAATTAGTTAGTTTATTAACTAATTGTATCTCTTAAGTAGTAAATAATGTTAATTACTAATTATATTCTACAGCAAATAATATTATTTATTAGATGCCTTTTGCTAAAAGACATGGTTTGCACTAGCATGCTTTGGAGCATTTATCAATGCCAAATAATAATAACAATAAAACCATGTATCTTATACAATTTCCATTTTTTTATGGAAGTTTATCCAACATTCCCCCACCATTTCCATAAGAAATGGTATAACAAATCTCTGGAGGTCTTCACGCACAAATGGATGTGTCCCGTGATTGAACCCGCAACTTAGTGACTGGTCAATCAAATATTCAGGTTTTTGTGGTAGGCTATGCTTTGAACCAATAATCTCTCTAAATACTTACAACTAAGTCACGCACAAGACCTCTGTCCCAGAATCTCATAGCAATCCTAACAGTTTTAAACTACTATGTGTCCTGTATCCTTTCATGAGCATATCAGAGCCAAGTCCATAAGACTCCGCTTAGCCAACCTTGCTTAAATGCTCATATGAGTGAACCTTTACAATATCCCATAAATATTATAACATGAGAACTTCAGAGTTAGAGAAATAAGATTTCATTTTCATTAACTTGATAAATACTTACAATTACACCTAAGCATACCCAGGGACTTACAAGAAATTTATCAAAGTTAAGTACTCATTTCTAAACATTCTAAAAGTTCTTCATGTAAGGTTCATTAAAAGCCTCAGCTCACCCTCTAAAAATAAATATGGGAACCTAAGCATTCCATCTATGGATGGGACATAAATGAGTGCTTCAAACCATTCTTATGATCTATTTTGACTCATCAAACTTAAGGATGAATGTTTCCATCAAGCGTTAAGTTGAGTTTCCATCATAGAAGGTTTTGGATATGGATTATAATCCCATCTCTCTAGTTGTTTTGATCACTAAATCCCCTGTAAGGCCTTTCGTTAATGGATCAGCTAGATTTTGTGTTGAATGCACGAAATCCACAGTTATGACACCATATTCGATAAGTTCTTTTATATAACTGTAATGCAAACCGATATGCCTTGATTTACTATCGTAGAAATTACTATATGCTTTTACCAAAATAGAAGCACTCTCAAACTGTAGAGAAAGAGGTGATGTTGGTTTTTGCCACAAAGCAATTTCATATAACAAATTCATTAGCCATTCAGCTTCTTTACAAGCCGATGCTAGAGCAACAAACTCAACTACCATAGTTGAATAAGCTATATAAGTTTGCTTCTTTGATCCTCAAGATACAAAACCCCCATCAAGTGTGAAATCCATCCACTTATGGGGGAATTGTGTACACTGTTTGTTGTCCAACTTGCATCTGAAGTACCTTCCAAAACATATGGATAACCGTAATAGTGTAGTCCACAGCCAATAGATGACTTGAGGTGCTTTAATACCCTTTTCAATGCATGCCAATGCATATGACTAGGTTACTTGTATCTCGACTAAGCTTGCCAAGAACAAAAGCTATATTTGGTTTAGTGCAAGACATTGCATATATTAGACATCCTACAGCCCTAGCATATTCAAGTTGAGCATTGGTTCTCCAATATTCTTTTCAAGTTTTAAACTTACATCAAAAGATGTAGACACAAGCTTACAATTAAAATTGTTAAATCTCTTCAACCCTTTTCTATATAATGTGATTGAGACAACATCAATCCATTGTCAACCTGTGTTATTTTATTCCCTAAGATAACATTAGTTTTTCCCAAATCTTTCATATCAAAGTTTTGGGACAAATATATTTTGGTATTCTCTACTTGCTTAAGATTTGTACCACAAATCAACATGTCATCTACAAATAAGCAGACGATAACTTCTTTATCACTAGTAAATTTGGTGTAAACACACTTGTTGGCATCATTTATATGAAAATCATTTTTGAAGACAACTTCTTCAAACTTTTGATGCGATTGTTTAGGAGCTTGCTTAAGCCCATACAAGGACTTAAGTAATTTACAGACCATGTGCTCTTGACCTGGCACAACAAACCCCTTAGGTTGTCTCATGTACATCTCTTCACCAAGATCACCATTTGAAAATGTCGTCTTGACATTTATTTAGTGAATTAGTAGCTTATGTATAGAGGCTAGTGCTAACAACAATTTAATAGTAGATGTTCTAGCAACTAGGAATATGTATCAAAATAATCTATGCCCTCCTTTAGGTATTCCCTTTGGCTACTAACCTTGCCTTAAACTTAAGAATTGAACCATTAAGCTTCTTCTTTGTTTTAAATGCCCATTTACATCCATTGAGTTTACATCCTGATGGTAGTTCCAAGCATCATTGCCCATGATAGAAGTCATTTCATCATCTATTGCTTCTTTACAGAAAGAAGCATTTGGGGTTGACATTACCTCCTTATATGTTAATGGATCTGATTCCGTATTAAAACAATACATAACACAATTAGAGATTGAATTTGTAGACCATTCAATAAGGTAGACAAGAAAATTCGGCCCATAATTTTTAGTCGTTCTTCCCTTTTTACTTCTTCTAAGTTCGAGTACATCATCACTATTAATCTCTTATTGATCCTATACTTGGCTATCATTGTATCCCATTTCTAGAACTTAAGAGACTATATCTCTTGATTTAAAAATAGATGAAAAGCGAGTTTCATCAAATAATGCATCCCTAGATTAAATTATAGTATTAACAGAAATAAAGTCATTTGGTTCAACAACTATGAAACTATATGTTTTACTATATAGAGCATATCCAATAAAAATGTATTTAATTCCCCTTTTAGCTAATTTCTTTCTCTTGCGTTTAGGTACTATTACTATTGCCCTACAACCTTAAACTTTGAGATAACTCAATTGGGGTTTTCTTTTGTTCCAAAATTCATAAGAAGTGGTCTTACGCCACTTGTTTGGAACCCTATTAGTTAATAATGCTTCTCCTCAAAGGTCATGTTCTAATCCTGAATTAGAAAGTATATCATTAACAATCTTGGTTAAAACTCTATTCTTTATTTTGACTACACCATTTTGTTATGTTGTATAGAGAGCTATCACTTCATAGACAATACCTTTGGTATTAAAATATGTAAAATCATAATATTCGCCACCCCGATCAATCCTTAGGCACTTAG
>JAKOGI010000694.1:422224-447175 GCA_029747015.1 Carnegiea gigantea
ATATATATATATATATATATATATATATATATATATATATATATATATATATATATGAGGCCCAGCGTGATTTGTGACTATTATTAGTATTATTGCCTGCAACTGTTCTGGATTCACTGAGCGTACGGTTGCTCATCCTATTACTCTTTCCCCTTTTTCCCCATGCTTTTGTTATGACATGTGGAAGTCAAGCCACTTAGCGCTGAGCTGGAGATTACCCCTGCTTGAAAAAGAGTTATGTGTGCCATATAGAAGTAGGTTCATGTGTTTAACAATGTAATGTAACGTGTTCCTAGTTTGTAAATGTTGTAAACTAAGTTCCTAGCTCATGTAATGCATATTGTTTATGAGTCGCTCTGTATGGCCATATGAGCCAATCATCTGATTGGTTAGATGTCTTTAGTTAAAATTAGCTATATTTTGGGATATAAACCTCAGTACTCTGGTTGTGTAAACTGTTGAGTCGTATATTTGATTTTCTTCTCTATTAATGAACTTCACGGTTGGTGTGCTCCGGGCGAGTGTCCCGTAAAGCTGTGGACTCCGGCGTGTAGTCGTTGAGCATGTTCTAGAAGTTTTATGTGTTTCCATTCCATGCAGGGATTTATTGTAAGACTTTTAGCCTGGAAAATGATCAGTTTATAGGCGAAATTCTGTCCGTTTCACCCCAAGAATTAAGTAAGAAGTAAGAAAACGTAACGCTCCTGACCCTAGGGGCTGGGGATATTACATTGATGGTATCAGAGCAACGATCCTGTGACCATAAGCCGTGATTTGAGTCTTGCATTTCATCTAGTCGTCTAGGGATACTTTGTGATTATGTGACATATGTCTCCTTTGTGTGCAAGTGTGCCTTATAGTATGGACATTTGTGACTTATGTGTGGCTCGAGTAAGTCGATTAACTAAGAGGGGCAAATTATGCATTAATATAAGAGTTAAGTAGCTTTCCCCCCCCACCTTGAGTGATGTTGGGGGTGTACCATTGATGCAAATTATTGTCTGACGGAGATTTTTGTGAGATTCCTGCAGTCACGGTTTGTTTTCATTGCAAGAAGATCAACTACAGAAGCGGTGAATCTTATGAGATGACTTATTAAATTCTAGAGGGATAGAAGAAAAGGATTTGCATATGGGGTTCATTTATAAGGCTTGTGATAGGGTGCTTTGAGAAGTGCGTTGAATTGTTAAAGAAAGAATTATTTACCTTTTTGTTATATTTATTGAAGATATGTATGAGAGAGTGAAGACTAAGGATTGGGATATTAGGAAGAGACCTGAAGAACCTCCTTGTTGATATTAGGTCATATTGAGGATTGGCTTTAAGCCCTTTTACAGTCGTCTCGGATGAGTTCATAAATGACATGTAGGATGAAATACCGTGGTGAATGTTGTTTGCCGCCTATGTTATCGTAATAGAGTGGCACTCGAAGGAGCCTAACAATATGTTAGAAAAGTAGGGATGTATTTTGGAGTCTAAAGGTTTTAGATTAAGTACTTGGAATGTAAGTCAAGTGAAAAGAATAAAGAGGCACGGGAGGAAGTTACCATTGATACGATGATACCGAAGATTAAGAAGTTTAAATACTTGGATTGATCTTACAAGGCAACGAAGATATCGATGAGGACATTGGCTTCGTAATATGAGGCTGGGATGACAAAAATAGAGGTATACGTTTAGAGTGTTGTGTTATAAGAAGATCCCAGGTTATAGGAGAGATGAGCAGAATTGGATTGATGTGTAGTTATATAAGATTGGATGAGATCAGTAATAAAGTTTTTAAAGGGAAAGTATGAGTGACACCTAAAGAGCATAAGATGAGGAGAGTAAGGCTTAGGTGATTGGTCACATCAAGAGAAAGGATACAGCTACACTTGCAAAGGTGTGAGAGCATTGCCCTTTGGGCCTGTAAATGAGATAGAGGAAGACTTATTTGAGATTATGGAGTGCCCTGAGAGGTTTAAGGGCACCTGGCCACCTATCAATTTTAAAAAAAAGAAGCTGAGTTTTGGTGTGGGGGTCAGTGAAACCTAGGGTAGGTGAACATGTGTTAACCTAGAACCAGCTAAAAACCTTAATGGATGCTCAATATTACCCTCAAGACGAAAGAAGAGTTAAGGAGCGGGAGTTCTTATGCTTGAAGCAATGAGAAATGAGCGTAATGGAATGTGCGGCGAAGTTCAATGAGTTGAGCTGATTTGCCCCAAATCAAATGGCCACTAAAGAAATGAGAATGGACCACTTCGAATAGAAATTAAGAGGGGGAAGTAAAACAGATAATAGCAGGATAGACTTATGGTAGTTTCCAAGAAATGTACCAGAAGGCCGTGAAAATAGCCAGCATCATGAGCGAAACTGAGATTGAGAATAGAAAGAAGGACAAAGTAAAGGAGGAATTTGGCCCTGGAGGATCCAATTCTAAGAGAAACAGAAACTTTAAGAGGTTTAAACATGGGATGAAACAGGACAAGGAAAGCAAGCCGCTCAATGGGAACCGAGAGAAACTTGTTAGTAAACCTCATGAGATGTGTATGCAACATTTCATAACCTCTTCCTTAAAAACCATCTGCCATATGGATCATACTTGTAGCGATTGAGTTGTTATAGTGCAAGGGAGAACGTTCCCTGATGATTGGGTTCGAATAGAAATCCAAGGATGGGATGCTATGGTGAAGGCAGAATGGATAGTTAAGCATAAAGCGACTTGGATTGTGAAAGAGATACGGATGAAGTACATCCATTAATTCCTCCAAGTAAGCAATTTCGAGGACGAAATTCTTTTAAGGGGGGAGAGTGTAAAGCCCGCGTACCAGATTTTCTATCAAGTTGCTGTAACGCCTTTTTACATTATAAAAATTTATTTTATTTAACAATACGAGTTAATCAATTATTGACGTGCTTATATGAGCGATGATTTTACTAAAAAGTATTTTTGTCGCCAGTAATAATATTATTATTATTAGTTTTAAAAGTCCTTCAATGATTTTTAATAAGCATTATTAACAGTTATTAACGAGTATTAAATCGATTAGGAACCCGAATACGATTAGGTTGTCAATCTTAGAAGCAGTTCGATGTTATTAAATCGAACCTAGAGAGGTTTGGGAACGAATAGTTGATGAAGGATTATATTATCGATTTGGGTTTAGAATTCGGGTTACGAATTGGATTAGCGATGTCTTATATGAAACAGCTTGGGATAAAAAAATAATAGAGGGAGGGCATTTTAGTCATTACGCATGACCCCCTTATTCCTCCCCACCCTGCCGCCAGCCCCCCCTCCATTCACGACATCTTACACTCTCTCTCAGCCTTCTTCTTCCTCCTCCTCTCTTCCACCATAGCCATGGCCTCCAAGCTCCATTTTCAGAGAATTTTCGCTACTTCACTGTGCAAAACCTACCCATTCGGCCTCCCCCACAACGTAGTCACCATTTGGTGTGAATCTGGGCAAGGTTTCGAATGAACCCACCATATTTATGGTGGGTCTGGGCGGCGGAATGTGGGCACAAACGCATGCTCAGGTATGGCCATGTTATTTAGCTCCTAGTTATTTCAATTTTCTATAAATTGGAGCAAAATTTCACAAGTTCAAACACCCAGTTGACCTCACGTTGGTAAATGAAATTTGGATTTGCTTAGGCTTCGAATTTAGTGAAGTTTGGGCATGAATAGGGGACTGACGTGCGGGGTGAGCAAGAGTTGATGGATTGGTGCTGTTCGATCGCCTAGAACCGAGCCGGCAGCTTCGAACGATCATTAATTCGATGTGAGGGTTCCTTTCCTCCTAAATTACTACTAATTTTAATGATTTTAACTAAATTAGTTAGCGCATGTTAATTGAGGATTGAAATCAGTTTGGGTAAACCTAGAATTGAAATTGAGGGAATTACGAACATGATGGTAATTATGGGTTATTTGGATGTTGAAACTGCTGTTGGATTATTTATAGCTAGACAGTTTGGAAGTTCATTGAATTATTAATAATCAGATTATCACGTTAGTGTTGTCGCTTTGTCAGTTCATTAGCCCTGAATCATGTTTTGAAGTTTAAAAATGCTAATTGGGCGAATTAAGGCATTAGACAAGCATGTCAGTTTCTATTTAGGAGTTATTGCTAAATCAGTACAACTGCGTAAATTTCTATATTGGGCTATTGTTAAGAATGTTATGCATATATATGATGGTTTTATGAATTATTGGTTGTACATGTCAACATTGAACTGAGCTTGGTAGTTGGATGGTTTGAGATGGAACTATTGAGCGGTTTGAGGTTCTTGTGGTCGGTGCTGTGTGAGGAGGGAGATAGGGTTGTGAATTGCCACAATCGTGTGAATTGTGAAGCTATGTATGGCTTAATGAGTTGTGATATGAAGCGTATGAATGTGCTATGTGTGAACCCTTTTCCCCGATATGCTATGTGACATTATGTGATTGATTCTTGAAATTTTAGACGTCTTTAAAAAGAAAAGGTCATTTACAAAGTTGGTTTACACATTTGAAAATACTTTTATGTTTGTCAGTTGCTTATTTGCGTGTTAGGACGTCTAAAGTGTAAAAAGGACCTAAGCCGTCGAACTGCTCAGTTAGTGACTCGACTGAATAGTCAATAGGTTTAGGAAGTTCAAAAGAAAACTAAAAGTCAGTTCGAAAAAGTTTTTAAGGCATTGATTTGGGTATGACCCCTCATCGTGTTTAAAGGAATTTAAACGATCCGAAAAAGAGCACTATGAAGCTTAGCTTATTTGCATGTTATTTGCTTACTTAAGTTTCTATTGAGTTTTGATTGAAGAGCTAGTAAGTCCATAATGACTTTAAGAAGCATTTGTATTGAAAATATATAAAGAAAATTTGATTGAATTAAAATAAGCTAAATGCCTTAAGTTTTGAATAGTAATGAGCTTCGAAGCGATCAAAGGTTTTGATTTACTTAAGCACTACTCTTCGAGTTTAAAACGGAATTTCAAACGAACATAGATTAGACATTGGAATAAGTTTATTACCTTAAATTACTATGGGCTTTGATTACAAATCTGGTTGCACTTATTGCTAACTAAGTACTTAAGTCTCAAATGAGTTTTCATTTAAAATGTACTTCGAATTAAATGTTAGCTAAGCACTTTATGTTTCAAACGAGTTTTAATTTACGAGTTATCAACTTATTACGTTTATAAGAAGTTTTTAAGTAGAAATGAAGTCCATTTACGAACTAGCAAATGTTTTACATCTATACGAAGCTTTTAAGTTAAAAACGAAGTCGTTTTACGATTTAGCAAATCTAATACGTTTATACGAAGCTTTCAAGTTGGAAACAAAGTCGTTTTACGATTTAGCAACCTTAATATATTTATACGAAGCTTCTAAGTTGAAAACGAAGTCGTTTTTACGATTTAGCGACCCTACTGCGTTTATACGAACCTTTTAAGTTAAAAACGAAGTCGTTTTATGAACTAGCAATCGTTTTACATTTATAAGAAACTTTTAAGTTAGAAATGAAGTTGTTTTGCGAGTTAGTAGACGTATTACGTTCATAAGAAGCTTTTAAGTTAAACACGAAGTTGTCCTACGATTTAGCAAACTCATTATCTTTATAGAAAACTTTTAAGTTGAAAACGAAGTCGTTTTACGATTTAAAAAACTTATTACGTTCACGAGAAGCTTTTCGATTAAGAGTGAAATTTTACGAGCTAATAAACGTATTACGTTTATAAGAAGTTTTTTAAGCTTAAAATGAAATGAGCTATAAGCATTTAGAAAGATTATAGTTGTTTTGTTAAAAGGTAAATTTTCAGCAAAGTAAGCATTTGAAAAAAAGAAATGAAATACGATCTTAAAGGCTAAGGAAGTGCTAGGCAATTGACCGGAGGGTAGAAACTGGACTCAAGATATGAGTTATCTTAGTGTGAGCTGTTCCTGGAAACTGGACGCAAAGATGGCGTGAACTGTTTCCCCTTAAAGAAATGTTAGGAACTGGACTCAAGATATGAATTATCTTGATGTGAGCTGTTCCTAGGAACTGGACTTAAGATATGAATTATCTTGGTGTGAGCTGTTTCCCAGATAAGTTATGATGTGTGACACGTAAGAAAAACTTGAGGGGGACTGGACTCAGGATGTGATTATCCTGGTGTGAGCTGTTGCCCCACAGAGGATAGTATCGAGGTTAGAGTTGCTCTACTAAGATGCATTTTGGCCAAAAGATAAGTACGTATACCCCGAAGATAACGTAGATTAAGAGTGATGATCTCACTCAAGGGCAGTGTTGACCTCCCTAGCTAGCACAATGCGATGTTTTTATGCTATGAGTAAGTTTCTAATAAGTGAGAAAAGGAGTTTCTTTTAAAGAATACGAGCCTTAAGAGGCTGAGTAAAGTGTTTTTGAGAAAAGAAAGAAAGCTTTCAAATGTGCACCTCCTGTTCATCTTTTATGAAAGGATTTCCAAGTATAGTCAAATGAAGTTTCAAATGTTGCATTATTCGGTTCAATATGTATATTTTATAAAAGTATGTTCTTGACAAGTCTTTCTCACCAGTTTAGATGTTTTGAGAACTTTTAGAAAGAATTATAAGCTTTAAAGGAGTTGGTGCGGATTATAAACCCTTCTTGCTATTTATCGAGAGTTACTATGTTTTCAAAAGTGAGTTTGAAGGCCTTTGTATTCAGTCCTTGTTGCACACTTGTTTATGTGCCTGAATGCCTGCTAGTAGGGAAGTTTGGTCATTAAGGGCCTAGAATTGAGTTGACTGGTTGGAATGAAGTTTAAGGAGAGTAATCTTTCTTTGGGCTCTATAGTTGCCTAATATGATAGTAAAGTATAAATGCGTGCTATGTGGCTATTATTAGTATTATTGCCTGCAACTATTTTGGGTTTTAAGGTGTAAAACCCTGAAAATTCGATTTGGAATTCTTGCCCAGTTGGACCGACCTAGGCCAAGTCAACCCAAGTTAGTGTCAATTAACTCTCGTGAAATTCTTTTAATAAAGTTCTTGATATATTTTGGGAAGTGTTAAAGTTTCCAAAATTTTTCCTTTCCGATTTTTTTGTAAAACTCCTAATGCCATTGTTATTATCTTATTATTATATTATGAATATTATTTCACTCTACTATTAATATTATCATTTCATTATTATTTTATCTATTTCGACGTATGCAAATTCTACTATTTTATTGATATTATTAATATTATTATCACCTTATTATCCTTTTATCATCTTATCATTATCCTATTATTATCACCTTATTATCCTTTTATCATCTTATCATTATCCTATTATTATCACCTTATTATCCTTTTATCATCTTATCATTATCCTATTAGTTTATTATCCACAAAAAGAAAAAAAAAAATCCAAACCCTAACCACCCCCCTTGCTGCCGCCACTTGTGTAAATTTGAAAGTTGTTTTTTTCCCCCCTTTTCTTTTCTTTTAACCACCCATTTCCCCACTTTCTCCCCCCTCTCACGTCACTCTCTCTCCCTCCCTCTCCCTTTCTCTCTCTACTCGCCCCCTTTCTCTCTCTACTCGCCCCGCTGCCGGCCACCCCGCCAGCCGCCCACTGTGCTGCCACAAGCCACCCACAATCCCCTCCTACTCTCTCCCTTGTGTTGGTAAGAAAAGGCTAAGTGATGCATGGATTCATACACACCATGCATCCAAAACCCCCACTTTTAACTCTCCTTTATTTTTGCAATTTTATGACCTTATGAATGGAGGTTTTAATATAATTTTCATTATATTTTCTCAGCTCTTTCGACGTTGAATTTGAATGAAGGTGGAATTTCCGTCAACCTAGATCCAGTTTTGATCAAAGGTACTCGTAATAATGTTATTATGTAGTTTCATTTTTTTTAGTCTCAATAAAGATGGGTTATTTTGGCATGGTTGGGTCTAGGCGAGAGTCTAGGGATGTTTAACGGGTGTGGGTGTATTTTTGGGCAACCCGAAAGGAGCGAAAATCGTGCAAAATAAAGTCGAATAATCTGGACAGAATTCATACTGTTTTTGATGCAAATTTGAAAATTTCGAATAATTATTCTGGTTGTCCAAAAATTATGAAATTTGTACACTAGTTATATTAAGATGTGAAGATTATGTGGGGTTTTGAATTGGATGAATTAGAGTTAAATTGAGGGAGTTATGGCCAAAATACCAAGCCCTGTCAAATCTAAAAACTGTAGGAACAGGGTGCGGTTTTTGAATTTTCAGACTTGGTTATGCTTTGAATTTATGGAAGTTATGAATATAAAAGTTTTAATAAACAAAATTATCTTTCTAGATTGGGTAAGAGCATAATTTTTGGAAGTCGGAAGAAAATGTTATGAGGATGAGAATTAGGAGTAAAAATCTGGGTAAAGTCTAGGGAAACAGAATCTGGTCTGTTTTGCCTTCAAGATTAGAAAACTTCCCTAGGCTAGTACTGGTAGCCAAAAATTGTGAAATTTACTGGGTAGGAGCATTTAGATGTGTCAAATAATTCCGTTTTGGAATTGGGTCGTTTAGAGTAGCGTAGCCCGAGTTTTGATAATTTTTGCCGGGACTATCCTGGGGAAGACGGCCTTTGGCATTGCCGGAAGAAGCAAAAATTGGACTGTGTTCGGGGCAGAACCAAGCCAAGCTCTAAACATGAAAAACATAGAGGATATTGTAAAGTTTCCCGATTGACCTAGAACACTAAAATTGGAGATCGGGAACTAGAGTTATAATTTTTTTTAATTTGGACCCATAACTAGCCAGCCGAACCTTTACCCTAGATAGGGTTGGATGAATAAAGATCTAGAAAACCTCCTTTTAAATTTGGGGGAGGCTCGGGGCTGCCCTACATTGAATGTGGACTGACTATGGGCCACTTGTGGACTCAGGTGCTGAACAGCGAACCCTCATTAGAGTAACCGAGCCCGTAAATTATACGGTACTTAGGTAACAGTCATGCCCTAACCTTTCCCCTGTGTTACTAAAATTATGGAAGTTTTGGGAGTTCTTGTATTGATTCCTTGGCATTCCTTTCCAAAAAGAATGTTCGCTGATGTGAAATTTATAAAGGATTCCTTGGTGGGAACTGAATGTTGTGTTTGTTATGGAAGTTGGAAACCTTCAGATTGTAAAAGTTGAAACTTACTGTTGTAAAAGTTGAAACTTACTGTGATTGTATTTGAAGCTCTGTTTCTGCATTCTGATTTCTGTTGGGAAAAGCATTTAAATCTGAATGAAACTGAATGTGTCAAGTTGGTATCCATTAACTGAAAGGAACTAAATAGGGTGAGTTAATTCGATTGGAACTGATTGAAGGCCATAGCCTTCCCCGGGTAATAGGTGCATGCATGTGAGCGGCCACGTACTCAGCCGAGACGTGGGCCAGGTTATCGGTAACCACCCATGATGGTGGTAGGCCAGGAAAGTTAAGCAGTAACCGCCTAAGGAGCGGTAGGCAGGAAAGAGTTGAACGGCTGCGCTATGTTAGAGCGCAGGCCATGAGACCCACTGGGGTCACTCACCCAAGACTTATCTGAAACTGAACATTTTGAATGGAACTATGGACGTGTGATTCTGAACTTGATTTAGTTTAAGGAAGATGGTGATAATGAGTTGTGTACCTTGAAACGTAATGTTATTTCTACCCCTCTCCCTAAAATGTTTTCAAAATGAATTTGTACGTGTCTTTGACCGTTGGGGGTGAATGTTACTGAGTTTATCTCACTATTATAAAATGTTTTATTTTCAGGTGATTTAGCTGTTCTTGGGACTGGGGACAGGAGAGTAGAGCGAGGCTCGAATGCTGATTGTCCCTAAAAAGGGTTTTAAAAGTTGTAATGGAATTTAGCTGGTTAATTTATGATGTACAAGTTCTGTGTTAAAATTCTTAGACCCATGTATGGTGGGCTTTGATTTGTAAGGGCTTCGTTTATTTTTCTTTAAGGGTTAGTTATGATATCCAGCCTGGTATTTCCAAGAAGGAAATACGGCGGTAACACCCCGTTAGGAGTTCCTGCTGCCCTTCAGATTAAAACAGTAGTAATTAAAGAATTAGAAATCTGGGGGTGTTACAAAGTGGTATCAGAGCCCAGGTTAACTGACCTGAAGGCTCGCCTAAAGGATAAAGAGAATAATATTAGTTAATAACCCTAAAACAGGTAGACATAAGGACTGCTCGAAGTGTGAGTGTAGGTTGGGAAGGGAATATACTTATATATATATGTTATCTTTTGTATCTATATATATATCTGATTTGGGCCTACTAATGTCTAGGATGAATGTGGCCCGTCATTGTGGGTGTATGGGATGACCTTGCCGCCACCGGAGGTTGGAGAAGATTCCCGGGGCCAGTTTTGAGAGTCACTTGGAGCGAGTGGAGATTTTTCTTTTCGGAAGACTAGCTGAGGTTCTTGATGATTGTTTGAGATTCGACCACAACCAAGCCCTGTTCTTCCTTTTGACTCTTTGGGGAGACCCCTTGTGGCGTTACAGAGTCAATAAGCTTCACCCTGAGGAGAGAGCATTTATGGTTGCTGGGGATTGTTGTTTATGCAAGTGGCAGCCTATGCACTTCAACCTGAATGAGCTAGTGGACTATCTCATTGATATAGGTCCTTATGACGAAACCCCCACCCCTGACTCTAACGATGCCAACCCGCCACCACCTGTAGAGGAGGATACTGATGAGGGGGAAGACCTAGAGGGAGACCCCATGGGAGAGGAAGACCCTGAGGAAGACCCCATAGAAGAGGAAGACCCCGAGGAAGATCCTGAAGAATACCCTGAAGAAGACCCTGAAGAAAACCCTAAGGGAAATTCTGAGGCCAGCGAGGGGCAACTTATGGGCAGTGAGGACCTAGGGGGAGATCAGAGAGATGAAGAAGGGAATCACCTTGTGCAGGATGAGCACTCCAGCCACTTGGAAGACTTAGGAGCAAATGAGGCTGGGTTGACCCGCTGGGAGAGGGGTAGATGTGGTCGGATGTGTAGAGGCACTTGTCCACTGGATGCCTCCAGTCAGTAAAGGCTAGAAGCATTAGAAAGTTGTTTTATTTCTTTTTAGGACAGCATTAGTAATAATTTTCTTTAAATTATTACTAGCCATTGTGGCTATTTGAGTTAAAAAGTTGTGCTGTAATAAAAGGGGCTAATAGGAACCCTTGTGAAACTGAGAATTTATGCAATAAAAAGTGTTCTTGGATTATTTGAAAATATTTGTGCACCTTGTTGTGAAATATGTGAAACATGTGGATGATATATCTGTGTGCCTGTATGATATAAACCTTCTGAGTTTGTGATGTAATGGATGCACCACCTAAATGTGGTGTGGTTCGTATTGTGAACGAATCTCTAAGAAAGTTGTGGTAATATGCACTGGCATGCTTTATGTTCCTGGAACCTAGTGAGTTATAAGATGTGAACTATTAGGGAAGGAACTGAATCCGAATTGTTTTTCTCAACCAGGATGGCGGGAAACAACACCAACAACCATAATGAAGAGTCTTAGACGGGGCCCTACCCGGTGACGAGGGTCCCTACGACGCAGGACATACCTATGGCAGCCTTTAGGGAGCGATTGGAGGCCCTGCGCCCCCGGAACGGGAATGGGTCTCGTAGCCAGATCGATGAAACAAATCCACCCACGGGAGTCGAACTCACCAATTTGTTACTGTTAGAGATGCTGCAGAAGCAAGGGGAGCAACTGCAGCTCCAGAATGAACAAATCCATAGGTTAATGAAGGGTAGGGAGAAAAGGGCGGAAGAGGATAACTCCCATATGTTCAAGAGATTTGCAAGTCATCACCCACCAGTTTACAATGGTACCCCTGACCCCAAAACTTTCGAAGACTGGATTAGGGAGATGGAGAAGCTGTTTGATGCACTCCAGTGCCCTGAGGAGTGGAAGGTAGGATTTGCAGTATTCTACCTAAAGGATAAAGCCGACCTTTGGTGGGCTACAGTACGGGAAAGACAACACGAGCCTGGGTTTGGGTGAGGTAAGTTTAAGGAGATGATTAAGGACCATTTCTACCCTACCTCCCTTTAGAAGGCTAAGGAGAACGAATTCATGCAATTACAGCAGGGGAGCATGAGCGTTCTCAAGTACGCCTCCAAATTCATGGAGTTGTCACGTTTTGCCCCAGCCTTCATAGCTGATGAGAGGCTGAAGATGAATAGGTTTGAGGTCGGACTCAACCCAACTATCAAAGAACGTATGTCAGTGTGGCAGTATGCCTCCTACGTTGAGCTGTACGACACTGCGATCAACGTAGAAAGAGCAATGAAGGAGCGCAGTCAATATTTCAATGAGCAGAGGGGCACCAAGAGGAAAGGAGATAATTGGGGAACCTTTCAGATGCAGGAGTAGAACCGTAGACCCGTTGGGAGACAGCACTCCGGCAGTTTCAATCGAGGGGTCCAGTATCCCAACACACGACCCAAGGTAACCTGCAACGCTTGCGGGAAACCAGAACATTTCGCCAGGAACTGTCGAACAGTGAACAGATGCTTCCGCTGTGGAAGCCATCAACACCAAGTGCGAGATTGCCCGTTTCCTCCACCGCCTCCCGAGCAAGGACAAGGACAAAGTCAGGGACAGAGGCAGAACCAAGGGTATGGGCAGCGGCCCCAATCCTCGTACCAAAGTAGGAGAGGGAAGACGGCCTACTCCAACTAGTAGAGTCGGGCACCCCAGTCAGCTCAGTCCCAACCCTCCAACCAACCACCCCGGAACAACGGAGGCCGAGTGTACGTGATGCGAAAAGAGGAAGCAGAGGATGCTCCTAATGTTGTGATGGGTACCTTCTCTCTCCTAACTCAACTAGTAAATGTGTTATTTGATTCGGGTGCCACGCACTCGTTTATTTCCGTTAGACTGGTTGAGACGTTAGGGCTCACCCCCACTCGTAGATCTTCATTACTATCTGTGACCCTCTCGAATGGGAAGGATGTATCGTGTGAGGAGTTATACGAGGGATGCCCTCTTAGAATGTATGACTGTGAATTCCTGGCAGATCTATATAAGTTTGAGTTAACGGATTTTGGGGTTATTTTGGGGATGGACTGGTTGGCTAAGCACCAGGCTCAGATAGACTGCTCGAAACAAAAAGTTTCCCTAAAAGGGCCCAACGGGGAGAAGATAGTGCATAGGGGTCAGAGTCCTAGAATGGGAGTGAAATTAGTATCAGCAATGGAAGCTCGTAAGTTGTTGGGTAAAGGATGTGAGGGATTTCTGTGTCATGTGGTGAATACTGAGGATGCCAAGCCCTCCTTGGAGGACATCCCTGTAGTGAGAGAATTCCCAGATGTGTTTCCCGATGAAGTCCCTGGCATGCCACCTCTTAGGGAGGTGGAGTTCTGTATTAACCTCACCCCTGGAGCCACCCCCGTTTCTAAGGCACCGTACCGGATGGCACCAGCTGAACTTAAGGAATTGAAGACCCAGTTGGAAGAACTCTTAGAGAAAGGCTATATCTGACCTAACACATCTCCATGGGGAGCACCGGTCTTATTTGTGAAGAAGAAGGATGGGACGCTGAGGTTGTGTATTGACTATCGGGAATTGAATAAGATAACGATGAAGAACCGTTATCCCCTACCCAGAATAGATGATTTATTCCACCAACTGCGAGGCGCAGGAACCTTTTCTAAGATAGATCTCCGTTCGGGGTACCATCAACTCCGAATTAAGGATGAGGATATATCCAAAACTGCTTTTTGTACCCGATACGGCCACTATGAATTCGTAGTGATGCCCTTTGGTCTCACTAATGCTCCAGCGGCATTTATGGACCTGATGAACAGGGTCTTTAAGCCCTATTTGGATAGGTTCGTGGTGGTTTTTATTGACGATATCTTGATTTACTCGAAAACCCCAGATGAACACACCCACCACTTACGGGTAGCCCTGGATGTGTTAAGGAGGAATGAGTTATATGCTAAGTTTTCAAAATGTGAATTTTGGTTGAAGAAGGTAGCTTTTCTAGGACACGTAGTGTCTAGTGAGGGAGTATCGGTGGATCCACAAAAGATTGAGGCAGTGGCCAATTGGTCTAGACCTAAAAACCCGACAGAAGTAAGGAGTTTCTTGGGTTTGGCGGGATATTACCGCCGGTTTGTCCAAAATTTTTCGAAAATTGCGACCCCGCTTACCAATCTGATCAGAAAGGTCACCAAGTATGAGTGGACGGAAAGTTGTGAAGGAGCCTTCTAGGAGCTTAAGAAGAGACTTACGAGTGCACCAATACTGGCTCTACCTACTGTGCAGCAGGACTTCGTGGTGTATAGTGATGCTTCCAGGAATGGGTTGGGGTGTGTGTTAATGCAAGATGGATGAGTGATAGCGTATGCTTCACGACAGCTGAAGACACATGAGCGGAACTACCCGACTCACAACCTGGAGTTAGCCGCGGTCGTGTTTGCTCTCAAAATCTGGAGACATTACCTACACGGGGTTCGTTGTGAAGTATTCACCGACCACCAGAGTCTGAAATATCTCTTCTCGTAAAAGGATCTGAATCTGAGACAGACAAGGTGGCTGGAGTTCCTAAAGGACTATGATGTCCATTTTCAATATCACCCTGGAAAGGCCAATGTAGTAGCGGATGCGTTGAGTCGCAGGCCATACCCAACGCTAAGTTGTGTAATAGCGCTTCCAGAAGGGTTATGTCGAGAATTTAGAAAGTTGGAACTTAATGTGATTACGCCGAAGGCTAGACCTATGCTTTGCACCCTGGAGGCCCAACCAACTCTCATAGAGGAGATCCGACTAGCCCAAACCACGGACCCTCAACTGGAGCGGATAAGAGAAGAAATATTGGTGGGAAAAGCACCTGGATTCGTAATCCATGAGGATGGGACCATACGATTCCATAATCGTGTGTGTATCCCAGCTGTAGAGGCACTCAAGAAGAAGATCCTAGATGAAGGATACAATACCTCGCACTCGGTACACCCTGGGGGAAATAAGCTGTATAAGGATCTAAAACAAACGTTCTGGTGGAGTAACATGAAACCAGAAGTGGCTGACTATGTGACAAAGTGTCTGACCTGCCAGCGAGTAAAAATAGAGCACCAAAAACCGGCAGGACTCTTACAGCCATTAGATGTCCTTGAGTGGAAATGGGACTCTGTGTCTATGGATTTTATCATGGGGTTACCATTGACCCAAAGGAAGCACAATGCGATTTGGGTTAAAGTGGACCGGCTCACGAAGTCGGCACACTTCATAGCCATGAGGAACACGTGGACCCTAGATCATTTAGCTCGAGCCTACCTCGAGGAGATAATACGGCTACACGGAGTACCCAGCCCCATAGTGTCGGATCGAGATACCCGATTCCAATCGGGATTTTGGCAGAAGCTACAGGAAGCGTTTGGAACGTTGTTACGTTTTAGTACTGCCTCTCACCTTGCAACTGACGGGCAGACCGAGCGTACTATCCAAACCTTGGAAGATATGCTACAGGCTTGTGCCCTAGACTCTAAGAGCGCGTGGGACGAACAACTGGCACTAATTGAGTTTTCTTACAATAATAGCTACCATGCGAGTATTGGCGTGGCCCCGTACGAGGCACTATATGGGAGAAAATGTAGGACTCCGCTTTGTTGGCAAGAGATTGATGAGGCCTTGACCATCGGGTCAGAGTTAATCCAGGCCACCGCCGACAAGGTAAGAGTGATTCAGGAATGAATGAAAGCTGCCCAGAGCCGCCAGAAGAGTTATGCGGATCGGAGGCGTAGACCCCTTGAGTTCCAGGTAGGAGACCAGATATTTCTTCGCGTTTCCCCAACCAGGGGAGTCGCGAGGTTTGAAAAGGCAGGAAAGCTTAACCCGAGGTACATCGGGCCGTATTCGGTTATACAGCGAATCGGGGAGGTGGCTTACCGACTAGAGCTGCCAGCTGAGCTTCAGAGAATACATAATGTGTTCCATATGTCGCAATTACGGAAGTACATTCCAGATCCCTCACACGTCATCGAACCCGATCCTATACAACTCCAAGAAAACTTGTCATATGAAGAGCAACCCATACAGATCCCAGACCGACGGGAAAAGCATCTCCGGAAAAAGACGGTGCCCTTAGTAAAGGTCCTTTGGGCCAACCATGAATCGTCGGAAGCCACCTGGGAGCTAGAACAGGAAATGCGAGGCAAATATCCCCATTTTTTCTATAGTCAGGTATGTATCAGTTTCGTGGATGAAACCTCCTAAGTGGGGTAGCATGTAAGACCTCAGGAATTAAGGATATATTGGTGATGTGTCGCGGCATAATGAAGTTTCGAGGACGAAACTTTTCTTAAGTGGGGTAGTATATAAAATCCGGAAAATTCGATTTGGAATTCTTGTCCAGTTAGACCGACCTAGGCCAAGTCAACCCAAGTCAATGTCAATTAACTCTCGTGAAATTCTTTTAATAAAGTTCTTGATATATTTTGGGAAGTATTAAAGTTTCCAAAATTTTTCCTTTCCGATTTTTTTGTAAAACTTCTAATGTCATTGTTATTATCTTATTATTATATTATGAATATTATTTCACTCTACTATTAATATCATCGTTTCATTATTATTTTATCTGTTTCGACGTATGCAAATTCTACTATTTTATTGATATTACTAATATTATTATCACCTTATTATCCTTTTATCATCTTATCATTATCCTACTATTATCACCTTATTATCCTTTTATCATCTTATCATTATCCTATTAGTTTATTATCCACAAAAAGAAAAAAAAAATCCAAACCTTAACCACCCCCTTGCTGCCGCCACTTGTGTAATTTGAAAGTTGTTTTTTCCCCCTTCTCTTTTCTTTTAACCACCCATTTCCCCACTTTCTCCCCCCTCTCACGTCACTCTCTCTCTCCCTCCCTCTCCCTTTCTCTCTCTACTTGCCCCCTTTCTCTCTCTACTCGCCCCGCTGCCGGCCACCCCGCCAGCCGCCCACTGTACCACCACAAGCCACCCACAATCCCCCCTACTCTCTCCCTTGTGTTGGTAAGAAAAGGCTAAGTGATGCATGGATTCATGCACACTATGCATCCAAAACCCCCACTTTTAACTCTCCTTTATTTTTGCAATTTATGACCTTATGAATGAAGGTTTTAATATAATTTTCATCATATTTTCTTAGCGCTTTCGACGTTGAATTTGAACGAAGGTGGAATTTCCGTCGACCTAGATCCAGTTTTGATCAAAGGTACTCGTAACGATGTTATTATGTAGTTTCATTTTTTTTTTAGTCTGAATAAAGATGGGTTATTTTGGCATGGTTGGGTCTAGGCGAGAGTCTTGGGATGTTTAACGGGTGTGGGCGTATTTTTGGGCAAGCTAAAACGAGCAAAAATCGTTCAAAAAAAGTCGAATAATCTGGACAGAATTCATACTGTTTTTGATGCAAATTTGAAAATTCTGGATAATTATTTTGGTTGTCCAAAAATTATGAAATTTTTACACTAGTTAGATTGAGATGTGAAGATTACGCGGGTTTTTGAATTGGATGAATTGGAGTTAAATTGAAGTTATGGCCAAAATACCAAGCCCTGTCAAATATGGAAACTGCAGGCACAGGGTGCGGTTTTTGAATTTTTAGACTTGGTTATGCTGTGAATTTGTGGAAGTTCTGAACATAAAAGTTTTAGTGAACAAAATTATCTTTCTAGATTGGTAAGAGCATAATTTTGGAAGTCGGAAGAAAAAGTTATGAGGATGAGAACTTAGGAGTAAAAATCTGGGTAAAGTCTGGGGAAACAGAATCTGGTCTGTTTTGGCTTCAAGATTAGAAAAATTCCCTAGGCTAGTACTGGTGGCCAAAAATTGTGAAATTTACTGGGTAGGAGCATTTGGATGTGTCAAATAATGCCGTTTTAGAATTGGGTCGTTTAGAGTATTATAGCCCGAGTTTTGATAATTTTTGCCGGGACTGTCCTAGGGAAGACGGTCTTTGGCATTGCCAGAAGAAACAAAAATTGGACTAGGTTCAGGGCAGAACCAAGCCAAGCTCTAAACATGAAAAAGATAGAGGATATTGTAAGGTTTCCAGATTAACCTAGAACACTGAAATTGGAGATCGGGAACTAGAGTTATAATTTTTTTTAATTTGGACCCATAACTGGCCAGCCGAACCTTTACCCTAGATAGGGTTGGATGAATAAAGATCTAGAAAACCTCCTTTTAAATTTGGGGGAGGCCCGGGGCTGCCCTACATTGAATGTGGACTGACTATGGGCTACTTGTGGACTAAGGTGCGGAACAGTGAACCCTCATTTGAGTAACCGAGCCCGTAAATTGTACGGTACTCAGGTAACAGTCATGCCCTAACCTTTCCCCTGTGTTACTGAAATTATGGAAGTTTTGGGAGTTCTTGTATTGATTCCTTGGCATTCCTTTCCAAAAAGAATGTTCGCTGATGTGAAATTTATAAAGGATTCCTTGGTGGGAACTGAATGCTGTGTTTGTTCTGGAAGTTGGAAATCTCCATATTGTAAAAGTTGAAACTTACTGTTGTAAAAGTTGAAACTTACTGTGATTGTATTTGAAGCTCTGTTTCTGCATTCTGATTTCTGTTGGGAAAAGCATTTAAATCTAAATGAAACTGAATGTGTCAAGTTGGTATCCATTAACTGAAAGGAACTAAATAGGGTGAGTTAATTCGATTGGAATTGATTGAAAGCCATAGCCTTCCCCGGGTAATAGGTGCATGCATGTGAGTGGCCACATACTCAGCCGAGACGTGGGCCAGGTTATCGGTAACCACCCATGATGTTGGTAGGCCAGGAAAGTTAAGCGGTAACCGCCTGAGGAGCGGTAGGCCAGGAAAGAGTTGAACGGTTGCGCTATGTTAGAGCGCAGGCCATGAGACCCACTGGGGGTCGCTCGCCCAAGACTTATCTGAAACTGAACATTTTGAATGGAACTATGGAAGTGTGATTCTGAACTTGACTTAGTTTAAGGAAGATGGTGATAATGGGTTGTGTACCTTGAAACGTGATGTTGTTTTTCCCCCCTCCCTAAAGTGTTTTCAAAATGAATTTGTACGTGTCTTTGATGGTTGGGGGTGAATGTTACTAAGTTTATCTCACTATTATAAAATGTTTTGTTTTCAGGTGATTTAGCTGTTCTTGGGACTTGGGACAGGAGAGTAGAGCGAGGCTCGAATGCTGATTGTCCCTAAAAAGGGTTTTAAAAGTTGTAATGGAATTTAGTTGGTTAATTTATGATGTACAAGTTCTGTGTTAAAATTCTTAGACCCATGTATGGTGGGCTTTGATTTGTAAGGGCTTCGTTTATTTTTCTTTAAGGGTCAGTTATGATATCCAGCCTGGTATTTCCAAGAAGGGAATACGGCGGTAACACCCCGTTAGGAGTTCCTGCTGCCCTTCAGGTTAAAACAGTAGTAATTAAAGAATTAGAAATCTGGGGGTGTTACATAAGGAGTAGGGGAATTCTCACTGAGTGTGTGGTTGCTCATCTCATTACTCTTTCCCCTTTTTCTCCAGGCTTTTGTTATAACAGGTGGAGGTCAAGCTCCTTAGGCTGAGCTAGAGATTACCCCTGCTTGAAAAAGAGTTATGTGTGCTACATAGAAGTAGGTTCATATGTTTAACGATGTAAGAAAACGCAACGTTTTTGACCCTAGGGGCTAGGGGTGTTACATATATATATATATATATATATATATATATATATATATAATATATATATATAATATATATACATACATACATATATATATATATATTATATATATATATATATATACATGTATATATATATATAATATATATATATATATAATATATAGATATATATATATATATATATATATATATACATACATATATATATATATATATATATACATACATACATACATACATACAATATAATATATATATATATATATAGATATATATATATATGTATATATATTTATATATATGTACATTTATATATATATATGTATATATATATATATATATATATATATATATATATATATATATATATATATATATATAAAATATGAACATGATCTCTCTCCAAGCTCTGCCGATCAGTATGGAGTTTTCCGGTTGAATTGCCGCCATGTCACGGGGCCGCAGAGGGAGACCACGGCAGTCTCACGGCACTGTTTTAAATCAAAACTCGTCTTCACCGGTGGTAGCTACACCAGCACCCACAATAGCACTTTCATCTCCTATCATTGATGAAACAGTACCGCAGGAACAAATCAAGGAACCCTCGCCTCAGGTAATTAGACCTAGCACCTATGCTTCATTAGTGGACCCGGAAGATGGAACTGATCTTCATTTCATCCCTGCCCAACAAATAAATAGAGTGAAATGTGCAAGGCTGGAATCAGTGGATGTCCAGCGGGAAGTCGAATTTTGGCAAAATGCAGTGATATGCTCGGTGTTGGGGGCTAATCCCCCACTTGAAGTGATTAAGGGTTTCCTCAATAGGATATAGGGGGGATATGAAATTGATAAGATCTGGATGGCACGCCGTGGGGTTTTCCTGGTGCGATTCCAAAACCTACAGGACAAAAACCAAGTGGTAAGGACAGGGGTATAACACTTTGACAGCAAGCCGTTTCTGGTGAAAGGATGGAATCTAAACATGGATTTATGCACTGAAAAGATTGAATCCCTCCCCATTTGGATCCAATTGCCAGACCTAGGCCTCAAATATTGGGGGCCAAGTAGTTTCAGCAAGATTTGCAGTACTCTAGGAATTCCACTCAAAACGGACAAATTTACCAAAGACAGGGCTATGATAAGGTTTGCAAAAGTGATGGTTGATATGAAACTTGAGGGGCCTTTCCCAGAATACATTGAATTCTTTAATGAACAAGAGGTGCTTCTTAGACAAAAGGTCAAATATGAATGGCTCCCTACCAAATGCCTACACTGTGAGATGTTTGGTCACGAGGAAGCTCAGTGCTGAAAGAAGCAGGGTGTAAGGAAGGAATGGAGGAAAGTTCAAAATCAACAAACAGAGGCTGTCCAGGCTATGAGGCAGCAACCACTCCAGAGGCTGATCAGGCAAATGAGGCAGTGACCACTCCAGAGGCCAATCAGGTGTCTGCATCTGATGAATTTATCCTAGTAAGAAGGAGGACCATCACACCACTTCCCCACCCTTACCCCCTCCACAAATGACTAATTCCTATCAAGTACTAGAGGCAGCAGAATTAAATAAAGAACCCCTTGAGCCGGGGCTAGGACACAGCCCCCTCCCTCGTGGATAATGTGGTAGCATGGAACATAAGAGGCCTGAATTGGCCTAACAAACAGGTGGATGTAAGCATCTTCCTGCACTCTGATAAAGTTGGTCTAATAGGCCTTCTCGAAACAAAAGTTAAAGAAAAAAATGTGAAAAAGATAGCGGCTAAGGTGTTTCCGGGATGGGGATGGATGCACAATTTTCACTTAGAGCCAAAGGGGAGGATATGGGTTGCATAGAACCCTAGATATTATCAGCTGCAACTAGTGCATATGTCAGTGCAATTTATTCACTACAGGGCCCTCTAAATCAGCACAAATTTGAAGTTCTATATTACTTTTGTATATGGTTTGAACCATTTATAGCAAAGGCAGGAACTATGGGATGAACTATCCACTTATGAGCCATCAGATGAGCCATGGTGTGTAATAGGAGATTTTAATGCCATTCTATACAAAGAAGACAGAATGGGAGGGGATGAGGTGAGGATGGCAGAACTCCTTGATTTGAAGAGCTTCGTGGACACATGTGAACTTCAAGAGATGAGAAGTATAGGGCCATATTATTTTTAGACAAGCAAATCTGTTTGGAGCAGAATCGATAGAGCTATCACAAATGTGTATTGGTGTGATCAATTTAATTTCACACAAGTCAGATATAAAGCCAATAGCTTATCAGATCATACCCCCCTTCTGATTTAATTCCCACGTGCTCCCAAGACCAAAGCAAGCTTCCAATACTGTGATATGTGGGCAAACCATGTGAACTTCCTACCTATAATTATAAAAGTCTTGCCAAGCCACTCCAATGCATTCTCACTGCTGAATCTCAAAAAGTATATGGATCAGATTAGAGTGAAACTGTCTGACCTCAACAGAACATCATTCAGAGACCTGAGGGAGCAGTAAGAATTGGCTAGATAGAAACTGTAACAAATCTAACAGGAATCACAGCCCCAACCAAATGCAGAGGAGGTAAAGAACAAGTAAAAGGAGCTGAGAGAAAAATATATCAGCATATTATCCTCCAGTATATCCTTACTACAGCAGCAAAGCAAACAGGAATGGATCAAATATGGGGATGCTAACTCTAGATTATTCTTTGCAAAATCAAAGCAGAGGAAGCTGGCTACCTATATCTACTCAATTAAGGATGACACAGGTACATGGGTGGAAGGTTTTGTAAAGGTTGGTCAGGTTATGTTGAATTTCTACAAGGATCTTCTGGGGCATCACCCTACTACAGGAAGCCCCATAGACCCTGCAATCATTCAGTTGGGACCACAGCTTTCCAAAGAACAGCAGGTTGCTCTATGTAAGCCATTTACTGTAGAAGATGTGAAACTAGCTTTGTTCTTCATTCCCAATACTAAATCCCCAGGCCCAGATGGATTTAGTAGTGCCTTCTACAAACATACATGGGGGGTGACCAAAGATATGATATGTTCTGTAGTCCTTGATTTCTTCAAAAATGGTCAAATACCTAATTATATGGGCGAAACAAAGTTGATAGTCCTTCCTAAAGTCCAACACCCTCAAGAGGCATCAGAGTTTAGACCTATTTCATGCTGCAATGTACTTTACAAATGCATTGCAAAGTTACTTTGTCAAAGGCTGAAGGAAGTTCTTCCAAGTATAATAGATCCATACCAGGCAGCATTTGTCAAGGGAAGACAATTGGTACACAATGTTTTGATCAGTCAGGACATAGCCAGAGGATACCAACGCCAACACATCTCCCCTAGAAGCCTCTTGAAATAGACATTCAAAAGGCATTTGACTCTGTCCATTGGGATTTCCTTAGAGAAATGCTAGCTGAGTTAAGATTTCCCTCATGTTCATACATTAGATTATGAAATGTGTAACCTCAGTCCACTTCAAAATTCACATAAATGGCCAAGATCATGGGAGCTTTAAAGGGGGTAAGGGGCTCAAATAGGGGGACCCTATCTCACCCCTTCTTTTTGTAATCTCCATGGAATACTTATCAAGGCTGCTAAGGAAAGTCAGCTCAAATTAGGCATTCAGATTCCATCCAACTTGCCAAAGGATACAACTCACACATTTGATTTTTGCAGGTGATTTAATCCTCTTTAGTAAAGCTGATACTACCTCTCTACAACTCATGATGTCTGCTTTGAATACTTTCCAAGATTGTGCAGGCCTAAGGACAAACTTGGAGAAATCACAAATGGTGTTTGGAGGAGTGAATCCTCAACTGCAGCAAGCATGTCTGCACACAGTGGGGCTGAATAGCAACAGTTTCCCTTTGAAGTACCTAGGGGTACTAATAGTCTCAAGTAAACTCACAAAAATTGGCTGTAATGCACTGGTGGAAAAGATCACAACAAGAGTCCATACATAGGCCACTAGGAATATCTCTTATGCTGGTAGACTAATTCTCATTAATAATGTGCTCTTTGGCATTTTTAACTTTTGGGGCTCAGTATTTCTGCTGCCAAATGAAGTCATAGAGAAAATAACTTAAATCAGCAGAAATTTCATGTGGAGTGGTGTAGAGGATTTTAGGAAGCCCCCACGCATCTCATGGCAAACCTCATGTTTACCAAAAAGCTATGGAGGTTTAGGCATCAAGGACTTTGCTGCATGGAACAAGGCATCCATTGCTAAGTTAATGTGGGCCATAGCAGAAAAACAAGACGTGCTATGGATTAAATAGATATATGGAAGGTACATAAAAGACAGGGATTGGTGGGACTACTCTCCATCCCCATACAACAACTATTACTGGAAAAAGATTTGCAGAGTTAAGGATCAATTCAAAGCAGGGTGTGCATCACCTCATTCATGGAAATGGTTGGGGGGCACCACTTATACAGTTGGTAGAGGTTACAAATGGCAACTTCATTACACAAAAAGGGTGAAATTGGATAAGTTTACATGGGCCAGATTGTGTATCCCCAAACACTCTTTTATAGCTTGGGTTTTCGTCCATCATAGGCTACCAACAAAGCAAAGGTTAGCCAAATTTGTTCCTCAAGAGGACCTGCTATGTCCTCTCTGCCATAGAGAGACAGAAGATGAATAACACTTGTCAGTTTGCATCTACTATATAGGCTGAACTACAGACATGGCGGGGAATTCCAGCAGCTCAATCCTCAATGGAAGGGAGAATCAGGTCCATCTGAAAAATTAAAGGGGATAGATAAAGTCAATAGATCACTTATGCCATCTTCACAGCTGTGATCTACCACATATGGTCAGCCAGGAATCATGCATTGCCCAAGAAGCAGACTATCCCAGTCAGGGAAACCATTAAAAACATTAAGGAGCAAATACTACATAGAGTTCTTTCACTAAACATAGGAAAAAAGAAACACAGCATGCATACAGATAGGCTTCTGCAGTGATATACTTATGTAAACCCAGACAATGTACATATCAGTTTTGTGGTAGTGAATATTCATACTCCTTACCAAATACACACACACACACACACACACACACACACACACACACACACACACACATATATATATATACACACACATATATATCTATATATATATGTATACACACACATATATATATATATGTACACAGACACCCATATACATAAATATACATATATACAAACATACATAGATATATATATATATATATATATATATATATATATATATATATATATATATATATATATATATATATATATATATATATATATATATATGTATATATGTATATATATATTATATGTATACACATATACATAAATATATATATAT
>JAKOGI010000695.1:0-280000 GCA_029747015.1 Carnegiea gigantea
TCAATCAATACAATAAGAGAGTGTGTTTGAGTATGCCAATGAATGCTTGTCTTGCTTGATGTCTTTTCTGCTGCAAATTCAGCCCCTTTTTATAGCCAAAGTCTTGAGCTAGCCGTTGCACTTGTTATGGAAAGTCACAATTCAAGCCCTTGAACCAGCTTATTCAAGCCCTTGAAATTTGCTAAGTTTGCAAATCATGCTCAACATCTCTGGATTTTCTTCAACGGCTAATTTCATAACTTGGCAAGTTTCTAGAAGATGATAAGTTGCCTTATATGCTTCTTGAAATATTCCACAATTATTTGCACAAAACTTGCTCATTTGACTTCATCTCAATCTTATATTTTTGGCAACAAAATAGATTTAACCAATTACAATCAAATAATAATAATATCACCTTGAGATATCACCTTGAGATATCAAATTAAATTTAAAACAATATTAATCTCTAAACTTCCTTTTTGTCTTTCATTGAAACAAACATATCATATTAAGGGATAAAGGGAAAGTCAACAATCTCCCCCTTTTTGATGAAAGACAAAACTAATGCATGGATTCATCAAATAACCAAATTAGCTTATCATAATCTTTCACCCCCTTTTTGTATTTCATCAAAAGGTAGTGTAAGAAGGGAAAGAAAAATTAGAGCATGTAAAACATATGGCAAACACATATAACTCCCCCTTAACAAATCAATTATATATAAAGATGCTCCCCCTTAATCTATGGCATTTATGTATATATAAAAAAAATCCATATAGAGGCAATACTAATATAAAGTTAATCGCATATGTCAGCATACATTAACTTAATGATCTCATGAAAAGCACATATATGCACATAAGGGCATTAATAAAACAGTTTGATGTTCAAAATATTAAGCAAGCATAATAATATGTCACATGCCATGAAAACATAAAGTATGATGGTTATTAATCATGCTTACCTTCAAAGGATAATTGAGCAGATTCAAAATTTTGAAAAATTAAAAATTTCTCAAGTGGGAAGTAAATCAGTCAGGTAATCGCACGCATAGTAGGAAAAAAAAAAACAATTGCTTAATTTAAGGGTTTGCTTTTCAAAATACTTTCCCAACTAAAAAACAAATCAGTTAGAAGTTTGGAAATGAAGTTGCAAAATATCAAGCCCTCCCCCGTTTTTGGTTAATATAAAATAACAAAAATTGAGAAAAAAGATTCATGTGCCCAAATCAGATTGCCTTCCATTGGGTTTCAATGATTCATGGCCAAGCCCTTGAAAGTGAAGTTCAAGCCCTTAATTTGATCATATTCAAAATGTTTAGCTTCTGCCTGCAGTTCAAGCCCTTGAACTGTAATTTAAGGCCTTGAATTTCTTGACAGTGATTATTGTTTCATTGGCTTGTCCTGCAAAAGCTCATGAATGTAGTTAGTACTTAGAGAGGGCTTCCCCTCAATTTATGCACCAGTATTAAGAATTCTCCCCCTTTTGTCAAGACACTAAATCAAACCTTTCTAGCCATGGTCAAAGTCACAAATTGCCGGCTTTCAAGTACGCCTACAAAACAATAGATCAAACCTTTCTAACCTTGATATCGAATTTAGGTCCAACATAGGTTGTGACCCTATTTTGTGGTCTTGTTCCTTTTGGTACCCAAACTTGGATTATCTTGGTGTTTGGCTTTTTGAGAGGACATGAGCAGGAAATATGACCCTTCGTTAAACAATAATTACATACAGTGTGAGATTTGTCTTTGGATGTTTCATGAACAAAGAGATTTTTGTAATTTTTCTTTTTGTTAAAAGGATTGTATCCAATACCTTCTTTGTTGAAAGACATCCTTTGAGAGCCTAGTATTTTGTCCAAGTTTTCTTATCCTTTAGAAAATTTTAATACTACTTTTTCTATACCCTCATGTTTGGATTGAAGCTCTTTCTTTTCATTTTCAAGCATTTCAATTTTTGAAAGAGATTCACTATTCAATTTTTGTAACGACTCGTTTTCAGAGAGTAAATTACGAATTGTTTTCTTCAAGGATTTTATATTGGATAAATATTCTTGTTCACACCGAATGCATTGGATTAATGCTTGAGCTAATTCATCCTTCGAATATTCAAGAAGGTTAGAATAGTCTACCTCATCCAAGTTTTTAGATTCGGTTTCTTGAACGTCATTCGCCATAAGGCATAGGTTTGCCATTCCTTCTTCTTTCTCACTGTCATTGGAGTCACTATCACTCCATGCGACAATCATGGCTTTCCTAAATTCCTTCTTGGCTTTTTGCTTATGTTTTTCAGCTTTCATTTGCAAGACTGGACAATCTTTTAAAATATGTCCTGGCAAACCTCAACCAAAACAAGGACCTAAGTTAGAATCACTTTTGTTGTTTAGAAATTTCGTACCTTTTGAGAACTTCTCATTTTTGCTTGATGTTGATCCCTTTTTGTAGAACTTCTTAGGATCAAATTTCTTTGATTTAAACAGTTTCTTCAATCCTTTAGCGATCGTTGCCATAGTATCTTTATCCTCTTCGCTTGACTCTTCTTCCGAGGAAATGGCGTCTTCACTTCCAGTTTTGAATGCTACTCCTTTCTTGAATTGAGTTTCTTTTTCCTCTTCATCTTCTTTAAGATGAATCTCGTGCGTAAGGAGTTTTTCTAGCAAATCATCCAAAGCTAGTGTCTTAAGGTTTTGGGCTTCCTCAATTGCAGTGACCTTAGGACCCCACTTGTTTTTAGGAAGACACCGAAGTATTTTCCTAACCATCTCCTCATTGGTGTAGGTTTTGCCAAGGAACTTAAGATTGTTCGTTATATCAATGAACCTTGTGAACATCTCCTTGACTGTTTCATCGGGTTACATTCTGAATAGTTCGTATTGGTGAACGAACATGTTGATTTTAGTCTCTCTCACTTGACTTGTCCCTTCATATGTCACCACCAGCTTGTCCCATATTTCCTTGGCTGATTCACATGCACAAATATGATTGTGCTCATTAGCATCTAATCCACAATATAATATGTGCATAGCCTTACAGTTTTTTGATAGCCTTGCAAAATCTTCTTGGGTGTATTGATCTTCAGTTTTTGCAACGGCCTTTCCATCAATTGTGATTTGCGGAACGTATGGTCCTTTTGTCACGATGTTCCATAATTCATAATCTTCAGTTTTAATAAACATCTGCATCAAATTTTTCCAATATGAAAAGTTAGCACCTCTGAATAAAGGTGGTCTAACAGTAAAACGACCTTGATCATAGTAGCTTTCTCCGGTAGCGGCCATGATCATTCCCACTTGACGGTAAAGTCAAGAAATAGTGGGTTTGGCTCTGATACCAATTGAAAGTGCAAAAGCTACTAAATCATCCTAGAGGGGGGTGAATAGGGTGATGATCAAAATCGCAATTTAATCGAAATAAAGTGCGGAAAAGAAACGTGGACAAACACAAGCGAATTTTTTAACGAGGTTGGGCCTCAACAGGCTTAATCCCCGCCTAAAGTTCCCTAACTCTAGGATTAACCCGAATCTTTATTAGGAGGGATGATTACAACTCTAAAGTATACCTACTCTAAGTTCCAAGGCCCAAGTTGACACCCTCAACAAGGCTTGGTAGAGTTGACCCTTCAACTCTATAATCCCACCTAAACACTACTTGAATAACTCAAAGAACAATAGCAAATTAAAGCTCAATCAATACAATAAGAGAGTGTGTTTGAGTATGCTAATGAACGCTTGTCTTGCTTGATGTCTTTTCTGCTGCAAATTCAGCCCCTTTTTATAGCCAAAGTCTTGAGTTAGCCGTTGCACTTGTTATGGAAAGTCATAATTCAAGCCCTTGAACCAGCTTATTCAAGCCCTTGAAATTTGCTAAGTTTGCAGATCATGCTCAACGTCTCTGGATTTTCTTCAACGGCTACTTCCATAACTTGGCAAGCTTCTAGAAGACGATAAGTTGCCTTATATGCTTCTTGAAATATTCCACAATTTTTTGCACAAAACTTGCTCATTTGACTTCATCTCAATATTATATTTTTGGCGACAAAATAGATTTAACCAATTACAATCAAATAATAATAATATTACCTTGAGATATCACCTTGAGATATAAAATTAAATTTAAAACAATATTAATCTCTAAGCTTCCTTTTTGTCTTTCATCAAAACAAACATATCATATTAAGGGATAAAGGGAAAGTCAACACATCTCAAAACAAAGTTGGAGAAAAGGGGGAAATAATGAGCAGCCTTCTTTATCTATACTCCATTTCCTTCCTTCCTATCATCCTCTCCTTGATCTTCCAACACAAATGGCTTAACACAAACAACCAGAAAATCCGACCACCCTCTCCACCAAGACTTCCAATACTCGGCAACCTTCACCAACTCGAGAAAGCTCCTTACCGTTCCCTTCGTTGACTCCCTTAGTGGCTAGGAAAGTTTTGATGAAACACAAAATTAATAAAAAGGAAACATGAACATTATAAGTCCCAGCAAACAAAATCGTGGAAATTGATTTAGGTAAGAATATATGTACAATCTCAGCCAAACAAACTGATTGCTTAAAAGGACAAATTTATTTACTTGCCTTGGACAAAATAATTGCCTTAAAATAATCAGCTCACGTGTAAATTAAAATATATGCATGATTTTGGCTTATCAAGTTAATTGAGGAAATTATTTGGCTGCCTTGCAAAAGTCTTGAATTGTATATTTGTCATAATTCTCACTTGCCATACAAGACTTACACGTTGAAGAAAAGTTAGGCAAGAATCTCTCTATTGAAGCAAGGTTCAAACATTAAAGGTATGATATTTTATTTAAAAATATTGCAATCTTGCCTGGTACAATAAACTTCTGTAATTTTTTAAAGAAGGCAAGAAGGTGAATCGTATCAATCGCAATCAAAGGAGTGAAGGCAAGAAGATCCAATCAAAAGCTGACCACTAGAATTCAAGGCCCTGAAGTGATATCTCAGCATATCCTGACTAACCTGCCTTATTCAATGGACGTGTACTCAAGCCTATAAATATCAATCAAGTTCAAGCGGATGAGCATAGTGAAGCATTACGAAATATTGCTCTTGAACACTTTCATTTGAACGTTTGTACTGAGTGTAATTCTTGTGATCATATATTGAGGTGAAAATTATTATTAAGGAGTGAACTTGGAGTTTGTGAGGTTAAACTTCACCCAAGCTTATACCAAGGGGTTGGTCTAAGTGATTGGGATCTCTAGAGTGAGGTAGTTCTGAGAGATAGAGTCAATTCATCTTAATAATATAAGTAGAGTGTTGAATCCTAGAGTTGGATAACTCTAGGCGGGAATTTAAGCCTGATTGAGGCCCAACCTCGTTAAAACATCGTTGCGTTCAGGCTGGTTTTAATTTTTGCATTCATTTTAATTTCTTGATTTGAAATTCAATTTATTGCAATCTCCCTATTCACCCCCCTCTAGGGAGATCTGATTCTTCAATTATTATCAGAGCCAGTCCCATACTCTTTGACCTAACAGTCGAGTGGGCGACGATCATGGCCTTCTCTAGAGATATCAATATCGAAGGTTGATCCACTGTTAGACCTCCCCTGTTTAAAGGAGCAAACTTCTCTTATTGAAAAAATGCCATGCAAATTTTCATTGAATCTACTGATATGGAACTATGGGAAAGTGTGAAAAATAGACCTTACCCCACTCCTAAAAGCAAGAATGACAAGGGTGAGTCTATTGATAAACCAAAAGATCAGTATACTAGTGCTGATTAGGAAATACTCACTAAGAACTCAAAAGCTAAGCATATTCTATATTGTGGTTTAGATGCTAACGAATATAACCGTATTTCTGCATGTGAAACAGCTCAGCAGATCTGGAACAAATTAATTATTACTTATGAAGGAACTAGCCAAGTCTGTGAAACCAAAATGAATATGTTTATACATCAGTATGAACTATTCAAAATGCAATCAGATGAATCGACAAAAGATATGTTTACTCAATTCACTGAGATCACTAATAATCTAAAATCTCTTGGTAAGGCTTACACAAATGAAGAAATGGTGAGAAAAATTCTACTATGTCTGCCCAAGAACAAGTGGGGACCAAAAGTCACGACAATCGAGGAAGCCCAAGATCTCAAAAAACTGGAGTTGGATGATCTTCTGGGAAAACTTTTGACACATGAGATCCATCTTAAAGAAGATGAGGGAGAAAATTCAAAAAAGAGAATAGCCCATAAAGTCACACAAGAAGATTTCACTTCTAAGGAAGAAGAAACCAACGATAATGATGAAGAGGCCTTCTCATTAATCGTTCGGGGTCTTAATAAAATGGGAATAAACAAAAAATTTAATCAACGGGGATTTAACTCAAAAGGATCCACGTTAAAAAGAAACGAAAAATTCAAACGCAAGTTTTTCAATGAAGACAACACTAATGTCAGTTCATGTTATGGTTGTAGTATGCCAGGTCACTTGTTGAAAGAATGCCCGCTCATCCAAAAAAATGGGCGAATCCCTGAGATTCAAGAAGAAAGATAACAAAAGAGCAATGATCACAGCCTGGAGCGATAGTGACACCAGTGAAAGTGAAAGCGATGAAGAGCACAATGCCAACATATGTCTCATGGCAAAAGAAGGGCAAGATCATGAAAATACAAACGAGGTAAATATTGCGGCCCTTTATGAATGTTCTAAAGATGAAATAATCAATGCCTTGGTAAGTTTCGCTAAACTAGAACAACGATATTCCTCAAAATATAAAGATCTCGAGAGAAGCTTTCAAGATGTAAAACTAAAAAAGGTAGACCTTGAAAAAATGAACAATGACCTTCATGACAAAATTAGAATTTTGAAAAACAAAAATAAAGAATTGCAGAATAAGTGTGACAAAGAACACAACATAATTTTAAAGTTTACTAAAGGACAAGAAAACTTGGACAAATTGGTATGTACCCAATGAGCATCGTTTAACAAAGAAGGAATCGGATATAATTACTCTAACAAAAAGAAAACCTACAAAAATTTCTTTGTTAAACCAACACCGTATAAGGAAGATACAAGAACATGCAAAACTAGCCACTTCACATTCTCATGCCCATTTAAAAAACCATCTCAAAAAGTTACTCAGATATGGGTTCCCAAGGGAACTAAACCACCTAACATGATAAGCAATGACCTTGGAAATAAATTTTATGTCAAAAGTAGCAGAAAGGTTTGATTTCCTGTTTTGCAAGTATGCTTAAAATTCGGAAACGACCTATGGTACCTTGACAGTGGATGCTCAAGACACATGAGCGGCAATGCCTCCTTGTTCACTGAAATAAAAAAGAAAGGACATGGGAGCATTACATTTGGCGATAAAGGTATAGGGAAAATAATCGGTGTTGGAAAAATCGGTAAAGACCCATCCAATTCAATTGATAATGTTTATCTTGTTGATGGTCTAAAATTTAATCTCCTAAGCATATCTCAATTATGTGATAAAGGAAATCTAGTAACATTTGATTCCACTAACTGTATTGTAAAAAATAAACAATCAGCAAAAGTTACCCTTCATGGACCAAGAATCGAAAATGTCTATGCCATAGATATTGACAACCCCCCATCACAAAATCTATCATGTTTTAAAGTCTCTCGTCAAGAGGACAATTGGTTATGGCATCGAAGGTTAGGACATGCAAGCATGCATACAATTAAGAAATTGGAAAAAAGAGAATTAGTACGGGGACTTCCCACATGCAATTTTGAATATGATCACATATGTGATGCATGTGCTAAGGGAAAACAAGTACTTAGCTCTTTTAACTCAAAAAATAACATTAGCACATCTAGACCATTAGAACTACTTTACATGGACTTATGTGGACTAATACCAATACAAATTCTAGGGCAGAGTAAATATATTCTTGTAATTGTTGATGACTGCTCTCGTTTTACCTGAGTATCCTTCTTAAAAGAAAAGAATGAAGCTTTTAAAAAATTTTCTAAACTCTGTAAACAATTGGAAGTCTACAAAAACGCTCTTATCGTCTTCATCAGAAGCGATCATGGTAGAGAATTTGATCAAAAGGAGTTTAATGAATTCTGTAGCAACCATGGAATTGCTCACAACTTCTCGGCCCCACAACACCTCAACAAAATGGGGTAGTGGAAAGAAAAAAACGCACTCTGGAGGACATGGCACGCACAATGATGTGTGAAAGCAATGTTCCTCAAAGTTTGTGAGCCGAAGCAGTAAATACTGCAAACTATATTTTAAATCGGTGTTTAATTTGACCAATCCTAAAACGAACACCTTATGAATTATTTAAAGGCAATCGTCCTAACATCTCCTATTTTAGACCTTTTGGATGTAAATGCTATGTTCATAATAATGGAAAAAATAATCTAGGAAAATTTGATGCAAGAAGTGATGAAGGAATATTTGTAGGTTATTCATTACATAGTAAGGCATACAGAATTTATAATAAACGTACAAAAACTATAGAAGAAAGCATTCATGTAATTTTTGATGAATTTGACAACGGTGTGCTAAGTGGCTCTAGAGCACAGAGTCTACACTTAAACAAGCATGGTAATGATGAAGAAGAAGCAGCAAAAGAGGTAAACCCTACTGATAAGCAGCCACAAGAACCACAAGAAGATTCCTCATCTCAAGAAGAAGAGGAATCCACAAATGAAGAAAACTCTCCGCCTAATGCATCTCAATAAGAGGTAACCCAGAAACACTTCAAGTATAAGTCATCTCATCCAATGGATAATCTATTGACAGATATATCCACAGGTATAAGAACCCGCTCATCTCTGTATAATTTTTGTGCATTCTTTGCTTTTGTATCACTCGTAGAACCAACAAACTATCTGGAAGCACTAAATGACGCAAATTGGATAAATGCTATGCAAGATGAGCTAAATCAGTTCGAAAGAAATCAAGTGTGGTCACTTACGACTCGACCTAGTGACCATCCAGTTATAAGAACTAAATGGGTGTTTAGAAATAAACTGGACGAAAATGGAAATGTTATAAGAAATAAAGCAAGATTAGTGGCTAAAGGATACAATCAAGAAGAAGGTATTGACTTTGATGAAACCTTTGCTCCTGTTGCACGACTAGAAGCAATAAGAATACTATTAGCATTTGCATCTTATATGAATATAAAGTTTCATCAAATGGATGTAAAATGTGCTTTCTTAAATGGATTTCTACAAAAAGAAGTCTATGTAGAGGACCCCCCAGCTTTGAGAACCTAGATTTTCCTAATAATGTCTATAAACTCTAAAAAGCTCTCTACGGTCTAAAACAAGCCCCCCGGGCTTGGCATGAGAGACTGAGCAAATTTCTTTTAGAAAATGATTGTAAAAGAGGACTCATTGACAAAACCCTATTCACTAAAACCAAAGGTCATGACTTCATAATTATTCAAATCTACGTAGATGACATACTTTTTGGCGCTACTAACAACTCGCTCCGTGCAGAATTTTCCAAACTCATGAGAAAAGAATTTGAGATGGGCATGATGGGAGAATTAAATTTCTTTTTAGGGCTTCAAATTAAACAATGTAAAGACGGCATATTCATTAATCAAAGCAAATACATCAACGAACTACTAAAAAGATACAAAATGGATCAAGTCAAACATGCCAAGACATCCATGGCTACAACCGAAAAATTAGACCTTGACACAGAAGGCAAACCTATTAGTGAAAAGGTCTATCGAGGCATGATTGGGTCACTACTTTATCATACCGCTAGTGAAAAGGTCTATCGAGGCATGGCTACTTCAGTGTATGCCTATGTGCTAGATGTCAGGCCGCCCCCAAAGAATCTCATCTAAAGTGTGTAAAACGCATATTTCAGTACCTAGCTGGGACCAAAAATCTAGGATTATGGTACCCTCGAGGGGGAGACTTTTCTCTAGTAGGATACACTGATGCAGATTATGCAGGTTATAAAGTTGACAAGAAAAACATATCAGGAACATGTCAATTTCTTGGACTATGCTTAGTCTCTTGGCACTCCAAAAAATAAAATGTCGTCGCCCTATCAACGGCAGAAGCAGAATACATCGCTACCGGTGCATGCTATGCATAACTGCTATAGATCATGCAGCAATTAAGGGATCTTGGAATAAAACTCAAAGATGTCCTGATAAAATGTGACAATAAAAGTGCTATTGATATCACAAAAAATCTAGTTCAACACTCACGTACCAAACACATTGAGGTACGTCATCATTTTATTCGTGATCATGTTGAAAAAGGACATGTTACTCTAACCTTCGTGTCCATAGATTATCAACTTGCTGACATTTTCACTAAACCCTTAAGTGAAGATCGCTTTCATTTCATACGACATGAACTAGGAATGATAAACATTGATGCATGAATTGAGGGGGAGCTCTCTCTTACGACTAATTCAGTATGCTAAGTGAATTTCAAGCACAGGCACCATCATTTGGACAATTATATTGAAGGTCTCAACAAGGTGGTCCATTATCATATTTAATCAGGTACGCCACCAAATCCTAATTTAATTGCCAAGGCCTGAAAAATCCATTTCAGAGCCTTGGAATAAAAATTAGTGCAATTAAATGGAGCAATAATTGATAGACAAAAGTTCCTTCATAGCTTTCTGTCTATCGTACACTAAAAAGATTTCAATTGCCTCAAGACTCCAAGCCAAATTCCACGTCTAATCTTTGCCAAACATTTGTCTTGACACCTCGACAAATATTGGCAGCAATATTCCCAGGCAATTAAAAGAATCTCAGCTACCCACCTTCTCTCTCTTACTTTCCTCCTTTATCCCACTCTTTCTCTCCTCCCTTCGGCTCTCTCACCCGAATACCCCCCCTCACCACCTTCCATTTTCAATCTCCTCAAAATATTCCCCGATTCTCCATAATCAGTCCCAAAATCCTTCCAAAACCCACTCTATATCATGCATCCACCTTGCATTGCTGCTTCAAGGCATAATTTGTACCTATAAAGCCACCTTCAACCTCCCTCCATTGTTGACTTTGCAAGAAGCTCCACCATGGCTCTAAGAGCACGAACACTGAAATCGGCCTCTCCAACCCCCAAGCTTGGCAAAACCATCGCACAACCCGACCCTCTTCGCCGGAGCGCTCGAATCTCGGTCCGACCCACTTGTTAGAATGCTTTGAATCTGTTTTTAGCCCCCTTCGCAGACCTAGCACAGTGGTCTCGCTGACCCATCAGCGAGTCAGGGTCTAGGGGCGACGCGCCCTAGTTTGGGGGTTCGGGGGCGTAACGTGGCCCCCGATGGGGGTTCAGGGGCGTTGCCCCCGAAACTGACGGCGTACGTGATGTATGGGTTAGGGTTAGCTCTAAAAACTAAATCCTATATATATAATGTGTATCTCTGTATTCCCATATCAATAAAACTATCCCTCTCTTCTGCTTGTAGACGTAGCTAACACATTGTTAGTGAACCACATTAAATCTGTGTGTGTTTGTCAATTTGTTTATACTTTCTCGCATCTGTTATAACAAACTGGTATCAGAGCTTTAGGGTTTTCGAATTCTGGTGATAAAGATGTCTGCTTTGAACATAAAAATTGATAAATTTATGGGAAGGAACAGTTTTAGTCTATGGCATATCAAGATGCGAGCCCTATTGAAGCAACAAGGGTTATGGGAGCTGCTGGCAAAGAAAGATCCAGGCGCCGACACCGCTGAGATGGCTAGTCTGGAGGAAAAGGCACACGTGACGATCATGCTGTATCTTGTAGATGATATCATCACTGAGATCGCAGACCAGGATACTGCGGCTGGGTTGTGGTTAAAGCTTGAGAGTCTATACATGACGAAGTCTTTAACCAACAAGTTGCTCTTGAAGCAGCGTCTGTTGGGTCTACGAATGCAGGAAGGTATGTCTTTGAGAGAGTACTTAGATCAATTAAACACAATCCTATTAGACTTGCGTAATATTGAGGTCAAAATTGAAGATGAGGATGCTACCCTAATTCTGTTAGTATCTCTCCCACCCTCATATGAAAATTTCATGCAGTCTTTTATTGTTGGGAAAGATACTATGTCTCTGGAAGAGGTTAGATCATCTCTTCATAGCAGAGAGCTGCGTCATAAGGCGGCTGGTACAGGTGGTGCTGGTACCGAGGCTGTTAGGCTAATAGCCAATGGGGGTAAAAGACTTGGGAATCCAGGGAAGAAGCAATCGAAGCCGTCGGGTTCTAAGGGCCCTAAACCTATTCATATCTATAACTACTGTAAGGAGACGGGACACTGAAAAAATTAGTGCCCTAAAAAGAAGAGGTAGCAACAACAACAGGAGAAACAAGCAGGTACTGCTGCTGTCGCAGAAGGTGACAGTAGGTCCGAAGAAGATATAACCCTAGTCGCTGATGAACCTATGCATCATACTGACGTGTGGATCCTAGATTCAGGGGCATCTTACCATATATGTCTGCGTAGAGAATGGTTTATCACTTACGAGTAGGTACTGGAGGCAATATTTCTACGGCTAATAGTGCCTTTTGTAGACTGGCTGGAATTGGTTCTATACAGATATGGACACACAATGGTAAATTCTGTACGTTGAACAATGTCAGACATGTTCCACATATGACAAAGAATCTAATATCATTAAGTCTGTTGGACACAAAAGGATCCAGTTTTCAAGGTGAAGGAGGAGTTCTATATGTCTGCAAGGATTCAGATAGGGTTCTGAAGGGTGTCAAGTGAGGTACTTTGTATATACTGCAAGGCACTACGTTATCTGTTTCAGTTGCTGTTGCATCTTTAGAAGTTCACAAGGACGATATGACCAAGTTATGGCACATGAGACTTGGTCATATGAGTAAAAGAGGGATGCAAATTTTGGCAAAGAGTGATCTCCTCTGTGGTCACAAGGTGGTAACAGATCTTGGGTTCTATGAGCATTGTGTTTTTGGAAAGCTACATCGTATCAAGTTTCCAAAAGCAATTCACAGAACAAAAGGTACGCTTGATTATATTCATTCGGATTGTTGGTGCCCCTCTCGTGTTGAATCTTTGAGGGGTCATAGGTACTTTCTATCAATTATTGATGATTATTCTAGAATGTCTTGGGTGTTTATGATGAAACACAAAAGTGAAGCTTTCAACAACTTCAAGTAGTGGAAGACATTAGTGGAAAATCAAACTGAGAAGAAGATCAAGCGGCTACGCACTGACAATGGGCTGGAATTCTGTCATCTGAGTTTGATGAGTTCTGTCATAGTGAAGAGAGTGCTAGACATCGCACGGTCAGGGATACACCACAGCAGAATGGTGTCACAGAACGTCTACATCAAACACTTCTGGAGAGAGCTAGGTGTATGCTCTCTAATGCTGGGTTGGCTATAAGGTTTTGGGCAGAAGCGGTTAATACAGCATGCTATTTGATCAATCGTAGATCTCACACAGGTATACATCTCAAAACTCCATGTGAGATGTGGTCTAGTAAACCTGCAGATTACTCAAATCTGAAAGTTTTTGGTTATCTTGTTTATTATCATATAAATGAGGGTAAATTGGAACCTCAAGCCAGGAAGGGAGTATTTTTGGGCTATGGGGGTGGAGTGAAAGGTTACAGAATCTGGTCTCTATCAGAAAATAGGGTTATTATTAGTAGAAATGTGATTTTTGATAAAAATTCTATATTTAACCCTACTGTGAAGTCTGTTATTGCGTCAGAAACTGGTAGTGTTGAGAAACAGGTGGAGCACCAAGTCACTCATGATGAGAGTAAACCACAACAGGAAGAAGCTCAACATTCTTGTGCAGAAACCGAGCCCACACCGCTAGCTAATCCACATAGCTTAGCTCTTGGTCGCTCTCGGAGGGCTAATTTCGAGAAGCCTCCTATGAAATACGGTTTTGAGGATATGGTGGCTCACGCACTATAGGTTGCTGAAGAGGTGGATCCTCATGAGCCGTCCACCTATAAAGAAGCAGTCACATGTTCCAAGTCTACCCAATGGATTGCAGCGATGGGATATGAGATGGAGTCACTTCAAAAAATAAGACTTGGGAACTAGTGAAACGATCATTAGACAGAAAAAGCATCACCTGCAAATGGGTTTTTAAGAAGAAGGAAGGGATATCACCTACTGAGGGGATTAAGTACAAAGCTCGAGTGGGTGCAAGAGGGTTTAGTCAGGAGAAGGGAGTAGACTACACTGAGATTTTCTCACCAGCGGTCAGACATACTTCCATCAGAGTACTATTAGCAATGGTGGCACATCAGGATCTTGAGCTTGAGCAACTAGATGTGAAGACAGCTTTCTTACATGGAGAGCTAGAAGAAGATATATACATGGCTCAGCCAGATGGTTTTCAAGTTTCTGAAAAAGAAGAATATGTCTGTCTTCTGAAGAAGTCCTTATATGGACTAAAGTAGTCACCTAGGCAGTGGTACAAGAGGTTTGACACCTACATGATATAGCTCGGGTGTAACAGGAATCCATATAACTGTTGTGTATATCACAACAAGGCAACAAATGGTTCGTTTATCTATTTTATGCTATATGTTGATGATATGCTGATAGCTGCAGAGCACAAATTTGATGTTCAGAAACTGAAAGGTCTCTTAAGTGCTGAGTTCGATATGAAGGATCTAGGTCCAGCAAAGAAAATTTTGGGTATGGAGATCTATAGGGATAGAAGTCAGAAGAAGCTTTTCTTATCACAGAAGGGCTATATTTAGAAGATATTGTCAAGATTCAGCATGTCTACAGCAAAACCGATAGATACTCCAAGTGCTGCAAATGCCCACCTATCTGTTGCATTTGCTCCTAAAACTACTGAAGAAAAGGAATACATGTCTCGAGTTCCTTATGCTAGTACAGTAGGGAGTTTGATGTATGCGATGGTCTGCACAAGACCTGACCTTGCACACGCTGTTAGTATTATCAATAGGTTCATGGGAGAACCTGGTAAGGAGTATTGGCAAGCTGTGAAGAGGATTTTTCGCTATCTAAGAGGTGCGTCTGATGTTGGTCTCATCTATGGAGGTGACACCCAGTGTTTGGTGACAGGTTATCCAGATTCTGATTATGCTGGAGATGTGGATAGCAGGAGATCAATGACTGGTTATGTCTTCACTCTTGGAGGTTCTGTTGTAAGCTGGAAGGCAACTTTGCAGCCCATAACTACTTTGTCTACTACGGAAGCAGAGTACATGGCATTGACAGCAGCAGCCAAGGAGGGAATCTGGTTAAAAGGACTAGTCAGTGATTTTGGTCTACCCCATGCTTAGGCTATCATATACTGTGATAGCTTGAGTGCAATATGTTTAGCAAAGGCTCAGGTTCACCATGAGAGGACCAAGCACATTGATGTTCGATATCATTTCCTGAGAAGCGAAAAGAGAATTCAAGTGAAGAAAGTCGGTACTGTTGACAATCATGCCGATATGTTCACTAAACCGGTTCCAGCTAGCAAGTTCCAAGATTGTCTGGACTTGTTAAATGTTGAAAGCTGTTAATTTGCCTCTTGGAGAGCAAAAATCTAAGGCAGAAGAGATCTGGCACTGTTATGGTGCATCTGTTGTTGCTATGAGAGGATTCAAGTCAAGGTGGAGATTTGTTAGAATGCCTTGAATCTATTTTTAGCCCCCTTCGCAAACCTAGCACGGGCGTACGTGATGTATGAGTTAGGGTTAGCTCTAAAACCTAAAGCCTATATATGTAATGCGTATCTCTGTATTTCCATATCAATAAAACTATCCCTCTCTTCTGCCTGTGGACGTAGCTAACACATTGTTAGTGAACCATGTTAAATCTGTGTGTGTTTGTCAAATTGTTCATACTTTCTCGCATTTGTTATAACACCACTCGTACACCCCTGTTGACCACCGGCGAGCAGTTCACCCTGTCCAGCTTCACTGATGAGCCTACTCGGTCGTCTTCCCCACTAGTATCCCCCCTCACCTCCAGCATTCGAAGGGCCGCTGAGAGCTTCACCACTGCTACCACTCCTACCTCCGTCGCCAACAGGACGCCGATCGATATACCGCAACCCTCCTCTACCACCTCACCACAGCCCACTACCACTAAGGTAATTCCCTTAGTTTGGTTTCATTCAAGCCTGGCCAGAGAAAAATTCCTGACCCGATATGCCCATCGCCCTGTCTATGCCTGTGACAGAGTCGATATTGCATCTCTTAGCCCTGAAATTTTGGGCTTTATTGCCTATCTATTGCGAAGCAATTGTAGACAGCTGCTAGATTTAGGGTCTGAGTACTATCCCCAATTAGTACGCATGTTCTATACCAACATTCAAACTGTCAAGATTGGTCTCACTATAGCTCTTGAATGTCAAGTCAAACATACCAAGTTCACCCTTACCGAATCCGCACTGAAGACCATTCTTAACTTTCCCACTCTCACCCCTTCACCTCTATCCCAGACTGAAGCCAGAAATCGGTGCTTGCTCGAATTCGCCAACTCCCACAGTTAGACCCATCCAACTCACCTCTCCTATCTTACCCTCAGACGAGATCCTTGCCTCTTATACTATATCATCGTTTACACCCTGCTATCCAAACACAACTCCACTAACAGTGTCAATTCTAAAGCCCTTACACTTATTACTTGTTAATGACTGGAAAACCCATTTCCTATGCTCGTTATATTCTTAGCACCATGTCTAAAGTTGGCTCTGTTCAGCATCCCGCCCCGTTGCCCTATGCGACCCTCTTGACCCTGGTGTTTATCCATTTTGGGGTTTGCCTCACTAATGAAATCAAAGAAACCAAACTGGCACCCATTATTACTCCAGCTTCTCTGAAACACCTTCAGTTTTTCAAAACCGCATTCGAGGAATGGAAATTTGTCAAGGATATGAATCAAGAGGAGCTGGTGAGTGTCTCCAAAAAATTTGGACAACATGTTAAGCCTCGTCTAAACTCTCATCCAATCACCTATCCTTCCTCTCTCCTTGACCACATCCTAACTCTCAATGACAAGGTTTATGAGTTACAAGAGACAGTCAATAAACTTGAGTATATCATGGTTCAGCACACGGATGCACTGAATGGGATTGCTCATAATTAGGCTATCATCGACAATCGCCTGAACCGCATCCGGCCCTTGCTCACCTCTCACATATCTGAGGTCCATCAGAAGCTTGGTGATCTCATCACCATGGGTAGCTTGACTTGCCAGTGCGCGCTCAAAGTCGTTCCTCTTTCTACTGCTGAACAAGCACAAAGCTCTGCCTATGCTACCCAACTCCTATCTGCTGCCAAAGCCTCCAAGCCCAAGCCTTAATCTTCTAATTTCCCAGTCTTTTGGTCTCATGTTGGTGTGCTCCAACAGTTTTTTATTGCTCCCACTTCCCTCCTTTTTGATGAAAGAGGGGGAGAAAGTGTGAATGCTTACTGCTTATGTTTCTGTTATTCACTAAACTTGTAGCTTACAATTCAGTCAGTTGCTTAGGTCTCTGAAAACTGTTCTTAGTTGTGTAGGTTTCTAAGTTGGTTGCTAGTAGCTTAATGTTCGGTATCAATTGCTTACTCTGCAAATCAATGCTTATTTTGCTTACACTATGTTACCTGACCAAATATATCTATGCTTTGAAATAGTTTCAAATGCTTATATTGATATCTATGTTTTGAGACAGTGCAAATGCTTGGACTTCATATTTAGCAATATATCACATGCTTATATAATGCATCTCCTCTCACATGAGCTCAACTTGATACAAGTCACTAACATTAATTTTGTCTTTCATCAAAAAGAGGGAGATTGTTGACTCCCTTAGTGGCTAGGAAAGTTTTGATGAAACACAAAATTAACTAAGAGGCTTAATATAAAAAGGAAACATGAACATTATAAGTCCCAGCAAACAAAATCGTGGAAATTGATTTAGGTAAGAATATATGTACAATCTCAGCCTAACAAGCTGATTGCTTAAAAGGACAAATTTATTTACTTGCCTTGGACAAAATAATTACCTCAAAATAATTAGCTCATGTGTAAATTAAAATATATGCATGATCTTGGCTTATCAAGTTAATTGAGGAAATTATTTGGCTGCCTTGCAAAAGTCTTGAATTGTATATTTGTCATGATTCTCACTTGCCATACGAGACTTACACGTTGAAGAAAAGTTAGACAAGAATCTCTCTATTGAAGCAAGGTTCAAACATTGAAGGTATGAAGACGTATGACATCATATTTTCAAATAGGCCTGAATCAACCCCTGCTAGGAAGCTCGTTTATAATGGTAAGGATGTAGCTTTTACAAACTATGGCGAATATTGGAGGCAAATGAGCACATGCATGCTGCAGCCCTTGAATACCACAAGGGTCCGATCCTTTCGATCCACAAGGGAAGAAAAGACCGCCTTAATGGTTGAAAAGATCGTGAAATCAATTCCGTCAGTGGTAAACTTGACGGAGGCTTTTGTGACACTATCAAATGATGTGATATGCAGAACAGCCTTCGGTAGGAAATATGCAGGAGATGAGAGTGGCAATTTTGGGGTGTTGTTGAAGAAGTTTGCGGAGCTGTTGGGCAAATTTGTCGTGGGAGATTTTGTGCGATGGCTAGGCTGGATACTAGTGGATAGATAGAGTGAATTGTTTGGAAGATAGGATGGACAAAGTAGCCAAAGCAATAGATGCAATCCTTGAACGGATCGTTGATGACCATTTCGATAGTTCAAGCACTCAAGATAATGATGGTAACTCCAATAGAAGAGAAAAGGTGAAAGACTTTGTCGATGTCTTGCTTGAAGTTCAGAAAGACAACACAGCCAGCGTTTTTATGGACAGGGACTGCATAAAGGGTATCATATTGGTAATCCATTTGGTCTATGCATTATCCAAAGCTGCAAGAAAGAACAGCATTCCACAGTATGAGGATTTATATGCAAATTATACACATGTAGGGGTATTAGTAGCACATCAGACCACACCTGTCCTTTTTGGATTAATACAATACCATAACAGTTTCGACACTGTAAGGATTAAGCTGCGCAATTGTCTACATAGATCACAAATAACATTATCGATAACTTATATGTTGGAGTTGTGAAAGTCGGGTTTATTCCACATTGACAAAATTAGCGGGTTTAAGCATTTTTATGAGCATGTAGGGTACTCCATCCATAGTCAATTGATTTTGGATTGGAATCTCATTTGAACTTATATATATGACTCACTTGTCTAAGGCTCTATTTTCTACAAATTTAACAATATACCATCAGAGGGACTGCTTTTGAATGATTTCTGTACCATGCAGGATGCATTTGCTGCTGGGACAGATACATCTTCTGCAGTGATAGAATGGGCAATATCAGGGCTCCTCAGACATCCCAAAGCATTATAAAAACTACAAGAAGAGATAAGAATGGTTAACCGAGGGAAAGCAAGTGTAAGTGAGCAAGACTTGGAGAAACTGGAGTACCTTAAAGCCGTAATAAAGCAGACTCTTAGGCTACATCCTCCACTTGCATTACTAATTTTTCTAGAATCAAGAGAAGATGCCAAAATAAATGGCTATGACATTGCAGCAAGGACACAAGTTATTATCAATGCTTGGGCAATTCAGAGAGATCCGTCGTTTTGGGAAGAGCCCAATGAGTTCCATCCGGAGATGTTTCTCACTTCTACGGTGGACTTCAAAGGACAACACTTCCAACTGATCCCGTTTGGAGCAGGTAGGAGGATTTGCCCCGCAACACTATTTGTCACCATTGGTGCTGAGCTTGCAGTGGCAAATCTCATCTGTGCGTTTGATTGGGCCCTGCCAGATGGAGCAAAAGGTGAGAGGTTAGACATGTCTGAAAGTTCTGGGATAACCATCCACAGGGAAGATCCTCTTCTAGTTGTTGCAACTCCTTATCTTTTCACATAGAAGAATTTGGATGTATTATCAAGCACTCACATTTCGCAACCAATGAGATACAAGAAATTGTACGAGCAAGTGAGTTCTGTGAGTTTTAAGTTGTGTGTTCCCCGTTTTCAGTCAGGCTAAGTGACAAAGTTATGATACCGCATCATGTATGATTGAATAATTTGAATGTATATAGTGCTTTTTATTCAGCGAACAAATGAAGACTGATAATACATTTTCATCTGTAGCTCACTTCTTCCATCTAAATCAGCTGATGGAGCACATTTATAACACACAATTGAGTGACCTACCCACTTAATAATTGTCAGTAGGGAATACTTGCAGGAAACATGTTAACCTAATGCTGCTTCAGTTAGGCAGTAAACCCCTCATTATCTACAAATTGGGAAAGGAGATCCTGACCGGGTTGAATACAAGAATGAATGGTCCAGAAGAAAGGGTGGGTGATCCGCAAAGGAGTATGATGCATTCCTTGAAGAATGATTGAAGAACGTCTAGATAGTCTAAATATTTATGGTGATAAGCCTAATAAAATAGAGCATGCATTAGGCCCCAATGTTGGCATCTTCTGGTAGCTTTTTGCGAGTAAAAATTAGGATTATGCGATAGTACACTTCATTGAAATCTGAAAAAAGAAGTTTGAATGTTTCATAATGTAGATAATTAGTGAGATGTGGACGTTGATTTCTTGGAAGAATAGTATAACATCAGACTCTTTTGTTCTTGTTGACCGAGTGTAACAGTCACATTGATAATCCATATTAAGTGGCCGGTTACGAAATGATTATATATATATATATATATATATATATATATATATATATATATATATATATATATATATATATATATATAAGTGAGTGAGTTCAAACGTAATGCTATGGTCGTCACTCGTGTCATCTGAAGCATTTATTAAGATTTTATTTAAAAATAAAAATTTAAACAACATGTGATTTAAAGTCATCATAATAGTAGTCATATATTATTACTCACATGAGTATAGCTTACACACATTATTAGTCATGTATTGTTACTCGTATTACCTTACAATATGAAAAAATCAAACATGTCAGTTATCCATAAAAAAATTGTGATTAATCATATCTATGTTGTATGAACATAAACTTTATAAATATAGTCATACATGCAATAATAAAATAGTCAAGTTATATTATCTCTGGCAATACAATTATCAAATAAAAGTAGTTCACACATCAATTTATCCAATATGAATATTAATGGTCATACATTCCGTACTAGGTCATGGTAGAAAATTAAACAATTAATCTATCGTATAAATCATTGACAAGCATAACTTCACATTGCGTTTATCATTCACGTTTGAAAATTTTATTAAAATGCAATGAATATTGAATCAATTGATGCTCTTTATAAAAAGATGGGACTTGTATATGACTATCTGCAATTGAGTTTGAAGATTATGACCTTTTTTAAATTACTGATTGCAGAGAAGTTTAATGGGCATAGGAAATTAGAAAAAGAAAAAGAGGACAACTACTCTAATGCATCCTCAAAACCCATATCTATCTGCCTCTGGGCTGATCTGCTGCAGCCTACAAGTCAAGTCATAGGTGCTGCCTACTGGTATTAATCCAAAACTCGCGGAATGCCCAACTTTGGGATGTATCCATTCATTTGGCAACTTTCAGCAAACAATGCCGTCATTGCATGCGATCCTAAAGCTTAAAATTGGTCAAATTTGTGTGATAGACAGTAATCCATGTTCCTGTTTAAGTGATCTACAAGACGTTTCTGGCAACTGCCCATGCAAACGGGCCGAAAGTAGGGTCTGAGCAAGATAAAAATTTTACCAGTGCATTGAGAGACACCGCTTCCAGAAGACAGAAGCGAATACCTTCTTATCATATTCGATAGCATAACTGAGTAGATGTCTTCCTCAGTCTTTGGCCTCTTGCTCATTGTGTGCCTATATATATTATGTATCCACCACATGCATACAACAGGATGAGACAGCAGACCACAGAGAAAATAAAGAAATAATGAGCGGTTTTCTTCTTCTATCTTCTCTCTTCCTCCTCTCCTTAGTTTTCCTCTACAAATGGCTCAGCACAAACAATCAGAAAAACCTGCCCCCTTCTCCACCAAGGCTCCCAGTTTTAGGCAATCTTCATCAACTTGGGAAGGCTTATCATCATTCCCTACACTCTTTATCCCAGAGATAGGGTGATTTGATGCTGCTTCAGTTAGGCAGCAAACCTACCTCATCGTTTCCTCTGCAAATACAGCCTTGGAGATCATGAAGACCTATGATGTCATATTCTCAAATAGGCCTAAATGACTAAATCAATCCCTGCCAGCAGACTCCTCTATGATGGCAGGGATGTAACTTTTGCTAATTACGGAGAATACTGGAGGCAAATGAAGAGAATATCTGTGCTGCGGCTTTTGAGTACCACAATAGTACAATCCTTTCAAGCTGTAAGAGAAGAAGAAACCTCCCAAATCATGGAAAAGATCAGGAGATCGATAAGATCAGTGGTGAACTTGACGGAGATTTTTGTAATTGTAGCAAACAATGTGCTACAGCCTTTGGAAGGAAATACGATAGAGAGGGACATAACAATTTTACAGTGCTCTTTAAGAAATTTAGAGTTTCTGGGTGGATTAACTCTGAAAGATCTTGTGCCGTGGCTGGGTTGGATAGATAGACTGAATGGTTTGGAAAGCAAGACAGGGAAAGTAGCAAAAGAGTTTGATGGAATCCTTGAACAGATACTTGAAGAACATCTAGATAGCCCAAATACTGAAGGTAATGGTTGTAAGCCTGACACGCAGGAGAAGGCGAAAGCTTTTGTGGATGTCTTGCGTGAACTTCAGAGAGATAATGCAATGTCTTTTCCATAGACAGAGAATGCATAAAACCCCTCATACTGGTGACTTCTGACTGCTCTATATATGCATCAACTAGAATTATGAATCATTAAAAGCTGAAAAAGAAAGAACAATATTTCACAATTTGATTAGTAAAATGCAAATAGTAGATGTCTAGGAGTAGTAGTGCATTGGATTTCTTGTTTTTTCCCCCCCTTTTTGAATGAGTACAACATTAACACAGTCTTGATTCAACATAGATTCCACTGTGGATTGTTCTAGGTACATCAAGATGAATCAAAGACCATAGAGGGGAGAAAGACATAAAAGCACAACATTCTGCTAAGCACTTCCATTTGCGCTGATCTTATGATTATTGAATGTATGAGTGATGCAGGACATGTTTGCTACTGGGACCGATACATCTTCCACATTACTAGAATGGGCAATGTCAGAGCTATAAGGCATCCCATGGAATTAAAAGAACTACAAGAAGAGGTGCGAAGGTTCACCCAAGGGAGAGCTAGTGTACACGAGTGTGAGTTGGAGAAAATGGTCTACCTGAAAGCAGTGATCAAGGAGACTCTTAGGCTACATCCTCCAATTCCATTACTCCTATTTCAAGGATCAATGTAAGATATCAATATAAATGGCAATGACGTTGCAGCAAGGACATAAGTTATTATTAATGCTTGTGTTAATTAAGTGCTTCAAAACGTTTTCAGTAGTTGTTTCCTCATTTTTAGGGTATTAGGAGTTGGTTTTCTGTTTTGGTTTACTGAGTCATTGTTTGTTTTTTCAGTTAGCAAAAGTTGGTTAGTGGGTCACTATCCAATATTTCAGAGATTTATTTACTATCTTTAGGTGATTAGTTTCAGCTTTGTTGAATCAATCTTATATAAGGTTTTGATGATTACAACCCAAATGTGCTAATTATGCTTGGCTTGAGTTGAGTGCTAGAATCATGTGATAAGACAGATTGCAAACATCCTGGAGATCAGTTCGGAATATTATGCTTGTAGCTATGTGATAAAATTGCATGTTGAAAGCGACAGAACTTGCAAATGCCCTGAAGAATAGGTCGAAGAAGCTGAAATCATCAAAGTGGATATATGTGCATATCATCAGCACAGTACAAGAGTCCTTGGAGTCTTAGGGCTAATTACTAGTTATATTTGTCTAGATTCTTGTTAATATGCCAAAGAAGAACTTGACTTAACACTCACCTTGAAGGAATTATTTAAGCTGACTCAGAACACTACTCAGAACAATTAAACAAACAGGTCTGCAGTGCTCTAAGGGCAGTGAGTGCAAAAATCGATCTTCAAAGATTTTCAAGAGTTTTCCTACTGCCAAAATTCCTAATATATTTAGGATCGATTTTCTCATAATATTGGGTTTTAGAAAGAGTACTTTCCTAAATAATATTGGTTTCCTAAAATATTTTTCAAAAGATTTTATCTTATCCTTAAAAGATATGATTTCCTAAAAAGATAAATTCTTGAAGGATTTAATTCCTTTTAAGATACTGAGTATTTTCAGAGTTATTATGGAAATCAAATCCTTGTTTTTTGGCGGGTATATAAGCACTCGCTTGTCATCTCTTCAATACACGTTTTTCAAGGCAAACATCAAGTTTTTGTAAGCTTATTCTCTGAGTGAAAAACCTTTAATAAGTGTGCTAAATTGAGTCATTCTTTTTGGCATAATAGGGCCTGTAAGTGTACCTTACATTCAGCTTGGTTAGAAGTATAAAAGTAAGGTGGTCTTCTATTCTTTTCTGTCATCAGTGAAGTCTAGAGTATGTCAAAGTCCTGGGAGACTTTGGACGTATTGTGTGACGCATGCTCAGGTGGAGAATAGTTACGTGTGTGTAACTAGAGTCTTGAGGGAGACTAAGTTACGTGTGAGATGTTGTCACGTGTGTTACATAGTGTAACAAACTTGGCCCGTGTTAGTGAAAGTGTTTGTTGAAATCCTACTGAGGTAGGTCGTGGTTTTTACACCTCTATTGGGCCAGAGGTGGTTTTCTACGTAAAATCTTGTCTCTGCTTATTTCTGCATTCCAAGTTTTGTTTCTGCCTTACTGTAAATACCTCTCTCAACAGGTCTAACGAGTATTCTGAAACAAAATGAAAAAATTGAAAGACACAATTCACCCCCCTCTTGTGTCCTTGTATGCCTTAAAACTTAATAATTGGTATCAGAGTAGGCTCTTATAAATTAGGCTAACACCTAGAGAGATCCTGTAAGAATGAGTGCACCACAAGGAATCTTGGAAGGTCAATCTGTGACAAAACCTCCATACTTCAATGGACAACACTACAGTTGGTGGAAAAATCGAATGGAGAACTATATCCAAGCTAAGGATTATGAGTTGTGGATGCTCATTGTGAATGGTCCTTACATTCCAGTGAAAGTCACAACTGATGGAAAGACTGTTCCTAAGGAGCCGAAGGAATTCAACTCAGATGATTTTAGAAAGATAGAGAAAAACACCAAAGCCAAGAAGCTGCTATATTTTGGACTCAGACCTGACGAGTACAATCGAATCTCAGAGTGTGAATCAGCAAAAGAAATATGGAATGCCCTTCAAGTAGCTCACGATGGAACCAATCAAGTCAAGCAATCCAGGATCGAGCTGCTGGTGAGGAAATATGAGCTATTCGAGATGAGTGATAAACAAACAATCATGGACATGTATACTCGATTCACCCATATTACTAATGAGTCAAAATTGTTGGGAAAATCCTTTACCACTGAAGAGTTAGTTAGGAAGATCCTACGAATTTTACCCCATTCATGGGAATCAAAGGTCACTGCAATCCAAAAAGCAAAAAAGATGAATGAGATTTCCTTGGATGAGCTTATTGGGAACTTACAAACATATGAACTAAGGAGAAACTCTCAGATGAAGGGGGAAGTGAAGAAAGATCATGGGCTTACACTAAAGGCAAGGGAAAGTGATAGCTCAAATTTTGATGAAGAAGGAATGGCTATGATTGCACGAAAATTCAAGAAATTTTTCAAAAAGACCGAAAGCATATACAAAAAGGGCAACACCAGCAAGGCTAAAAACAGTGACCGAGATCAGTTTTTAGGATGTTCCAAGTGTGGAAGGCAAGATCATGTAGTGAAGAATTGCCCCTTGTTGAAGGAAGAATAGGGGTCAGAACAGGTCCGAACCAGAGGCAGAAAAACTCAGTTGACTAATGCTGAAAAACGGTTCACCAAAGCAATGATGGCAGCTTGGGGAGACACCTCAGAAGAAGAAGAAGACTCTCATGATGAAGAAGCAGTGGCTCTCATGGCTCGAAGTGGATCTGACTCAGACTCTGACGGTAAAAGTCTCAAAAGGGAGATATGTAATCTTAGTAAGAAAAAACTTGAAAAATTAATTTTTTTATTGATGGATGAATGTGAAGCTCTAACTTTTGAAAATTACATGCTTAAACGTACCGGCTCAAATTTAGAAAAGGATGTTAAGAAACTAGAAAGAAAAAGGCAATGACTTGAACATATGAATGAGGCTCTCATGTATGAGAAGCTTGAAATTTATGAAAAGGCTCTTGCCTTAAGTAAAGAATTAGACATCCTAAAAGACCTGAGTGATAAGAAAGAGGAAGAACTCAACACTAAAATCAAAGAGTTGGAAAGTAAGTCTTCAAAGCTCAGGCATAATATAGAATCCCAGATGAATGACAACAAACAGCTTCAAGAACAGGTCTAGAGAGCTGAAACTGACTTTACTGAATACAGGCGCTGGAACAGCTCCTCAGAAGCTCTGAACTGGCTTAATACTCATTATAACTGATGAACCTCTATTTCGTACTATTTTTAGCCCCTATTTGACCCATTTTCTCCCCCTTTTTCACATTCAATTGCGTCAAGGGAGGATCAAATCGGCCTCCTTTTGTGTACTTTTCACTCGTTTAACATCTTGCGATATTTTTCAGGAACTTTATTGAAGAAACAGAAAGATGAACAACATTTAGCAGAAAGGAGTGCCCAAGGGGCCTGGAAAAGCTACGAAAAGCGCCACACGGAAGTCCCGGAGAATTGAACACACGCGACAGGGCAAACCACGAAGACCCGGCCAACCTGAACCAGCCGCCACACGGCACGGCATGCCCGTGCCACGTGGCACGGCCGTGCCACATGGCACGGTGTGGACGTGCCACGTGGCCGGTTCTGCAAGTCGGTCTTGGGTGTTCCAGAATTTTGGCACGGTGGTGCCGTGCCGTCTGGCACGACCGTGCCACCCTCGTTCCGCGACGCGACTTAAATTTTCCTTCGGGGCTATTTTAAAGGGAGTTTTTTGGACGCTTAGTTTTACGTTTTAATTTTCTCTCAAACTTTCTGGAGGCGACTCTTAGCTTTATTTGGAGGTTTAAGTTTCTATTACTCAAAAATTACGTTATTCGATTGAAGTTGATTCCATCGTTAATTCATTCGATTTATTCCAGGTTCTTGCCCTCTTTCCTTCTCTTGCTTGTTTTTGATAGTTTTAGAGTTTGGTTATCATGTTTGTTGGATTGATTGTTGTGATTGTTGCATTAAACATGGTTGTAGGCTAAATCCGTCAACTTAGGTTGGGATTAACGCTGAATATGTATTGTTGAACTATGAACTAGCCCAATCCATGCTTTCCCTTTGTTTGTAATTGCGAATTCTACTTTGCGCGCCACCTGTTTGATGAAATGCTCGAAAGAATATTCATCCTTTTTATTGGGGTTTAGGGGAGCGTTGAGAGACGGAACCTTTACCTAGTGCGACATAGTACACGATTAAGGTTTTAACATGAGAATAGTTAAGCTTTAATTGGGATTTGAGATTGTAGATTTTGTAATCCTTCGACTTTCAGTCCCATGAAAATAGGCGACTATGGTTCTAGGATTAGTCTTCGACCCTTGAGAGAGGGAGGGGATGGGCTTAATCGGCAATCTATCCATTTGTCATGCATGCTTAGGATTGTTTGATTGGGTTAGTATCTGATTCACTAGCATATTCGTGCCGTTAATTCCAACCTAGGTGCCTTCCATTCTGCTATTTGATTCACTGTTTAATCGTCTAAATTCCTTAGTTTAATTCTCAAAAACCCCTTTTGTGATCACCTAACTTGAGTTGTCTAATTAGTTCCGGTAATTGAAGTCAAGTTCCCCGTGGATTTGACCCGTACTTGTCGGTTGCTAGCTACAGCTACGCCGTGCACTTGCGGTAATTAAAACTGATAACAATAACCGAAACAGGAAAGGTTTAAGTTTTGTGAATAGATGTGTTACTAAGCCAGTAAACAAGAAGTATGTTAGTTTGCCAGAAAATATAATTTGTTATCATTGTGGAAAAACTGATCATTATCGATATGCTTGCTTCTTGAGAAAAAGGGTCATGGAAAGAAACTCATTGTATGTTAAACAAATATGGATTAGAAAAGAAGAGTTAAATTCCATGGCAAAGAAAAGAATGGGACCCAAGTGGATCTAGGTTCCTAAGACTAACAACTAACTGTTTTGCAGGTTAAAGTGAGAGGAGGCAACCAATTGTGGTATTTGGATAGTGGTTGCTCGAAGCATATGACTGGAGATAAATCAAGGTTCCTCTCACTTACAGCCTTTGATGGGGGGAGAGTGGCATTTAAAAATGACAAATCTGGGACAACTGTTGGTGTAGATAAGATAGGTAAATCACTCTCTCACTCAATTGATAATGTGTACTTAGTTGATGGGTTACAACATAATTTACTAAGTGTGTCCCAATTGTATGATAAAGGTAATCATGTTGGGTTTACTTCAAATCAATGTTTGATTACCAATATCAAATATAGAGAGGTTGTGCTGAGGGGAAAGCGACATAACAATGTTTATAAAACATGTGTTCTTGAACTTCCCCAAAATCATTTGACTTGCTTGAGTATTCTTGATGATGATATTATGCTTTGGCACAAAAGGCTAGGTCATACTAGTCTTTCCTTGCTAAACAAACTTGTGTCTAAAGGTCTAGTTGTTGGCTTACCTTCCATCAAATACAATGATGATAAGGTATGCGATGCTTGTGCTAAAGGAAAGCAAACTAGAATTGCATTCAAGTCAAAGAAGTGTGTTAGTACTTCTCGACCCCTTGAGCTATTACATGCTGATTTGTGTGATCCCATGAGGATCACAAGTAGGGGCAGCAAGAGGTATGTGTTTGTTATAGTAGATGATTACTCTCTTTTCACTTGGACTTTATTTCTAGCATCTAAAGATGAATCTTTTGAAGCATTTGTTATATTTCTTAAGAAAACTAAAAAGAGAATAGGGCACTCATTGATAAGTCTTAGATCTGATCATGGAAAGAAATTTGAAAATTTAAGCTTTATTGATTATTATAATGAACATGGCATTAATCATAATTTTTCAGCCCCAAGAACACCCCAATAGAACTGGGCGGTAGAGCAGAAAAATTGGACTCTAGAAAACATGACTAGAACCATGCTTGTTGCTAGTGGTCTTCCTAGAAATTTTTGGGCAGAAGCATTAAACACAGCTTGTTATATTATTAACAGATGCATGAACATACCCATTCTCAATAAGACTGCTTATGAACTTTTCAAGGGGCGAAAACCCAATATTATGCACCTAAGAGTCTTTGGTTGCAAATGTTATGTGCACAATAATGAAAAGGAGCCCTTGGAAAAGTTTGACCCTAGGAGTGATGAGGTAATTTTCTTAGGATACTCTTCATATAGTAAAGCTTGCAAAGTGTTCAACAAAAGGACTATATGTGTTGAGGAGAGTGTACATGTATTATTTGATGAAACTAACTCCTTGATTAAGAATGATATACCGGATGAAGATTTTGTCTTGGACTTACAAGAAAAGACAATGGTAAGATGCTTGACAATGAACCACTTACTGAAGTTAATGGTAAGGAAAGTGGACAGGAAGTAGACCAATTAAGGGGAGGTCTGGCTGACCCTGATATGGATCAAAACCAGCCCACTCAATCCCAGACTTCTCTGATTGATCTGGGAATAGGCTTTCGACCTGATTCCACACCTGTTCCTGCAAACAGCTAGGAGAGAGTAAAAAGCAGATCTATGGATCCTTTCACTTTACGACCCTGGAAACACCAAAGCTCGCACCCCCTTGACCAAATTATTTCTGATATTAACACAGGGGTGCAGAACAGATCTAAGCTCAGAAATTTTTGTGCCTTCTATGCCTTTTTATCTCACATCGAGCCTAAGAATGTTCATGAAGCTCTTGCAGATTCTGACTGGGTTATAGTCATGCAATAAGAGCTTTATCAGTTTGAAAGGAATAAGGTCTGGTACCTTGAATCACAGCCTGAGGACAGAACAATTATTGGAACCAAGTAGGTGTTCAAAAACAAGTTGGGTGAGTTGGGAACAGTCACTAGAAACAAGACCAGACTGATAGTCCAAGGTTGCAATCAAGAAGAAGGGATTGACTATGAAGAAACATTTACACCTGTAGTAAGGTTAAAGGCTATTTGAATCTTGGTGGCCTTTACAGCCCACATGGAGATCAAGTTGTGCCAAATGGATGTCAAGAGTGCCTTCCTCAATAGATATCTTAAAGAAGAGGTATATGTATAACAACCCCTTGGTTTTGAAAGTTATGATTTTCCTAACCATGTTTTCAAACTTGACAAAGCACTTTATGGTCTAAAACAAGCTCCTAGAGCTCGGTATGAACGATTGTCAAGTTTCTTAATTGAGAAAGATTTTCAAAGAGGCAAGGTAGATAATACCTTGTTTCTCAAATCTAAGGGGGAACATTTATTAATTATCCAAGTATATGTCGATGACATTATATTTGGTACAACCAACAATGATTTATGTGATGAATTTTCAAAATTGATGAGGAGTGAGTTTGAGATGAGCATGATGGGTGAGCTTAATTTTTTCCTAGGCTTGTAAATTAAACAAACCTCAAACGAAACTATGATCCATCAACAAAATATGTCAAGGAACTACTTAAGCGGTTTGGGATGAAATCGGCTAAGCCCATGGACACTCCTATCTCTCCTTCCACCAGATTGGTGATGGATGATGGAAGTCCTTCAGTTAATGAAAAATCATATAAGGGCATGATAGGGTCACTTCTATACCTAATCGCTAGTAGACCTGACATTATTTTTAGTGTGCCTGCTTTCAGTCAAATCCAAAAGAAACACACTTGAAAGCTGTAAAAAGAATTTTTAGATATTGGAAAAACACCTCTAATCTGGTACTATAGTATCCACGTGGATGTAACTTTGACCTCATTGGGTATGCTGATGCTGACTATGATGGATTTCTAGCACCTCAGGTATGACTACTTTTCTTGGGCCCTGTTTGGTCTCTTAGTCTACAAAGGAACAGCACTTAGTTGCCATGTCCACAACAGAAGCCGAGTATGTAGCGGCAGCTTCTTGTTGTGCTCAATTGTTGTGGATACGGCAACAACTCAAGGATTTTAATGTTGACACGGGATGCATTCCTTTATTTTGTGATAATACAAGTGCAATTAATATTGCCAAAAATCCGTGTCAACATAAAAGGACTAAGCACATTGATGTTTGCCATTACTTCTTAAGAGAAAACATTGAAAAGGGCTTGATTTCAATGAATTTTTATGCCACTAATAAACAAATTGCTGATATTTTTACCAAGGCACTAAGTAGAGATCAATTTGAAAGGAATAGGCTTGAATTGGGTTTGATTAAAAGAACTTGAACGAATTTCATCAATCCCCAATGATTGACTAGTAAGGTCTTAGGCCAAATAAATTAATTCAAAAGATGCATTCAACTTGTTGTGCAGTTAATTGCATATGTGTGGAATCTAATATGGTTGATAGTCGTTGAGGTCTAATGATACTGCCCTTATTGTCCTTTGATACTGCATATATAACGGTTAAGAACAGGCGCTAAGAACAGGTTGGACCACTGGTTGTATCGTATGTTATCAAGATACCATATCCTTATGTGTATTGGGAATGGGATTTCTTTGTTTTTTGAGATTTGTGGTCAACCCTTTTTAACCCACTTTCCAATTCCCCAACCACCTTCCCTCCTTTCCTCAAGCACCCCATTCGCCCTCCTCTTTCTAAAACCCTCAAAACCCTAACTCCTTCCTTTCCAAGCTCTCCAATGGCACGAATTTCGGGCAATGGCGAGTCCTCTTGTCACAAATCACGGCACCCCCACTCACTTCGAGTCGTGCAATCAAGACAACGAGAAGGAATGCCGCTCGATCTAATTACGGAGTCATCATTATCGCCGGCGGTAGCTACTCCGGCACCTACGTATGGTCTTTGTCCTTTCATCTTTCAATTTCTAAAAAGTATTGATTTGAGGCCCATAGGAATTGAACTTGATGCCATACCCCCTGTTAAGTCGGTTTTGGGATGGGATTTGGTGTTGTATGCACCACATATAACTGAGCCGAAATTTCCTAAAAAAGGTGGAGAAATTATGATTGTGGCGGATTGGGTTGAAGAGCCAAATTTGAATGATGATCGTGTGTGTGATCTTGAAGAGGATGAGCCTCTTATTCGGTTCAAATGAACCGTGAAACTAACCCCAAAAACAACTCCTCAAGTAACACCCAAACCATCCATTCACCGAGTCAAAACCACCACCCAACTCAATGTGCCTCTCACCCTTACCCTGCGTCGGCCTCGTACTCGGAGTGTGAGTCCTGCCATCCCACTAGACCTACCCGAGGACAAGGTTGCTAGACCTTCAAAGAAGCCTAAATTTACTTCTAAAACACTGTCCAAATCACCTGTGCAAACAGCCTCCCAAACGCCTTCCCCGTCTGTGCCCTCGAAGAAACGTGCCCAGAAACGGGGTTCTCCAGAACGGGGGTCTGACCTGGGTGAGAGAAGTGAGGAACCCTAAAAAAAGAGATCAAGAAAGGGAGAAACTAGCCCAACAACCTGACCTAAGTGCACCCCGGATGCAGCCTTTACATCGGTTGTTATTCTGGTTTTTCATTAAGAATGTGATTTCTCGGGGGCAGGGATGCAATCTTGCATGCTCTATGGACATATACCTTACTGACCTCTTCGATCAGGGAGAGCCAATTAATTTGCCTGCTATCATGATTAGTCACATTGGACGAATTGCCAACACTTCCAGAAGCCATGATCTGGGCTATGGCTTTCTTTTGACTTCAGTGTTTGAGACTCGGGGGATCCCTTTGCAAAAGAGAATGGGCTTTCAGGTCACCAATGAAATAGAGAGTAATACTTTACTTGGGTGTGGGATCCAGATTACGAAGGGTGATGGAACCGTGTTAGAAAAGGACCCAAAACACCCTTTGGTCTTGGTCCCCGTCCTGTTTCTAGTACGACAGCATCTTCCAGCACTACCACGGTTGAGGCTCTTGTCCAGGACGAGCTCCATCTGAAGGAGGAGATTGCTGAAGTAAAGCAAGCACTGACTGAAGAAAAGGCCCTAAATGCAGAGCGCCATGAGGATATTCTTCGTATCCTCTCTGCCCTCACGGCCAAACTTGCTCCATCCTCCTCTTCTGCCTGATTCATCTCTGTTCTTTACCTTGTTCCCATTAACACTGTTCGCTTTTCTATTTGGTTAATCTTGATTCTGCATGTGATTGACAATGGTTACATCTGTTTTTAGTTTGGTTTGGTTATGTCCTGCTATTGCTTGCCTTTGCTGTGTGTGTTTGTGCGTAACTGGGATGGCCAATATCATTATATGCCATATACTCGACTGTATCGCTATTATTTTCACTCATTACCCGTGATGATGGGTGCATTCCCTCCGCATTCATGCATGTGGCTTGCTACATCTTTTCGATGATGTCAAAAGGGGAAAGATGAGTATGATCGTGTTTTGATTAAAACTACCTATTTTAAGTTGACTTCCTATTCTTATGTATCTCTCTTGTGTGATCTAGATACTTTGAACTAAGTTTGGCACTAATGTTTTTGCCCTCTGCTGTGTCTCACCTTTGATGATCATTTGGTTTGTCATCATCAAAAAGGAGGAATTTGTTGAATCAATCTTATATAAGGTTTTGATGATTACAATCCAAATGTGCTAATTATGCTTGGCTTGAGTTGAGTGCTAGAATCATGTGATAAGACAGATTACAAACATCCTAGAGATCAGTTCGAAATATCATGCTTGAAGCTATGTGATAAAATTGTATGTTAAAAGCGATAGAAGTTGTAAATACCCTGAAAAACTGGTCGAAGAAGCTGAAATCATCAAAGTGGATATATGTGCACATCAACAGCAGAGTACAAGAGTCTTTAGAGTCTTAGGGCTAATTACTGGTTATATTTGTCAAGATTCTTATTAATATGCCAAAGAAGAACTTGACTTAACACTCACCTTGAAGGAATTATTTAAACTGACTCAGAACACTGCTCAGAACAATTGAACAAACAGGTTTGCAGTGCTCTGAGGGTAGTAAGTGCAGAAATCGATTTTGAAAGATTTTCAAGAGTTTTCCTACTGCCAAAATTCCTAATATATTTAGGATCGATTTTATGATAATATTGTGTTTTAGAAAGAGTACTTTCCTAAATAGTATTGGTTTCCTAAAAGATTTTTCAAAAGATTTTATCTTATCCTTAAAAGATATGGTTTCCTAAAAAGATAAATTCTTGAAGGATTTAATTCCTTTTAAGATACTGAGTATTTTCAGAGTTATTATGGAAATCAAATCCTTGCTTTTTCGTAGGTATATAAGCACTCGCTTCTCATTCCTTCAATACACGGTTTTTCAAGGCAAATATCGAGTTTTTGTAAGCTTATTCTCTGAGTGAAAAACCTTTAAGAAGTGTGCTAAATTGAGTCATTCTTTCTGGCATAATAGGGTCCGTAAGTGTACCTTATATTCAGCTTGGTTAGAAGCATAAAAGTAAGGTGTTCTTCTATTCTTTTCTGTCATCAGTTAAGTCTAGAGTGTGTCCAACTCTTGGGAGACTTTGGGCATGTTGTGTGACTCATTCTTAGGTGGAGAATAGTTACGTGTGTGTAACTAGAGTCTCGAGGGAGACTAAGTTACGTGTGTAATGTTATCACGTGTGTTACATAGTATAACGAACTTGGCCCGTGTTGGTGAAAGTGTTTATTGAAATCCTAATGAGGTAGGTCGTGATTTTTACACCTCCATTGGGTCAAAGGTAGTTTTCCACATAAAATCTTGTGTCTCCTTATTTCCGCATTCAAAGTTTTGTTTCTGCCTTACTGCAAACACCTCTCCCAACAGGTCTAACGAGTGTTCTGAAACAAAACAAAAAAATTAAAAGACACAATTCACCCCCTCTCTTGTGTCCTTGTGTGCCTTAAAACTTAACAAGCTTGTATTCCCATTTAATGGGTCTTTAATTCAATGAAAGTTGGCAGCAATTTCCTTTCACAGTAAAACACTCAGCTTCCTTTCCCAAACTTCTTTTCAAGTCCCAACAACTTTGGTATCAGAGCAAATACTTTGAAAGAGAGTCGACAAACAAAAAAGGTTGAGAAAGGCATGTGCAGCTAGAAAGCTCAAAGTAGCTAGGTTTGTTTTTTTTTACCTTTTTTAACTGGGAGAGGAAAAAGACGGAGAAAGGAGAAGTAAGAGAGAGAAAACCCTAAATTAAAGAGAAAGCCAAAAAATTTGAGCTGAGGAACAAGAAGCAGCCATGGCAGGTAACGACACCAACTCTTCCTCTCAGCCTTTGATTCCTATGTTCAAAGGTGAAAATTATCATCTTTGGAGCCTTAAAATGAAGACTATGTTCAAGTCTCAGGAACTACGGGATTTGATTGAGAATGGATACACTGAGCCGAATCCAGCACCAGCTCAACCAGACCAACAGTTGGAGAGACCCGAAGGAAAGATTCAAAGGCCTTGTTTTTTATCCAATCAGCATTGGATGATGATATTTTTCTGAGAATTTCTACAGCAATTACTTCCAATCAGGCCTGGAAGATTTTGAAGCAAGAGTTTTTGGGTGAAAAGAAAGTACTTACTGTCAAGTTATAAACTCTGAGCCCTGAATTTGAAACTCTAGGTATGAAAGCAAAGGAACTAGTGCAAGCATATCTCTCTAGAGTTTCTAGCATAGTCAATCAAATGAAATCATATGGTGAGACCATCAATGATCATGTTGTTGTCAGTAAGGTTTTGAGAAGCCTAGCCACTGAGTTTGATCATGTTGTTGATGCAATAGAAGAGTCGAAAGATCTCTTCACTTAAAGGTTTGATGAATTAATGGGTTCACTTTTAGCCCATGAAGTCAGGATCAACAGATCCTGCGAAAAGGTGGAAGAAAAGGCCTTTCAGATGAAGGGGGAGTTTAACAAGGTCAAGTGTCACTACAACAATAAGAAATCAGGGCAGAGGAGGCTACCATGTTCGTGGCCATGGTCGTAGACGAGGATGAGGCTCATCTTCTGGAAAGAGCAATATCCAGTGTTGCTACAGCAAGAAATTTGCGCACAAAGAATTCGAGTGTTGGACCAAACAGAAGAATAAGCAGAAGCATGCTAATCTGACTAAGACTTTGGAAGAAGACAATCACTTATTCATGACTCATTCTTCAGCAGATGCAGTGTCTAACGACGTTTGGTTCGTTGACAGTGGTTGCTCGAATCACATGTCTGCCACAAGGTCGTTGTTCAAAGAGATTGATGAGTCATAAAAATCCGATGTTAATCTTCCAAATGGAGCATCCATTAGAATTGGAGGCCGAGGTACCGTAGGTGTCAACACTTCTAACGGCAACATTCAACACATTCATGATGTGTAGTATGTTCCCTCTCTTGCCTATAATCTTTTGAGTGTTGGTTAGTTGATGGAGAGTGGATATTATGTCTTGTTTGATGATAATGCCTGCACAATTCATGACAAGAAAACTGGGCAACAATTTTTTGCTATTCAAATGACTAAAAACCGAATGTTTCCCTTTGACATATCGGTAATAAGTGAAAGTTGTGCCTTAGTTGCTCAGGGAGCCAAATTGGCAGATTTGTCGCATTTGAGATATGGTCATTTGAATGTCAAAGGGTTGCAGTTATTAGGCAATAAAAACATGGTGGTTGGAATGCCTAAAATTAATTCGGTTAGCTTTTGTGAAGGGTGAGTTTATGGCAAACAGTGTAGACTGTCGTTTCTAGTTGGCAAGGCCTGGAGAGCTGTAAATTGTTTAGAGCTGGTCTACGTTGATTTGTGTGGTCCCATGTCTGTGGCATCTTTAGATGGGAGTCAATATTTTTTACTCTTTACTGATGACTATAGTCGCATGAGGTGGGTGTATTTCTTAGAATATAAATCTGAAACATTTGAAAATTTCAAGAAATTTAAGCTTTATGTGGAGAAACTCAGTGGTTGTCCGATTAAAGCTCTTCGAACAGACAGAGGTCGAGAATTTACTGCTAAAGAATTCAGCAACTTTTACAAAGTGCCCGGTATTCGCAGAGAACTCACAGCGCCATATACTCCATAGCAGAATGCTATAGCTGAGCGAAAGAATCGAACTATCATTGAGATGGGAAGAAGTATAATGAAGGCAAGGGCTGTCCCTAAGAGGTTCTGGCAGAGGCAGTAGCTACAATAGTCTACCTTTTGAACATTTCACCGACAAGACCAGTATACAATCGAACTCCATATGAAGCTTGGGCAAGTAGCAAGCCCAAGGTAAGCCACTTACGTGTGTTTGGATGCATAGCTTATGCTCTCGTACACTTACAATTACGTCGTAAGCTGGATGACAAGTATGAGAAATGCGTCTTTGTTGGGTATAACACTCAGTCTAGAGCTTATAAAATGTACAATCTTATGAATGGCAACGTGTTGGTCAGTAGGGATGTAGTTTTTGACGAAACTGCAGCTTGGAATTGGGGTGAAAAACAGGTAAAGCAGGGTACATTTGTTGAAGATCTTGCATTTGACTCCACTCCTGCAGGTGCACTAGTAGGTTCACAAGAAAATTCACCTGGAAGCTCACGTGCAGGTTCAGCCACTTCTTCTCCTGCAAGTTCTCTCACTAGTTCAGCCGCTAGTTCTCTAATATGGTCACCAATATGTTCACCCAATAAAGTGTCAGCATCCAATGAGGAGGACCCTTCAGATGTGCAGATTTCGTTAAGAAGATCAGCAAGAGAAAGAAAGCCAAATCCCAAGTATGTCGCTGCTGTATGTACTTCTTTGCTTTGCTAGCTTCTGATCCTAGATACTTTGAAGAAGCTGCAAAAGAACCTGAATGGTGCAAGGCTATAGAAGAAGAGATATTGGCTATTCAGGCAAATGAGACTTAGGATTTGATCGAATTGCCAGAAGCAAAAAATGCTATTGGCTTGAAATAGGTGTTTCGGACCAAATACAATACTAATGGGACGGTTTAAAAACACAAGGCTCGATTGATTGCAAAAGCATATGCTTAACAATAAGGCATCGACTTTGATGAAACATTTTCTCCAGTGGCTTGCTTTGAAACTGTAAGAATTTTTCTAGCCTTAGCTACTCAAGTTTAAATGGCCTATATTTCAGTTTGATGTGAAGTCTGCCTTTTTAAATAGGGAATTGAATGAAGAGGCATTTGTTTCTCAACCTGAAGGATTTGTGGTTAGTGGTGAGGAGAACAAAGTCTATAAGTTAAAAAAGGCCTTATACGAGCTTAAACAGGCTCCACGTGCATGATACAAGAAAATTGATACCTTTTTTGCTGAAAATGGTTTCAAACGAAGTGCAAATGAGCCTACTCTTTATTTTAAAAGGCAGGGTAATAGTGATTTCTTGGTGGTCTGTTTGTCTGTTGATGAAATAATATACATGGGATCTTCGAAGACTCTTGTTGCTAATTTTAAATCCTACATGATGAAAACATTGGAGATGACCGATTTGGGACTACTACACTATTTTCTTGGACTAGAAGTGAAGCAAGGGGCAGATGGTATTTTCGTATCTCAACATAAATATGTAATGGATCTTCTTAAGAGGCACAACATGATGGGGTGTAACACAGCGAGTACTCCCATGAATGTGAACGAGGTATTGAGGGCTAAAGATGCTACTTGGAAAGGTAATACAAGACACTTTCGAAGCATTGTGGGTGGACTAAACTATCTTTCACATACTCGGCCTGACATTGCACACTCTGCAAATGCAGTGTCAAGGTTCATGCATAGTCCATCTCTGCATCACCTTGGAGCTGCTAAAAGGATTTTACACTATGTTGCTAGAATATCATATTATGGAGTTTGGTACAGCAGTGTTGATAATTTTAGATTGCAGGGCTTTACAGATAGTGATTTTGCTGGTTCTATAGATGATCAGAAGTACTTTAGGTCATGTTTTCTTTCTTGGTTCTGGAGCAGTCTCTTAGAGTTCAAAGAAACAGGATACAATGGCATTATCTTCGTCAAAAGCTGAATACATGGCGGCAACTTCTTCAGCTTGTCGACAACTTGGCTGAGGAAGATACTTGCAGACTTTGGTCAAAACCAGATTGGTGCAACAGATATACACGGTGATAACAAATCAGCCATAGCTATATCAAGAAATCCAGCCTTTCACAGTCGTACAAAGCACATATACGTTCGCTATCATTTCATCTGAGACTTGACTATGAAGGGAGAAATTTAGCCAAAGCATGTTGGAACAGATCAGCAAGTTGCAGATATCATGATGAAGTCCCTTCCTCTAGGCAAGCATGAGTATTTCAGATTGAAGCTAGGAGTAACAAGTTTTGAAGCAAGGGGGAGTGTTAATTAAGTGCTTCAAAACATTTTTAGTGGTTGTTTCCTCGTTTTTAGGATATTAACAGTTCGTTTTCTGTTTTGGTTTACTAAGTCATTGTTTGTTTTTTCAGTTAGCAAAATCTGTTTAGTGGGTCACTATCCAATATTTTAGGGATTTATTTACTATGTTCAGGTGATTAGTTTCAGCTGGTATCCCTATTTAATGGGTCTTTGATTCAATGAAAGTTGGCAGCAATTTCCTTTCACAGTAAAACACTTAGCTTCCTTTCCCAGCCTTCTTTTCAAGTCCCGACAGCTTGGGCAATCCCAAGGGATTCCTCCTTTTGGGAAGACCCCAATGAGTTCCATCCAGAGAGGTTTCTGAACAGTGCAGTAGACTTCAGAGGGCAACACTTCCAGCTGATCCCATTTGGAGCACGCAGGAGGAGTTGCCCAGGAATACAATTTGCGACCATCGGTGCTGAGCGTATATTGGCAAATCTTGTCTATGGTTTTGATTGGTCACTGCCTGGTGGAGCACAAGGTGAGACATTGGGCATGACTGAACATTCTGGGGTAACTATTCGCAGGAGGGATCCTCTTCTAGCTGTTGCAACTCCTCACCTCAGCACATAGAACTTGAATGCCATTTCTTCTAGCACCCCCATGTTTCACAATCAACCTACCCAATTAAGAAACAGATGTCAACTAATTGTATATGTTGTGAAATGGCTCATCAAGTTCCCCCTCCCCCTTCCTTTTCAGGTTACTCTAGTGCCGAAGTGCCTTCATGCATGACTGAATAAATATGCACTTTTTTTATTGAGGTTTTAAAAAAAAAAAAAAAAAAAATAGGGAAAAGAATGAATACCAAAAGCATTTTGTTATGTGCTTCTACTCCTGCTATGTAAATTGTAATTTGCACCAAATAGTTGATGTGCCTCTTTAATAACATGGTCATGTACACATCCAAGAACTATCAGCATAAGCATAAAATATCGTAGGTCTGTGACACCAAAACCTAGCATGAAAGTATAGTTTATACAGTGTGCAGTTTAGACGCTAATATGTATCAACAATATAATTCTACACATTACTGACATGCCGCCTCTATATTCTATAGGTAGCAAAAAAGAGCACACATATATCTAACTATGTTTTTAGCAATGCCTGCTAGAATTGATCCAGATACAACCCAAATCTATGGCAATTATTATGTGTGCATGGTACATACAAAGAAAGACACATAAGGGGGTAAACACAATTGAAACAGGTAGCTATTGTGTACATAAGCAAAGCTGTATCATATTTGAGATAAAAATCAAGCCGACAATTTGTAAAGCAAAAGGAGGCCCTATGAAAAATGCCTAGGAGAAATATGAGCATAGAGTGGATGCCTCATCACAACAGTGAACTCTTGCTTCTCTGACAAGTCCACCTCATGTCCATCAGGACCTGCCCACTCAAACTTCCAAACCAAATTAGCCACAAAATATTCCAGATGAAGCATGGCCAGGCCAAAACCTGGACATATCCTCCTTCCTGCACCAAAAGGCATCATCTTTATTTCGCGACTTCCAGTGATATCAAATTCAGTGGAAACATCAGTTCCCTTAGCCGGCAGGAACCTCTCAGGCCTGAACTCCATTGGGTCCACCCATACCTTTGGATCCCAACCTATCTCTGCCACAGCGAAATTAATGACTGCGTCTTGGGGTACCACATAGCCTCCCAATTCCACCTCTTGGGTCACTGAATGTGGCAAGACAAAGTGACCTGGTGGGTGTCGTCTCAATCCCTCTAATATGACCGCCTTAAGATAAGGCATCTTAGACAAGTTCTCCTCTTGAACTTCATCTGATTCCTCTCCAATGACTTCTCTAATTTCTTGAAAAAGTTTCGCCTGGATGTCTGGATACTTGACAAGATTGGCCATAATCCACTGCAGGGACGTTGAGGTGGTGTCTGTCCCGGCATTGAGGAACTCCGAACAATCACTCACCAGCTCTTCTTCGGTTAGTTTTCTCTTGCTTTCACTGTCATCATCTTGTATCCCTAGCTTCAATAAAGTATCTACATAGCAGGTAACCGACTCGTTCAATCCAACTTCAGCAACATCCTTACGCATTCTAATAAGAGGTGTTAGCACCTCCACCTGCTTTTTTCTTAAACTTAAGAGCTCATCCCAACGGTTACGAAGCAAAACCCGGGTCAAGCTAGGCCAGAAGTTGAGTATCTGGAAGTGAGGGAAGGACAGCAACAAAGTGCGCTGAACCGCCTCAATCTCTCTAATCTTGGATTCCTCAAGCTTATCACCAAAACACATAAGAACCAGCAAGCAAAACATAGCGAACTGAAAATGATCGACAACCTTAACGGGAGGGTCAGCAGAGGCGGCAGAGCTGAACTGGGCAATAAGGATGTCGAGCACCCATTTCCGGGCATGGGAGTAGTCCTTGACCCGGGAAGGATGGAGGATCTGGGAAGTGAGGTTGCGACGGAGGGCACGCCAAACAGGCCCATACCCAGCAGAGCTGATGCTATGCTGGTTGCTGGAGATGATCTTAAAGGTGGGCAGTGGCTTAGGGCGGTCTGCAAAGATAGCACCTTTCTGAACCAGGGCCTGATGCGCCAAGTCACTGCTGCAGATGAAGATAACAGGGCGACCACCCAGGGGCAGAGTCAATATCGGACCCAGCTTGGACCGCAGACTTTTGAGGGCGGCTTCTACTTCAGTCGACGATCTTCTGAGCCATTTCATGCTGTTGATGATGGGCAACCCTCCAGGCCCGGGAGGCACTTTTGACCTGGGTTTCAGCACGGAGAAGAATGCCCTGATCAGAGCAGCCAGGCACACCGTAACGATTATTACAAACCAGGTCTCCATGTTCAGCTGTTCAAACGTTGATCTTTCTTCTGTACTTATATTGTTTTCTGCACAGGATTGTATACTTAAATGATCTTTGACGTCAAGTCATTAGTTTCTGAATGATGGATCTTGGAACCAAAGAAGCCTAATACATTCGTCATGGCTGACTACAACACTCCCAGATCCATACAGATATTTCCCAGCCACAAGGCAATTTAATATGCATTAAGCAGTAACCATGGATCAAATTATTTTTTTAAATTTTAAATGTCAGTCCAGTGCACTAATAATATTGCCTTCAAATGAGGAAGACGTGACAGAGAGGTTGAATTCAAAGAATCCTTATAATTAAATATAAGCAAAAGTAACAAACGGGCAATAGATAGCAAGCAATAGCAATAGTCAACCAGCAAATCATTAACTATTAAATTGGTAATTGATTAGAATAGCCATAGCAAATCAAGCACTTCCATTAAGTGAGAAAATGGGCAAAGAAAAGCAAAGAGCAGGGGAAAGTCACTCTAATAAAACCTTTTTTTGGCCAATTTCTGAAGTGAACACAAGCAAGAAAAGTGCCTAACTATCCTTCCCCCCTTTTTGCGAAGTAATACAGAGACAGTTGCGTGCAATTCAATTTCAAGAATCCTCTTGCTATAGGCTGAATTTATCATCCAAACAAAACAAAACACAAGAAAGAGATGGGCAAGGGCAGACATACAGCTACAGGAAGTGCGGCCGGTGGGTCGGATACCCATTTGGTGAGATCACCCAGATCATTTAAACGGGTTACGATCGTTAGGAGAATAATTCTTGCCCGGATCCAATGGGATCGGGTGATTCGGGTCGCCTGATTTAGTAGATTTGGGGGGTAGAATGCGCAAATCGTCCAAACGCATGTGGGAATATCTGCTTTCGATCGTATTTGCGCATAAACACCCATCCGAACTGCAGTCGAGTGTGAAGTTACCCCTGCTAGGGCTCAAGAACAAGGATCCCTGAACGTCAAGATTCATTGGCCCAAAATTACTTATGCAATCCCGTAGCAAAATTAATTTTCATATTTGGTAAATTGAGCTTCTTTTTTTCATTCAAAAAGTTAATTTGAAAATACTAAAACTATAGAAATTAGATTATTATCTGATAACTTTGCTATAAATGAGTAATTTTATCAAATACTTTTTAAAAACAACTATTGTAAACAACAAATACAAACATCTATCTAGAGAGTTAACTACCAATAACTAATATAAATAAATAATTATTATTTTTCACACAGAGCCAAAATCATGATAACAGGCATAGCTAGAGTTTGTATTATCCTTCATTTCCAAGTTTGACAATGGCAATAGCCAATGGTTGACAAATACATATGAAATTAAGAACTTTGCAAGTCTTTTTTTTTTGGGGGGGTAGATTTATTCATAATGTATTTTTGATGAGACTTTCTTAAATAAATTCATAGCAAGTGAGGAATTCATATCATACATGATACATGTAACTTACTCAGAAAGCCAATTCGTTTTCATAGTAACATTTTCTTATGTACCCCTATAAATGTTGGCATTTTCAGGCAACCAGAACCTAATTTTTGTGTGAGTTGACTGCCTTTCTTTGGGAAGGCCGATGGTGCTCGTCGTTCCTATCGCCTGCGCAAGTGGTGGTTGTTGGTCATTAGTGCCCTCTTCATGGATATCATCTTCATAGTGCTGTTCAGGGCCTGCTTTCTTGAGTCCTACGTTACACGACTTGCAAATGGCTTCTTGTTTAGAAGAGGAGTGGCAGAAGCTTTAGTTGATAGCATATGAACAGAAAGTGGTGGTCGTGGATGAGGAAGATGATGTTGAGAAGAAGGAGCAGATAACATTATGCCTTATAGGGAGGTTGCATACAGATGGTTCCTTCAATGCTAGGGTCATGAAATTGGTTCCTGATAACATTTGGAAGCTGGCGAAGGAAGTAGTAATATGGGATCTGGACACAAACTGGTTTGCCTTCCAGTTCTTCCATACGACAGATAGGGACTATGTACTTAACGAGGGTCCATAACCTATGTGGAATCGCTTCAAGTTCATTAAACTCCCTGGTTTTGTTATGGTTGATGGGCAATGTGTTGCAAGAAAAACAGAGTTTTAATATTTATAAACCCCAAGTGAAAGGTGTATCGTTGAGTACTTGGGGTGTCGTCCGCAGGGAATTGTGTTTTCAACTACCAGAGCTAACTAAAGCGTCTCAAGCTAGGCAGGATCGAAGGGTGAAAAGGGGGAACTAAACTACGTTATAAACACAGAAACAAACGACTTGGAGTTGTGATTTTACCAATGGATAAACTAACTAACCAAGATGAGTCCTAACCTACCCAACCCACACTACGAACTAGAGATGGTCGGTTGCATCATCAAAGACCACCCAAGCCCTCTCTCAAGGGTCATGAGCTAGTCTAACTCGCGTAACCACCTACTTTCGTGGGGTTAGTCGAATTAGACCACAAAACTAGCAACCCCGGACCTAGCTCGATTCGGATACTACTTTCGTGTCCCGAACTCGGCTATTCCCTCTCCCACACTAGCAAATTGACCTCACCTCTCAGCATAAGTCAATCGCCCAAAAATATGGATGAAAACCCTCTCAGGCATTTCATCGAACACTTGGCGGGCGTGAAGGAAAACTCTAGGTTCTAGGCATAGATTGGGTATGGTTAGGCCAATTACAAGATTAATTAGCCATCCAGAGGCTAATCACAATCCAAGCCAACACAATCTACCAACTAAACATCAAAAACGAATGAAAACCTAAACTAACAAATAAGAACATGAACATGAAGAACGAAACAAAGGCAATGAAATAAAACGAATCTAAACAGCTAAATAACATGAATTAACGACAAAAACTAAACATATAAACCAAACAAAGCAATTACAAGAATTAAAACAACAAAATATAAATAAGAACAACGATGAAATAAAAAGAGAAAGAAGAGGGAAACTTATGCTTGAATTGATTGAAGAACTTGAAATCCACAAGCTTGAATCCCCAAAATACAAACAACTAAAAAATCCTAATCTAATCCCTTCAAAGGGGTTTTTATTGGTTAAAAACCTAAACTAAACTACCCTAAGGAAGTCGAAGAAAAAAAAGCCCCGAACAAGGTCGAGAAAAGAGGATTAAATAGAAGACAAGGCGGGCCGCGAAGAACCGAAAGAAACAAAGGGGGGCACGACCGTGCCTAGGTGGCACGACTGCACCGTGCCACGTGGCACGGGGTGGCCGTGCCACCTTGCTGGCCGGTCGTCCCGGCTGGCTCCCGTTTTTCCGCCTTTTCGCCTGTTTTGATCCTTTTCTGCCCTTTTTCGCGACATTTGCTTGGTTCAACTTATTACCTGTAAGAATAAACAAAACAAGTAAAAATCTCAAAGAATACTTAACAAAACAAGAAAAACTCTAAGGATTACGTTATTATACGAGCTAAGATTATGTGAAAAGGGCACGTAAAATGCGACAAATTATCGCCTAACACAATGTTGTCAAAGGTTGTGACACTGTTGAAGCAAAGGAGGATGACCCAAAACTCCAACATGAAACTTGGCTACGAGTGTCTTCACTAAAATCTAAACGATGTAATGCGGAGACTAAGCCAATGGAAGAGACAAAATTGTTTCAAGCTATCCAGAACAAGAAGTCAAAACCCATGGCCTGGAACAAACTTATCTTTGATAACACTACATTTGATAAACCTCTATTTTACCCTTTTTAGATATGATTTTTACCTCTCATTTCGGCGATTTTCGGTAAAACTTCAAGACTATAGAGGTTGATTAGTTATTCTTTATCCCAAATCCACCTAAATGTTGTGTTTTGGTATTTTCAGGAGTTCGATTGAAAGAAACGAGAAAAACAAGCTAATATCGTGCCAAATAGGAGCCAAAAGGGTTGATTTTAAGGCAAGAGGAAGTGGCATGGGGGCACCATGCCAGGCAGGGTGACCGTGCCACCCAAAGAAGCAAGAAAATGTGAGACAGCAAAGTGACTTTAATTCTTCCCATTTAATTGTAATTTCACGTTGTAATTCGAGAGTTCTTCCTTCTCTCGTTCTTTTCTTTCTCGAAAACGGCAACTTTAGGTTTTTAGGATTCATATTGGTTGTTCTTGATTGGAAAGCTTTGGATTGAAATCGATTGTTGAATCTAGTAGATTATTACTTCAACCAATAGAAAGTACGTTCCTTTACCCTTTTCTTTTCGCGTTTTAATTCAAAGTTAGTTTTTTTTTTTTTTAATCATGTTCATATTCGCGATTGTGGTTGTGATTTTAATGATGATTATGGGCTAAATTTACTGTCTTGGATTGGGTGTAGCCCCTATTGTGCGATTTGGATTCGTATTCTAGATTTATGTGAATGAATGCCCATGTTATAATTGAACTCTCACTTAGCGCACCAGGTGTTCAATGAATTGTTTGAGAGGGCTGATTCATGTTTGTAATTGGGGTTTAGGAGATTAATGAGAGTTAAATTCTCTACCTAGAGCTACTTAATGAGCAATTGGATTTCTTAACATGAAAATAGTTAGGGTTTCAATTGGGAATTAAGGGTTACTCAATCTTGTGGTTTTGTGATTCTAGTTTCATGATAATAGATAACTAGGATAGCTTGACCAGTCTAATGACCTTTGAGAGAAGGCGTAGATACGCTTAACTTGTAACCATTCTATTTCAGTTGTCTATGCGGGTAGATTCGCATGATCTAGTTTATAGTCCAAGGAACACGATACTGTGGTGAAACCCAATTCAGGACTTTCGTTAATATTGATTTAGACAATAGTAGTAACTTTCAGTAGAATACAATTGTTATTGAGTAAAAACTATTCCTAATAGACTCTGGCCTAAATAAAGTGTTACAGTTTGGTTCGATGGTTGAAACCAAGTTCCTTGTGGACACAACCCATACTTGCCGTTGCTAGCTATAACTGGCACCGTACACTTGCGGTATTTTTAACTCAACAACATTCATGGATAGTCGCCTCTGGCTGGGCAGAAAAATCCAATAGCTCGGTTGTGATTACTAATTATACAACTATTGTGGTTCCAAGAGGAGAGGTGTTTAAGTGTAAATAGGATGATGTTAATATCTAGAAAGAGGACAGGTTTTACCAGAATGCTAGTGGAGACAAAACGTAGCAAGCAGGAGATGGATGTTATTCTCCCTGAGCGTGGTGATTTTTATGGTATCTTTGTTGCTGCAAGAGGTTGTGCTAGAGGAACGGGATAAGAAACTTTCGGTAAATCTACTTTCTTGCTTTCCCATCGCATTAACTTATCTGCCTAGTGGGAGGGGGACTTTGACGTTTGGAGCTTCAGTGATTTTTATGGATGGTTTAAACCTCAGTAGAACTGGAAAACAGGGCATCTCATTGATCACGCTTTGCACTACCTTGGCTTGTGGGGGCGGCCTAAACAAGATTTTTTATCATAGCGAGAAGAAAGGAGGGCCACCCAAGTTGCAAGTAATCAACGACAATTTTAGACAAACTTTCCTGGATTTGGGACTTTTTGATATGGGCTTTTTAGGTTATGAATTTACTTGGTGTAATTACCAACTAAACAGAGTTGTGATTAAGGAGCGGCTAGATTGTTTCTGTGCGCATGCGGATTGGTCTTTGCTCTTCCCAAATGCTTGGGTGACTCATGTGGATTTCGATATTTCTGACCACTTGCATGTTCATTTGAAATGCTCTCTTTCTGTTCCTAATCATGGCGAAAGAAAGCGATGTATCCACTTTGAAAATATGTGGTTTACTAGGTCTTCTTGCCATAAGGTTGCATTGTCTGCATGGGAATCACCATCTAGACTCGACAAGGTAGATCATTTGCTCTCCAAGCTTGATAGGTGCACAGTTGAACTCCACAAATGGAATGAACATACATTCAGTCATGTGGGCAGTGAAATCCGGAAGCTCGAGCAATAGCTCCATAGCCAATCAGACACCATCACCTGTAGATAGATTCTGAGGCAAATCTGAGACTGGATGAAAAAAGAAGAGATCCTATGGTGGCAAAGGGTGTGATTAGACTACCTTCAGCATGGAGAACCAATACAAAATGGTTTCAGTCTCTAGCTGGTATGATGTGAACAAAAAATGCCATTACTAGACTTTGTGATGATAATGGGACTTGGTGTGCACAGCCGGAGGATATCACTGATATTGTCACCAAATTTTTGCGCATTCTATTCACATCGGCTGGTACTTTGACATGGAGTGGGTATTGGATTGTAGCACTCAAAGAGTCTCTGAGGCTATGAATGATTCTTTTTGTGCCCCTTACTCTTGAGAGGAAGTTGACAATGCCTTGAACCAGATGCATCTTCAGAAGGCCCCAGGCCCATACTAGATGAACCGTTATTTTTGTGCAAAAATTTTGGGACTCCATTGGCAATGATTTTCTCTAGTTATTTTGTCTATTCTTAATAGGCATCCCATCCGTTGAATCATACATTTGTAGCACTCATTCCAAAAAATTCGATGCCCAAGTTGATTACGGAGTTCCGTCCTATAAGCCTCTGTAATGTGGTTTACAAGTTGTGTACTATGCTTATTTCTATCCGGTTGAACCCTATTTTGCCTGCTATTATTTCAGACAAATTGTTCAAGGTTGTTTTATTTCTAATATTATTTTGATTGCCTTTGAAATCTTGCATTCTGTAAGGGGCGACAACAGCCAAGCGGGTTCCATGGCCATCAGGCTTGACATGTCGAAGGCCTTTGATCATGTGGATCCTTTCTATCCGCTGTTATTCTCAAATTGGGCTTCAGGTTTTAATGGGTGGACTTAGTTATGTTATGTGTAAATCTGCATCCTTCTCTTTCCTTATTAATGCCTTGCCAGAAGGCCATATTATCCCTAGTAGAAGGATTCGTCAGGGACATCCAATCTTGCCCTATCTATTCTTGTTTTGTTCAGAGGGTCTATCCTATTTGCTATAAAAGGCTGTTGAAAGGCACTCCATTCGGGGCTTCAATCTTTACTCCCACGCTCCTATTATTTCACATCTCCTATTTGCAGACGACACTATGACCTTCTACGAGGTAAATTTGGGTCAAGTCATGGCTATTAAGGATCCTTCATAGCTACGAGAAAGCCTCTAGTTAAGTGATCAATTATTCTAAATCTGGCATTACATTCAGCAAGGGTGTTTCAGCTAAGCACAGAAATCAAATTACCCTCTTCTTGGATATTTGTGAACTCCTCTCATATGATAAATATCTCGGTGTACCCACTTTTGTGGGTCTGAAGAAGCCCTTTTTCATTGTGGATCGTATTCAGAAATACGTTAGTCTGGATGGATGGATAGACTAGTCTCATGAGCAGGTAGGAAGGTGCCAATAAAAGTTGTTGCTTAAACAATCTCATCCTATGTCGTGAGCGTGTTTCAAGTTAACTAATGAGATTTCTTCAATCCTCTATCAACTGAATCTGGTGGGGCCACAAGCAAAATAGGCAAAAGATCCACTAACTAAGCTCTTCATCAAAATTATACAAAAGATAGGATGATGGTGGACTTGGTTTTTGCGACATGGAAGCCTTCAACCAAGTGCATTTAGCTAAACAATTTTTGAGGCTCTTGAAGGATCCTACTTCCCTGGTAACATGTTTTTTGCGAGCTAAATATTTTTCGCATGGGGATATTTTTAAAGCTGGTCTAGACAATCGCTCTACCTTTACATGGCGAAGTATCTTTGGGGCTAGAGATGTTCTTTGTGGCTCTCATTAGCTTGTCAGAGATGGCCGTTGTCTTAATATATGGGTTGATATATGGTTACTAAGACCATTATCCTTCAAACCCATCTCTCCATAGCTCGGTGCTTATGCAAACTTCCAGTTTAGTGACCTCATTGACTACGATAATTCCTATTGGTATGAATTGCACGTGAAGCAATTTTTTATGCCTTATGACATTGACATTATTTTGGAGATTCCCTTATGTGATTCTGGGCCTCTGAATAAATTGATCTGGCTCTACAATTCGAATAGTGTGTTCACAATGCACTCAGCTTATCATATGCTCATCAGTGATAGTTCCCGAAACAACAGCAGTCCCTCGTTTGCAGGAAAGGAGCTCTAGCGTACTGTGTAGAAATGTGACATCCCTTTTTGAGTCAGGTTGTTTAATTGTTGGGCTTGCAGTAGTGTCATTCCATTAACTTTGAACATCTTTAGATGAGTCACAAACTTTGCTATGTCTTACTATATTTGTGGTCATGTTGAGGAATCCGACTTTCACGCCATTCTCGAATGTCCCTCTGGTTGTTCTTATCTGGGGTAGCAGCCCATTTGATGAGTCTTTATGGCCACCTGGGTTCTACATGCTTATGGACTGCATTGATCGTGCATGACATCAATGGATGGAGAATCATTTGGTGATTTTATCGGAGTTATGTGGGAATGATGGGATGCTCAAAATAGGTTTGTTTTCTACAACCCTGATAAGAATCTTGGCATCCCAAGCAAGAAAGCAATGGAGTTTGTCAGGAGCTATCAAGAGTATCGTGTGAAAGAGATGCATGAGACAGGTTCCCCTCCTTCGAAATCTTGGAAGCCTCCTGTAGATGAATGTGTTAAGCTTAATTTTGACAAACGTCAGGTTGGAAATTCTTGTTGGGGATGCGGCTTGGTCATAAGGAATCATGTGGGGGATGCCTTGCTCGCGAGGGCAAAGCATCGCTATGGGTTCGCAGGGGCCTTGGTCGAGGAAGCCTGTTCTTGCCTCCACAGTCTTAGGTGTGCCTTCGAATATAGAATTTGGTGCATTGTTGTGCAAGAAGATAGCCTACCATTGATCCAACATCTCAAGTCATGCACGGTCAACTTAAGACAATTCTTCCCCTTTTTATTAGTAGTATTTTGAATTTTGTAACGAACTTCGATTTTCCTTTCTGGTCTTTTGTGAAGAGAGATGGTAATAGGGTAGCTCACGATTGAGCCCACTGACAATCACTCTATTTTGAGGGGCAATTCATGGGAGACTGATGTTCCAGATAAGATCCTTTCTCGGACACTAGAAGACATGTGTGAATTCATTTCTTCAAACTTAATATAGGGCCCATCCCTTTCTTTGATTAAAAAAAAAAAATAAATGTTAGTATTTTCCAAAACAATTCCCCCCCCCCCAATTGTTGACTGAGATTGTTTTTATAATGATCTGCTCTTATAAATGAGTTTGCATTTTCTTGAGGAAAAAGTGCAGGTACCAAAAAAAGAATCTTTTGAGATTAAGATCAGAGTCTTGAGGTTGATTGTTCCCCAAATTGACATATATAATAGTAGAAAAGATACTTTGTACAAATGTGTTATAATCAAAAGTTGGAACGAGGTAATTAGAAATGATTTGGAGCTTATAGGTCTAACGGAGGACATGATTCAGGATAGAAGTATGCGGGGATTTCGGACTAAGGTTGCAGATCATGGGTAGCATCCTTCTAATCCTTCCTTTGACTGTTGTTTAAATAGTTATTGTTGTTATATTGTACTGGCTATAAGTCTTATCTATGTGCGATGCAATCCTGTGGGCTAGTTGATTAATGTTCGCAAGGTAATCATTATCACACCTCTGATTGATTGAATCGTATCGTCTTCGAAATTGTGGTGTCACCTCCCGCCATTGATTGTTTGAATGTAGACTACTATTGGAAAATTCAGGATATGTCATAGATTGCTACTCAGGGTATGCAAAACTCTTAAGCCTCGTATGTTGCTCTTGTTTATGATTTTTGTTTATAAGTAGGTCATGTGTTTGCTAATTTAATTCACCAATTGATGTTCGACTTCTAAGTATCTCTTTAAGATTTTCATGTGGGTCTATCAGAAACGGTCTTTCTGCGAACAGTCATGTGCATGGGGGTAAGAATGCCGACATTTGGATCTCCCCATAGCCGCAAAAACGGGACCCACACTGGGAGTTGTTGTTGTTGTTCGGTACCAACACACATCATATTACATTAATATGTACAAATTAATATCACATATTTTCTGTTTATCATTATATTCATAGGTACCATCTCTAACATTGTTAGCAAAAACCTTTGAATAAAATCCTGCACCATTCATTCTCAAGGGATTGTTCTTTTCATAGAGAAGAAATGGGCTAGAGGCAGAAAGATATTGGAAGGAATTAAAAAGAATTAGAAAGAGTTGGAAGAAGTGAAAGACTTCCACCGCATTAGAAAAGCACATGCCCATAGGGATGAACCCAAGGAACACAGGACACGTGCAATTGCCAGAGCAAAGTTTGCCCTGGTAAACAGTTAGGAAATGTTTGGTTGGATTTAACCAACCTTATAATGTAAATAATTTTGTAGTTCTATTTTCATTATCTTATTTGGTTGCAAAAGAGTATTGTGAATGACAATTGCCTTATAGTTAATTATGATTACTACAAACTATGTAATCATGATTACATTGTAAGCATGATTGCATTACATTGCATCTAACCAAACATCATATTAGGACCTTGTGTAAAGAGACTTGACAACCGATCGACTGAAAAATCACTATTCTTGTACCTATAACCCCTCACGATGGAGCAAAGTAATCCGCGATGTCTGGAAGATAACTTAACAGGGAAAAGCTATTAGCTAATTATCACACAAATATAGCACAATTTAGGTTTTCAGTAGCTCGATTTTGGAGTGCAGATCACAGGGTATTTAACCTTCCTAGTAACTATGTCTAATATAAGCTGCTAACCGTTAAACTAGTAACTAGGATTCATCAGGAAAGGGTGTCTGTTTTCACCAAAACTGCCCTCTTAAGGACACATTCATCAAGTCTGCAAGTATCACTATTGGTCCTGGGCCATTGTTATACGGCAGAACTGTGATACATGCTAATCCACTAAAAGCTAAACTTCCAAATCTAACTCAGCTTATCTGCAATTACAGCCAAAGAGAGTATGAGAACAAATGATGTCATCAGTAGAATAAATTATGTATTTACCCTGCTACTCTACAACAGCATATACATAGCTATTCATAGAATACAATGCACATTTTGTGGTAATCCCTATTACAGTTTTTTAAATTGGGGGGGGGGGGGGGGGGGGGGGGATCACAAAGCCAAAAACAGACAAACGATTTCACCCCTATCTATAAACAAGATATTAGAGAGGCTGTACTCTGAAAGAGCAGTGGGAAAGATTATAAGATATTGATGCTTCTTTGCAGTGAATCCCCGGGGGGGGGGGGGGTTCCAAGTTCCATTGGACACATGCATGTCCAATGCACCACATAGTTATTTATCCGTGATCTGCTAATCTGCCAACTAAATCAGCAGCTTGTTTAATCTGCTAACTAAATCAGAACGAAAATTGAGAGGCCAGTTTTGTCAGCAAATAATAGTTTCAAAAATATTAAGAGGGGGTAAGTATTGCTCTTAAGTACAATGGAAGATTAATTTTTGCAAATCCAAAATGCTCTGTTCCATGACTTGAATTCCTGAGGGATCTACAGAAAAATTTGGATCTTACTTACATGAAGGATATGGGAATTAGGACAATATCAAGGGTTCCACAGCAGAGGTTCAGGCACAGACATCTTGTAATCCGGAATCAACTCTGAGACACAGAAGCCTCTATCTCAACATGGCTCGAGTTAATTTGATCAACAAACCCCCTCTACCTATATTCCCCCCTATGTTTATCAGGAGTCGAAACTCCTCATCTCACTTCAAATATTGACAGTTGCCACCCTGACAATTAAAGTGCGACTAAGTACACTGACAGAGTTCAATTGAGCTTGAATGAAAAGGAGAATGCTATGTATGTGCTTGAATTATGTATGATTGCTGAAATGGGTGAAGAAATTCTCCTGTCCTTAATAAGCATGTCATTAACACAGCGCTAAGAAATCTCCCTCTAGAGCTTCTAAAACTACTTGATTACCCTCATATGTTAGAAGATACTGGTAAACCACTCCAATCGCTGCTTAAATGCCATTGACCAGTGCTGTAGCCTATGCATTTAGGATGGATGTCTTCTCCAATGAGAAAGGACCTATGAAAACTAGTGGGCCTAGGATGTTTAGTATGACAATGCTCCTATAGCACTAACAAATGACCCATCAAAAATTAGACTAAACACACAGACAAACACTTCATTTATATAGTGAACACACACGCACACAGACAGAGAATACAGTGACGTTGAGCGCTCCACGCTCTAGCATAAAAGAAGTCCAAAGTACCATAAGTTTCCACTAAGAACCATAAAAGGACTCTCTGATATCCCAAGTGACAATATTGACAAGCACCCACCAGGCACAAGAAGGAAAAAAGACTTCATAAAAGACGTGCTACTCAAATCCACAGAAAGGTGCAAAATAATACAGGCAGCAATGTAAAAGTTTACTAGATTTAGGTAGTAATCAAGCAGATTAAATTGCGAAGAAAAGGGTTGTCTCTACAAACTCTGCCTAGGAGAAATGCGAGCTTGCAGTGGATGTTTCATCGTAATAGTGAACTCTTGCTTCTCAGTTAAATCCACCTCATGACCCTCTGCAGCTGTCCACTCAAACTTCCAAACCAAATTGGCCACGAAGTATTCCAAATGATGAATGGCCAGACCATAGCCCGGACAGATCCTCCTTCCAGCTCCAAAAGTCAGCATCTTTATTTCACGGCTACCAGTAATATCAAATTCAGCAGGACCACCACTCCCATTATCAGACAGGAACCGCTCGGGTTTGAATTCCATCGGATCTTCCCACACTTTGGGATCCCAGTTCATCTCCGCAACTGCAAAATTTACAAACGCGGCTTTGGGCACTAAGTAGCCGCCCAACTCTACGTCTTGACTTACTGAATGTGGCAACACGAAGTGACCCGGCGGATGTCGCCTCAGTCCCTCCAATACAACTGCCTTAAGATACGGCATCTTGGCCAAGTCCTCCTCCCTAACTTGTGCTTCTGCTCCAACAACTCCTCTGATTTCATCCAAAAGCTTGGCCTGGATGTTGGGATACTTGACCAAGTTAGCCATAATCCACTGCATAACTGTGGCAGTGGTTTCAATCCCTCCATCGAGGAACTCACTGCATGCAGTCACCATCTCTTCTTCAGTCAGCTTTCTTTTTTCATTGCTCTGATCATCTTGTATCTCTAGACCAAGTAATGTATCCACATAGCAGGTGACTAATTTGCTCGTTTGATCATCAGCAGCATCCTTGCGAGCTCTGATAAGAGGGGCTAGCAACTCCTTCTGTTTCTTCCATAAGCTAAATAACTCCTCCCAACGACTACGGAGCAAAATCCGTGTCAACCGTGGCCAAGAGCCAAGTATCCGGAAGCGAACGAATGACAACAGTAACTGTCTCTCAACATGCTCAATCTCTTGGATTTTGGATTCCTCAAGCTTATGCCCAAAACACATAAGAACAAGCAAGCAAAACAGGGTGAACATGATGTGATCCACAACCTTAACAGCAGGGTCAGTTGAAGCCGCAGAGATGAGGCGAGTGAAAAGGATGTTGAGTGCCCATTTCCGAGCATCACAGTATTCCTTAGTCTGAGAAGGGTGTAGGATCTGGGAGGTCAAATTGCGACGTAGGATACGCCAGGTGGGGCCATACCGAGAAGAGCTGACATTGAGCAGCTTAGTAACAGGTGATTGCTTAGGACGGTCAGCAAATATAGCGCCTTTCAGAACCAAGGCCTGGTGGGCTAAATCACGGCTGGATATGAAGATGGCAGAGCGTGAACCAATGGTAATTCTGACGATTGGCCCATACTTGGAGTAGAGGCGTCTGAGTGCAGCTTCCATTTCTGTCGATGACTTCCCAAGCCATTGGAGGCCGCTAATTATGGGCGCAGCTGGGGGTCCTGGAGGCAGTTTTAATTTGGGTTTCAAGGAGAGGAAGGCCCTGAGCAAGGCTGCTAGACAAGCTGTGACAATTATTAGAAACCAGGTCTCCATTCTCAGCTGCTCAGTGCTTGATTTTATCCTTTGTGTGTAGCTATATATTCTATGTTCTGTTAATAAAGTCATCTTTGGCAGGCCATACATATAAACCCATGAGTGCCTTTTCGCTTAAGGGAAGAAAACAGGGGCCCTACATTATCCATCATCGTTGTTGATACCATTTCACAACCCAGAAACATCTGTTGCTGTTTTTTGCAGGTGTGTGGGGATTATGATGCCACGACCCGGTTAGTAACGCTGGGTATTCAGATCTAGTTTCAGTTTTCAAACTGCGTACTTCTTTACTCTGTTTTTATTTGGTGGTGGCTTTTTTTTTGTTCAGGCCACATATACAACAAAAAATCTGCATTACTTTCACCAGTGAACAAGATCAAGCCCGTGGTACATGCCAATTGCCCAGACATAATACACTGTATCCTAAATTGGGAGATTGTTTTAACGGACCCTCAACGTTGAAAATTTAGAAAAAGGCCAAAAGTTAACCATCTCTTATTAGTTCTAACAGGTCAATTTTATGAAGATACTGACACAAAATTGATAATCACCAAAATACAACGTATGACTGCAACGAAGAGAACCACTAATTTCAGCAATAATTTGTGTTCAAGTTTAAAACTACGAAAGCTTAACTAATGATGCTCAAACCAACCTATAAATCATGTGGACCATAAATAAAATGTCCAAGGTTTACACGTATAAAAAGAATTTTTTGGATTGAGCTACCTACACATAAGAATATTAACAAATTTTTGTATCGGCATCAATATCATGCAAAGCTTGTTAAGATAAAAGTTGAATGCGGTACTAGATATTTTAACAAATCGTAAATGAATCACTTTTCTTAAGACTTATTTGATGCACTACAAATAATATTAGAGATAAGATGCTGTAGAAACAAGTACAAATATTTAAGGTTTCTCAAAAGTTCAATCAATGAAGGTGCGGCAGTTTCTCACATAAATTGTATATATTACTTGTGAATGTTCTTCTTGCTTATATACATGGCTTAACAATCTGAAAAGAAACCGGATTATATAAGTTATGGTGGTAGTTTTGGAGGGAGATGATGTATCATTCTTATCCATTAATCCAAATAAGCAATACTAGGAAAACTACTTACCACGGAGCGTAGGGGACCACAGACAATCTGTAGTCCCCATTGTCAATTTCTCAACTAAGGAAAAACCAAGCTAGGAACCACGACCTTGGTGCCTGCCATGGTCACTTGGTTAGCCTATGGTGGTGTTGGCTTGAAAAGTCCCAACAATTCTCTGTCATTTTTAAAACATATAATCTCTGCTATTCCAAGCAAGAAGAAACACTCGAAATAATATCTGAGCAAACCTATAGATTCATGCATAATGAAAGTATCTTGCAATTTAAATTTTTTCTTAGTGAACATAATTGAAATTAATCTGAATGTAATAGTAGATAAGTCTTTGAACTATACATCCTTTTTGATTAATTGAATACATTTCACAAACAAGTCTCAATTTACACTTAATGATCAATTGCCTTCATGGGTGCTTCAAGCCAAACACTCTAATATTTTGAAGCGGCCACAATTCACACTCACATAGGTATACCTTAGAAACATGTCGTTATAACACAAGACATTCAAACAAGATCTATTAAGAGTATAACTCATCCTCTTATAGCATCACAGTTTGTAACCACTCTTACTTTAAGGTGAAATATGTTAGAGCCATCAATCACCATATAATGGTGTCACTCATTGAAATTAAGACTTGACATCATATCAAGATTTAAATTGAGGCTTCATTATTAGTGATTAAAGATGTGGGCTTAAATTCCATTCCCCTTGATGTTATCTACACCAATCTTTTGGTAAAGATTTTGTTAAACAATCAGCAAGATTCTCACTTGCTTGTATATAATCAACTACGACCACTCCACCTTTTATCAAGTGATGATTATAGGCATGTCTAAGTCCAATGTGTCTTGATTTGCCATTATAGACATGACTATAAACCTTAGACAATGTCATTTTGTTATTAGAATGGATGAAGAGTGGCCACATTGGCTTTGGTCATAAAGGCACTTCTAATAACAAGTTTTACAGCCATTTTGCCTCTTTGCTGGCTGCAACTAAAATTACAAACTCAGTAGCCATGGTGAAATCCGTAATGTATGTTTACTTCTTGGATTCCCCATATAATGCCCTACCACCAAGCAAGTATATCCAACATGACGTCGAGACATAAGCCTCTCTGTCAATTACCCAACTTGCATCTAAGTATCCCTCTAAGACCAAAGGATAACCTGAATGCAATAGGGCGTAGACTTGAGTTTTCTTAAGTATTTCAAAAGTCGATGTATTACATGCCAATGAATCTTAATGGGATTACTAGTATATCAAATTAATTTTCCAACGACAAATGAAATATTCGGCCTTGATCTCATCATGGCATACATCAAGAACACTATGACCTTTGTATACTCAAGTTGGGCAATAGCTCTCCCACTATTTCAAGTTAACTTGTAAGTTGGATGGAAAGTAGTGAATGCTAGGGAGCAATTTTGGTATTTGAACCTCCAAAGTACTTTCGAAATATAACTAGACTGAGACAACGAAGTGTCATCATTATCTCTAATGATCTTAATACCACGTAGAACATCGGCCTCCTATGTTTTTCATTGAGAATTTGGAAGATAGAAAACCTTTTGGTTTCTCCACTTCCTCTAAATCAATTTCAAAGATTAGCTTGTCATCAATATATAGATATATAATCACACATTTTCCTTGCTCAAACTTAGAATAAACAAGTTTGTTAGATTCATTGATAATAAAGCCAAATGGTAGCACTACTTTAAATTTTTGATGCACTGGTTAGTGTCCTGGGCCTAGTTTTCAAAGAGTTCTAGAATGTTTCAGGAACCTCCATAATGCTCTAGAATCTTCTAGAACATGCTAGAATGTTCTAGAAAATTCTAGAGGATCCTAGAGTCTTCTAGACTATTCTAGAATCTTCTAGAGTGTTCCATACTATTTTATACTTGTGTAGTATCTAGGATATTTGTATAGAATATTCTGGATGTCTAATAATAGTCGTTGGATCAAATAGGTCTCCATCGTTTATTGAGGAGGGAGATGCGTATATATGCCCCTAAGGGGGCTCATTCGTACACCAAGCCATTCAAAGCATTCCAAATGCAATACAAAGCATTCTCCCAAATTTTCTTGTGTTCACTTTCTCTCTAAGTTCTCTTTGAGTGTGTGTGTTCTTACTTAGCTCCTCAAGTCTAAGTTAAGCCACACTTAGGCTTACTAGCAAACTACAGAAAGGTTTGGAGTGAGTTTGCTAGCACTGCACATGTTTGAGTTTGAGTGAATCATCAACCTAAGGACCTAATTCACTTTTGTAGGAATCACAGTTGCATTTAGCGTATACAGCAATTCCTTTAAATCATTTGATTCCCCCAAGTGGATGAGTGAGGCCTCGTGAGGGTTTGTAAAAGACATACTCAGGAAATCTTCTACAAGAAAAAGAAAAAGACAAAGAGAAAGAAAATATAAAATCTTTCTGAGTTTACAAAAAAGAAAGAAAACACAAATATATATAAGGGATGAAACTGTATACATTCTAGCCAATCAAATCACTCTTGTAAGAAAGATATTAGCTTGCATATAAATAAAATATACACATCAAGACTCTCAATCACATGGATGACATCAAAGCATCAACCTTTCACCCACAATACATCAAACTTTGAATCCATCCTAGTCGTTGACATGTAAGTGCATCATCATCCTAGGGGTTAGGCTTATCACAATCTGACTCAATCTCACTTGACTAACACAAACTACATTATTGACCTATCAACTTGGAAAATAAGCTTTTCCAATAGTAGTATTGCCTTAAAAGGTGGCACCCCGTAGTGCATATCTCAAAGAGACACTTGTCATTTTCGACTCAAATACTATTTTTACTCTTTTTTTAAAATTTTTTTCCTTATTTTTCTGAAAGAAAAAAAAGTAATTATTTACATAAACAAGTGAAAGAGTCCGTCATAGAAGACTAAGACCCTAAGATGTGATGAAGTATAAATAAGGACTGAATTGGGCAGTTATGATGGACTATTAGGGTTAGAAATATGGCCTAGAATGACACACTTAGGACAAAGATCTATTATGCACTTCATACTTGTATACAAGCTAATAGCCAAGGTAAAAGGCATTACAGTCAATTAAGATGGTACGAAACTCCCCAAAATCGCCCCCAAAAAAAAAAAAAAAAAATTTGGGAAAAATTTTCCCTTTTTTTCTTCCTCAAAAGTTCGAAGCATGACTTATCATCCCCTTCGCCTAGATCTCACAATGTCCCCATTGGGAGCCAAGGAGTCACCACACCAACAAAACACATAGGTACATAAACACAATAACAAATGTATAAAAATAAGAGACAAATTAAAAAAGGGGAAAAAGATATATACAAAATAAAAATAAATAAATAGAAAAGAGGAAATAGATTTACCAGATTAAGTGTTGGGTACACTTGAAGTATCACCTCCTCAAGATGGGGATATAGTAGGCAGGAGGTCCTCCATATCACTGAAGACATGCATCTCCAGGTCAGACGCCGTCAAAGCTCTCAAAAGCTTATCATGTGCTGGTGCATGCATCTAATAATAATGTAAGTAAGAGAACACTAATAAAAATACAGCATGAGTAATTATGCCCTCTTAAACTTATCAGATGCTAGGGAAAAATCGAAAGAATGATCAAAGAAAGAGGTCCACTTAATTTTTCTAGGCATATCCTCTAGGTATGCACAATAAAGGTCAGCGAGTAAACTTACCCCCTAAAATCACCTAGGGACGCATCAAATACATGCACATATGGGGCGGAGGTGGGGAGTAAGGGAGATGCGACGAGGACAAAGTGAAAGACCTCAATAAGAATGGATCCCTAGATTTGGGGCAAGGAAAGACACCAACAACCACATCATCATCACCAACTCATCTAACAGGGCCTCCTCTAAATATTGGTCAACCAATACAAGTTCTTCTGACTAAGCAAGTGAACCATTCTCATCATAAGGACTAGCAGCATCTCTAAAAGGTTTGTTCACCTTTAGCCCCCGTGCACTGAGCTAAAGGGAGGAGAGAAATAAGTAAGGTCAAGGCACCCTCAGTAGTGTCTCTAGGGGTGTTACGTAAGGATGGAGCAATAAGCGACAATGGAGTCAAGAGAGTGTTGATCACTTTCTGTAAGTTAGCCAAATGTGTACCAACAAAATCAGACTCTAAGGGAAAGGAAGGCTTGTCATCATCACACAAACTAACCTCAGGTCTAGAACAATGTAGGCTAATGTCCATCTCATATGATAGGTAATACTCCAGCAAATAATTTTCAAACTTAGCATTTTTCTTATTCATTGTCTCTATCATGTTATTTAATCTAACAAAAGTTTCATCAAAAATCATATAATAAGGATAAGAACTCACATCATGGTCAGAAGATTGGCAATTCGAGCATACAACATGAGCTCAATAAGTATGATGATAATAAGAATCCATAAATTAACCAACACATGAGATTGAGCGTGCAAATCATGGGGATTAGGGGATGTTCAACCCAAAATTATGATATTTGATATCCTTCTACTACCTAATATTTGCTCATAATAAATTAGTTAATTAGATTTTTAATATGTTTTTATTATTTTTGTAGATATTATGGAGATTTGAATAAATTGGATATAAAAATTGGAAGAAAAGGGTTATGGGATCAACCAAGAGCAAAAGATTTTAAAAAAAAAAAAAAACACAAGGAAGAAGAGTAGCCCAACTCGGCCTAGCTCTCCCAAGCCCACTTCACGACCCTTTCTGCTCTCTTTTCTCTCTCCTTTTCTCCCTTAACGGGCCTAGCCCAGCTCAGTTTTAGGCCACCTACTACCCAGACCCACGGCCCCTCCCAGTTCCCTAGCCCCCCTCTCACTTCTCACTTAAACTCAACTGAGCCTCACGTGACCAACCCAACCCCCCATCTCCTCATTTTCTTCTTTTCTCTCATCTCTCGGTGCTAGGGAACCCGACAGTCACAAAATAGGGCAAGGAACAGGGCTGTCTTCAGCTTCTTCTTCCTCTCTATCCTCTATTCTTTCTCCCTAGTGCATCTCTTTCTCTCGCACCTACAGAGCCATGCATGTGAACTAAGTTCCCCTGCCCCTTTGCTTCATCTTCTTTCTCTCAGAATTGAAGGCAAAGGAGACAACCCAGAGCCCCACGTTCCGACTTCTTAGCTGCGATGGCTTCTTTTTGTCTTCCGTTCATTCACGAAACCATTAATTCTTCTCCCCCTTAATTACTAATCATCAAGTTGTCTGTTGCAAGGATCAAATTCGAGGAATTTATTGAGGCAACGAGAGGGTCGGTTCATGGGTGGCTTTAATGAAGGACGAAATAGAGCAATGGGGTCGCTTAGCGTAGATTAGAATGCAAATTTTCCAGGTCGAATTGCTCTTTAGAACTTCTTTTTTTTTTTTTTTTTTGGTTTCAGAGTTAGGTATAAGTTCTTAAATTAATGTAAATCTTGGAACTTGGGAGTGTTGATTTGCTTGGAAATCATGTTTGAACGTTGAGATTGATTGCATTATTAGTTCAAAGCCCTTGATTGAATTGTTCTGCTTTGCTTATGAATCATTGCTTCTGCTTTGGATTGGTGTACCCTGCTGATTTTTGGGTTCAATTGCCTGCTCTCATGCCCGACTTGCTCTGCCGCTATGGTGAATATGAAGGAAATGAATTAAACTAAGTGTTGTTGGCTCGAATTGTCTACAATCTGGTGTTTAAGTTTTCTTTTGGCTATGTTCTTTGCATGCATGTATATTTTTCACAGTTTTATAAAATAATTTTATCTATAAATTTATTTGGTGTTGGTTAATTTTAGCATCTAGTTTCGATTTAGTTTATAATTTTTGGTAATCCAATTTTATAACTCATCCTTAAGAATCGAACCTTCAAGTATTACAACATTAAACCGTATACTTGCTGCGAATTACAACAGGGCAAGGACTCACAAAGGACTCTTTAGCATCTTCAAATTGACATTGATGCCAAGCCAAAGACTCAAAGCAATCCCGCATCACATCAGCATTTAGAGCACAAAGACCACCACTTATAGAGTCCAAGATAGCTTGAGTCTCATGAGTTATACCGTCAAGAACAACTTCACATATTTTCCATTTTTCATACATTAGAAGTACACATTGAGCACGATAATAATTCAATCTAGACAAGTATTGCCAAAAAGATTGATACTCAAACTAAAGACAATGGACAATATGCATTCTTTTTTTCAAATCTTTAGTTTTATAATTTTTTAATTTTTTTTCAAATTAAAAGCCTAGTCTCGAATGCTCATGTAAGCTTGATGGAAAAGCATCAACTCCCCAGCTACGGTACCAAAAACTTGATGAGTTAAAAATTATTGCAAGTGCATGGCGTAACTGTAGCTAGTAACCAGCCAGCACGGTTCATATCCATAAGGAGTTGTGTTTTCAAGCACCAAAGCTAACTCAAGCATATCAATCTAGATAAATCAAAAAGATGGTAGGAAGAAGAACTAAACTACTAAGGCAAACAAAAAAGACTTTGATTATAATTAACCCTAAGATTAACGAACTAATCGACTCAAACTCTAACCTTCTCAAGTTATGCTAGCATTCAAATATGATTGATTGCAATATCAAAGCTCCCCTAAGCCCTCTTTCAAGGGTCAAAGGCTAGTTTAATTGTTTTGACCATCTATTTTCTTGAGGTTAGCTCAATTAAACTCCAAGAGTAGCAACCCTATACCTAGTTAGAATTCGAATTATTTTCATATCCAAACGCCAATGATTCTGTCTAGCCAAACTAGACAAGCAATCTTACCTTTTAGCGCAAGTCAACTACCCTGAAACTTGGATGAAAACTCTTTTAAGTATTTTATCGAACACTAGGTGGACATGAAAAAAACTCTAAATCCAAGCATAAACAAAGTAGGTTAAGGCCTAAACAAGATCAATTACCCATCTTAATGGCTAACTATAACCAAAAAACGGAAGTTTAATTACAATTAATAACATAAAAACACAAGCAAAACAATGAACCATCAAAATAGCAAACAAATTGAAAAGCATGAAACTAAAGAGAGAAAGAGAAAAGGAACTTGGTTTTAAATAGCAAAATCCACAATCTTGTACATGGTATATACTAATCTAGCCTAAGTTATTCTCCTCCTAATGGGGATTTGGTGGCTATTAGAAACCCTAAAAATAGCTGAAGGAGAGGTCCCCATGATAGTCTAAAAGATGTTTCAAATAAAGTCTGAACTTTGCTTAAATAATGTGAAAACAAGGAAGACGCATGACTGTGCTTCGACACACAGACACCCGTGCATTGCCACACATGGCCATGCACTATAGCACGGTTGCCCATATGCATCTTCGGGAAATCGGGTCTCCACTCTAGGATTTCTGTATAGTTATGCCATAGTGTGCGGCCAACTGTGCATTCTCCTAGGCCCTTCAGTCTTGCTTTTTTGGCCTCAGACCTTCATTGAACCTCTTTTCCTCCTTGAAACTCGTCTTCATGGCCTTCCTTTCTATCAAAACTAGTGATTTTCATATCTTATTTGCAAAAACTCCTACAAATATGGAAAACCACTTAATAAAATGCAATATGGACCGAAGGAGATAAATTTGACCCTTTCTCATCAAGATCCAACATAAAACTAGTGGAAAAAAAGGAATCAAATAGGGGTAAAATGGTGTCAAAATAGAGGTTTATCAAGTGAGTTTATTTGCGCCGCACGGGTCTGAGTTTGAGTGAATCATCAACCCTAACATTGGGTGCTTTCCGTAGGTCATACAAGGATCTTATAAGTTTACATACTTTCTTTTCTTGGCCTGGAACTACAAAACCTTCGGGTTGTCCCATACATACCCTTTCTTCTAACTCACCATTCAAGAAGGCAGTTTTTACATTTATTTGGTGTATCACTAGCTTTTGAATTACATCAAGAGCGATGAGTATTTTATTAGTTACAATCCTAGCTACTAGGTGCATGAGTATCAAGTAGTCTGGTAGGGAAAGTTTTAATATTTATAAACCCCAAGTGCAAGGTGTATCGTTGAGTACTCGGGGTGTCCTCCGCAGGGAGTTGTGTTTCTAAGTATCAGAACTAATTAAAGCGTCTCAAGCTAGGCAAAATAAAAGGAGGATAGAAAAATAGAACTAAACCGCTAAAACAAACAAAAGACTTTGATTATATCTGAACCTAAGATAAACCAGTTAATCAAGTTAAACCCTAACTTTTCTAAGGTATCCTAGGATTTAGGGATGATCGATTACACCATCAAAGCTCACCTAAGCCCTCTCTCAAGGATCAAAGGCTTATTTAATTGTTCTAACTGCCTATTTTCATGATGTTAGCCCAATTAAATTACAAAAGTAGCAACCCTGGATCTAACTAGAATTGGACTATTGTTATGTCCAAATACTAGCCATTCTCTCCGCCCACACTAGATAATTGATCTCACCTTTTAGCATAAGTTAATTACCCCAAAATACGGATAAAAGCTCTTTCAAATATTTCATCGAACAGTTGGTGGGCGCGAGGAAAATCTCTAAGTTCAAACATAAACAAGGTAGCTCAAGGTCTAAACAAGAATCAATTGGCCATCTTAAGAGCAAATCACAACCAAAGATCAAAGCTTTAATTCACAAACAAACATTGAAACCAAAGCAAAACAATAGTCTATTGAACTAGCAAACAAACTCAAAAGCTTGAAATTAAAGAGAGAAAGAAAAGAACTTAGAATTAAATCTTGAAATCGATCTGTTTTCTATAAATTATACACAAAACTCACCTAATCTAATCCACCTAAAGGGGTTTGTGGAGGCTAAGAATCAACCCTGGCCGGCCCTCTAAAGAACATAGCAAAAAGGCTCCCTAAATAACTGGCCGAAAAATCACTTAAATCGCGCATCCGTAGGCTGCTGCACGGCTGTGTCCCATGCACGGCCACCATGCACGCCCGTGCGTATGGCCGTGCAACTCGTGCGCTGCTTCGGCCTTCATTGCACGGTCATGCCTATGCTATTGCACGGTCGTGCCCTCTTCTTCCTAGCTCGCCTTAGTTCCCGGGGCTTCATTCAACGTCTATTTTCCTTGTAATCCGTCTTTAAAGCTCCCCTTTCTGTCAAAACTTGAAGATTTCTTCTGAAAGCAAGATAAATCACTTATAAGCATAATCAAATCAAATGAAGTGAATTTGACCCTTCCTCACCTGAATTCGGCATGAAAACTATAAGAAAAATGGATTAAGTGGGGGCTAAAATGAGGTCAAACATAGGTGCAACAAATACCACCACACCTACCTTTTGCTTGTCCTCGAGCAAGACAAAAATAAAAACTAACCTAGGAACCTAACTCACTGTCGTAGGAATCATGATTGCATTTAGCGTATGCAACAAGCTTTTAAACCCATTGGTTCCCTAAAGTGGACGAGTGGGGTATCGTGAAGGTTTGCAGAAGATATATCCATAAAATCTTGAAAAAGAAAAATAAAAAGAGAAAGAAAAATAGAAAATTTTTTTGGGTTTGCAAACAAAGCACAAATATATACAAGAGAGAAAGCCATACAAGTTCTAACCAAGCAAATCACCCTTGTAACAAAGATATTGGCCTGCACAAAAACAGAATGTACTCATCAAGGCTCTCTATCCCCATGGATGACATCAAAGTACTAATTTTTCACCCCACTGTGCATCAAAACTTTGAATCCATCCCAGTGCTTGTGTGCAAGTGCATCATCATCCTAGGACTTAGGTTTACTGGAATCAAACTCAATCTCCCTTAACTGACGCAAACTACATTATTGACTTATTAGCACTGAAAGCAAGGTTTTCTAGTAGCAATATTGCCTCAAAGGGTAACTTCCAGTAGTTGTATTGCTTCAAAGGATAACGTTCAGTAATGCATACTTCAAAGGGATAATTGTCACTCCAGATTTTTATTTTTTTATTTTCTTTTTCTCTGTGTTTTTCACTTTTTTTCTTTTTTGGAAAAGCAAACAAAGACTAAAGTAACCGTGTACAAGACAAGTGGGATAGCCAATCATGGAAGACTAAGACCCTAAGAAAATGATGATTGTATAAATACGGATTTGGATTACATATCAATAATGAACAATTGGGGTTAGGATCAGGGCTTAGAATGACACACTAAGGACGAAGATCTTTCATGCACATCATAATTACATACAAGCTAATAACCAAAGTATAGGGGATTTATCCTGATCAGAACAAAAGCTTCTCTAAAGCCAGTAAGAAAACTATACAAAAACCCAAAAATTTTCAAAAATATGCATAAAAAGGTATATGACTTCCCACCCCACACCTAAATCTCACAATATCCTTATTGGGAACCAAGGAGTCACTACCACCACAAAAACACACAAAAACAAAGAAAACAAAATCACACACACGAGCCACGCCAAATAAAACACATAAAAAGAAAACAAAGCAAAAAGGTGATCATAGCCATCAGTTGGCCCAACAACATCCCAAATTTCACCTCAAAGTTGATCACTAATAAAAACATAATCTAATATCCACAACTAAACAAAAGGAAGAGAAAGAAAATAAGAAGAAGGGAGAAGAGTTAGAACGAGTATACCAGGTTGGGTACTCAATGTACCCAAACTATGTCATAGGGGCTTAAGGAGCATCAGCTACACCTTGTCTCTCAAGACTTACGACTTCAACTCGGACACCGTCAAAGCTCATAGGAGATTGTCGTGTGCTGTTGCTTGCATCTCAAAAGGATGTGAGTAAGAGCAGTTAAACATGAATCTAGGGATAACAGTAAGTGCTCTTCTAAACTTATCAATTGCCTTTGAAAAATCAGTGGAAAATCAAATATTGTAGTTGACACAATTTTTGCAGGCATGGTCTCGAGGTACAATCTATAAGGATCAAGGAAGGGGTCATACCCTCTAAAGGTACCTGGAGACTCCAGACAACTAACCAATTTCCCCTCAAATATCACGTGAGAATCAATAAGTAACCTATCACAATACTCAGGGGAAGGGGAGGGTAGTGAACCTGAAGAGAAAACATGGAATGGAGCCACAGGGTTGGGGGATATATTATCAACAAGATCGGGACTAGTCGGAATAGTAGCTACAGCATCTACATTTGACCTCCCTACTAGAGTCGCATCAAGATCCTGCTCCTCAATAAAAACATCGCATGACTTAGAACAAGTATCATCCTTATCAACACTAGCGCCAATACCAAAGGTCTCACCTACGTTAAACTCTGTCTACTGAGCTAAAGGGAAAGGTGTATCAAGAAGGTTCATGACAAACACAATATTGTCCGTGGTATTGGGAGAGGATGGAGCAGCTGTGAGTAAAGTAGTCAAGAGAGGGTCAAGTACTTCCCTAGTCCGGACTCTATAGGAGGGAAAGATGCACCATCATCACACAGATCGACATCAAGAATAGAAGCAATAAACCTAAGGTTGGTCTCATGTGATAAGTCATACCCCCGTATTTTATTAGCAAAACTCATTTTTTTGCTCGTTTATTGTCTCTATCATACTGCTAAGTCCAGCAAAACCCTCATCAGAAATATAACTAGGATAAGAATTACTCTCATGATCAGAACAATGACAAATTTCACAAACAGAAGGAGCATAATCAGAGATGCAAGGGGGTGGGATGTAGGAATTAGAATCACTAGTTTCAAAGTAATAAGTATCCTAAGCCAACCAATCAAGGAAATCACATGCTTCATTAACATCTTTAGCACAAAAATCCCAATACTCTAAAAGAGCATGGGTCTCACAATTTATACCCTCATAGACTATATTCAAAATTTCCCACTTCTCCAAATAATAACTACAATGAGTAAGAAAAGCATATGGTCTGTGATAGTATCTGCAAAATAATTCATGCTCATACTAAGGGAAATAGGAAAAGGACTTTTTTTAAGGTTTTTTTCTTTCTTTTTTTCAAAATAAAAGCTTAGTCTCGAATGCATAAGTAGATCCCAATATTAAAAAGTGCCGACTCCCCGATAACGACTCCAAAAACTTGATAGAGAAAGTTTTAATATTTATAATCCCAAGTGTAAGATGCATCATTGAGTACTCTGGGTTTCGTCCATAGGGAGTTGTGTTTCCAAGTATCAGAACTAACTAAGGCGTCTCAAGCTAAGCAAAATAAAAGGAGGATAGAAAAATAGAACTAAATTGCTAAAACAAAAGACTTTGGTTACAACTGAATCTAAGATAAACAACTGAATCTAAGATAAACCAATTAATCAAGTCAAACACTAACATTTCCAAGCTATGCTAGGACTTAGGGATGATCGATTGCATCATCAAAGCTCATCTAAGCCCTCACTCAAGGGTTAAAGGCTAGTTTAATTGTTCTAATCGTCTATTTTCATGGCGTTAGCCCAATTAAACTACAAAAGTAGTAACCCTGGATCTAACTAGAATTGGACTATTCTCATGTCCAAATGCTAGTTGTTCTCTCCACCCACACTAGACAATTGACCTTATCTTTCAGCATAAGTCAATTGCCTCAAAACACGGATGAAAGCTCTTTCAAGCAATTCATCAAACACTTGATAGGTGCGAGAGAAATCTCTAAATTCAAACATGAATAAGGTAGCTCAAGGTCTAAATAAGAATCAATCGGCCATCTCAAGAGCAAATCACAACCAAAGATCAAAGCTTTAATTCATAAACAAACATTGAAATCAAAGTAAAACAATAGTCTATTGAACTAGCAAACAAACTCAAAAGCATGAAATTAAAGAGAGAGAGAAAAGATGAACTTAGCATTAAGTCTTGAAATCGATCCGTCTTTTATAAATTATACACAAAATTCACCTAATCTAATCCCTCTAAAGGGGTTTGTGGAGGCTAAGAATCAACCCTAATTGGCCCTCTAAAAAACGTAGCAAAAAGGCCTCCCCAAATAACTGGCCGAAAAATCACCTAAATCGCGCGTCCGCGGGCCGGTGCACGGCCGTGTGCCATGCACGGCCATGCATGTGGCTGTGCCACCCGTGCACTGCTTTGGCCTTCATTGCATGGTCGTGCGTACCCTGTTGCTTGGCCATGCCTTCTTCTTCCTAGCTCGCCTTGTTCCCGGGGCTTTGTTCGACCTATATTCTCCTTATAATATGTCTTTAAAGTTTCCCTTTCTCGCAAAGCCCGAAGATTTCTCTTAAAATCAAGATAAATCACTTATAAGCATAATCGAATCAAAATAAGTGAATTTGACCATTCCTCACCTGAATTTGGCATGAAAACCATGAGAAAAATGGATCAAATGGGAGCTAAAAGAAGATCAAATATAGGTGCAACATAGTCAATGCAATGTTTTTAATTAAACCCCTTATTACTAACTAGGTTTGAAACCTTTCTATAGTACCATCTACTCTCCCTTTTCTTTTAAAGATTCATTTTGATGTAGTAGGTTTACATCCAGCGGGCAAATCAAGTAAAACCCAAGTATTATTTTTCATTATTGAGTTAATTTCATCCTAGACTGCTTCTTTCCGGAACTAGCGTCTTAAGATTCTATAACCTCTTTAAAGGCTCTAGGATTCAAGTCAATGCTATAAACTTGTGGGATTTCAATTTCAATGAAATCCCTAGTTCTTTCTACTTAGAGGTGGCAATGAATTGGGTGAACCATCATCCGCACCCATCACCTATTTTCGTCCACTTCATCCGATCCATCCATCATCTGCCAAAATCAAATCAAATCCATCCATCCACCATTTGTGAGTGAAAATGGATGTATTGGGTTGTAAACAAGAGACGAAAGATTATGTGTAATATGTTAGCAAATTTAGAATAAAAAAATAAGTTTTACCTTTTGAAAAGTTTAAAAAAGATACTTTAGGTACAATAATGAATAAATATCATATTTATTATATTCATTTGGCGAAAATCACAAAATTAACAATATAATTGTGTACAAAATTAGTAAAATTTAAAGGACAAAAATGAAAATTAAACTAATTGCAAATAATGATAAACCAGTTGATGACTAAGTGGGTGATGGATCAGGTGGTGGGTTGGATGGAGAATCACCTGGATCCAATCCAATCCATCAAAGCATTATCCATCATCCATCTGTCATCCATATATTTCGAGTTTTCACACGCTTTTTTGGGAGGGTGAAACGGATATTTAACGGATGCATTTGAAATTGTCACCCCTACTTCTACTGTATAGACAAAGACATCCAATTCGAAGGATTTCTCCTTTATAATCTGCTCACTCCTTCTTACTTCAACTAAGTCTCTTTGTTCTTGACCATTATTTAGATTCATAGCACTTGGAATAAGATACTGAAAAAAAATATATGTTTTCAACAAAAGTTTGCATCTATTGATTCCGTCACAATGTTTACCGCAATAGAAGCATTTGGTTCAAACTTGTACCCTTTGCTATGTTCAACAACAACAACACTCCCAGTGTGGATCCCGCTTGCGCGGGGTCTGGGGAGATCCAGCTGTAGGCAACCTTACCCCTATCGGTATTTCTATCCATAGAGAGGTTGATTCCTAAAGACCCACAAAACAGGTTTTAGGGAAAAAGGTTTAAGGAGGAAACCCTTTGCTATGTTCAACATAACCTATAAAGATACACTCAATTCCTTTTTCTACAAATTTTCTTTTATTAGGTTTCGGCTCTCGCATAATAGCCCTACAACCCCAAATTTTGAAATAACTAAGGTTTGGGTTCTTCTTTTTCCATAACTCATATGACGTAATAGAACTCCCTTTATTAGGAACTCTATTTAGGATATATAGCCTGCTGTGAGCATTGCTTCACCCTAAAAGCCTTGGCTTAAAACGGAATTAGAAAGTATAACATTTACCATTTTAGTTAAAGTTCGGTTTTTCCTTTCCGCAACACCATTATGTTGTGGTGTATATGGTGCCACAACCTCATTATATCAGTAGATTAGAAATAACTTGGATAATAATATTCATGACCCATATCTGATCTTAGTTTTTTAATAAAAGTTTCACAATGCACCTTAGATTCATTCTTAAAGATCCTAAACTTATCCAGTGCTTCATTCTTAAACGATGAAGTGATTCAAGCATTTTGGTGATTCATTCAACATTAGCAAAAGAACGTCTAGTGATTTTGGTTAACATTCAAGCCTTGCACTTCTCTATATTTCCATTAAGGTTTTGAATTAACTTAAATTTAGATATTTTTTTAATCTTTTATAACTGACCTGTCCAAGATGAGTATGTCATAGAGAAGAAATAAAATGAATAAACATGTAAGCAAAATCATTCACTTTATTAGCAGTAGAAGTAGTGATTACATTAAGTTTAAACATGTCATCACATGTATAGCCCTTCCCCACAAAGGTACTACCCTTGGACAGAATAAACTTATCGGCTCCATACACTTATTTGAAGCCAAACGTATTGAGAAGAAAATCGAAAACAAGATTCGTCCTAACTTCTAGAGCATAGTATATATCTTTCAATGTAAGAGCTTTACTGGAAGTAAAGACTAATTCTACTTGGCATATCCCTTTGACATCAACAGTAGAAGTATTGCCCATGTAGAGCAGTTTTCCATCTTCAACTAGTACAAAAGTCTTGAAAAAGGAGTAATCCTTGCACATATGCTTGGAAGCACCCGAATCAACCCACCAATTATTGTTAATTTGGACAACATTAATTTGATCAAAGATCATAGCTACAGAGTTGTCCTGTGTATTAGTCTTTTGATTGTTCAATCCATGCTTGCACTTACAAATAATGCAATCTCTCTTCATGTGATCTGGTTTACAACAAACCACGTTTACTTTTTTGTCACCCTTGTTGTTGTTGTCTGTGTTAGCCCTCTTTTTGCTTCCTTTATATCTTTGACTTGACGCTCCATCTTCGATCACATGAATCTTAGAGACATGCTCATTTGATTCATCTTGCATATGCAACTCTTCTTTTATATGAAGATGATTAGGTAAATCCTCAAGAGGCATTTCTTCTTTATTATGATTTAGGGTTCGTTTAGTGTCTTTTCAAGAAGGAAGATGTTTGCCTACTATAGAAAAAACTATAATAAACTCATCCATATGCATTTTACGTTGCTTGAAGTGACTCAAAATACGCTGGATTTCATGCAGCCGGTCCAGACCAGAATGTTTTTCAATCACCTTATAATTATTAAACTAACTTATAAGGAATTTTTGGTGGAAGCATCCTCCACCATGTACTTGTTCTCCAATGTCTCCCAAAGTTTCTTGGTGGACTCCAGTCTTTGATGCACATCAAATAAGGCATCCGACATTTTGTTCAATATGTGCCCTTGTCAAATATAATCATCATTGTCGAACTTAGATCTTTGTTGGGCTCGCTCGATATTCTCATTTTTCAGTCTCAACAGGTTAAGGAGTATTAAGTACATACACTACCTTTAGAGTAGCAAGGAGGAAGTGCATCTTCTTTTGCCAACAACAAAATCTGACTCCCTCAAACTTGTCCAATTTCTGAAGGTTGGAAGTCATCTCCTCACGAAGTGTTGTCATTGAAAGGAAATAAGTCCTAAGATTGTTAGGGTAAAGGTTTAATCTAACACTAGATATTTCAATAAATCATGAATGAATCACTTTCTGTAAGACTTATTTTTGGCACTGCACATAATCTATGGACTGAGAAAACAAGTACAAATGTTCAAAATTTCTCAAAAGTTCAATCAATGGAGTTACTGCATTCACTCACATAGATTGTATATATTACTTGTGTATATTCTTCTTTCTTATATACATGGCTTGGTAATCTAAAAAGACACCAGATTGGATTGAGCTTGGCGGTAGTTTTGGAGGGAGAACATGTGAAATTCTTATCCATTAATTCCGATAAGAAATACTAGATAAAGCCGTTTACCACGAACTGTGGAGGATACCATGACCAGTCTGTGGTCCGCACTATCAATTTTCACCCAGGGAAAAGCCAGGAATCACGACTCGTGGCGCTGACCATGGGTACCTGTGGTGCTTACCATGGTCAACCTGTGGTGGTGCTGGCTTGAAAATTCCCAAAAAAGCTATTATCAGCAGATACAAATGGGAAAGCCAAGACTCACAGGAGGAGTGCCCAACATGACAGGAGAGAGAAACTGGCTGATTGGAGTGATTGCATTGTGGGTAGTACCATTGAGAATATGATTTTTACACAGCTGGATTTTGGTCATGAAATTGGTGGATTTGTCTGCTCAAATTTCACGAATTTTGAAGGGACGCCTGAGATGCGTCTTCCCTCCAATCCGCTTTTTCTTCCTTGATTTGTTGGTCAGAGATGAGTAATCCAAAATAGAATACAGGCATCGTAGATCAGTAGATTTGACCATTGAAGCAATTTCTGAGTACATAGGAAGAATTAAACAAGAGCGAAGAGCTGCTTCCACTCTTGGGATTTCCCAACAGTCAGACAACATCCCCTTAGGCCGTTGTAGTAACAGACAAATGGGATTTGGAGCAAGGAGAGGTTAATAAGATTTTCATATATTCAGTGTATTTAGATGAGAACAATTTAAGTATTGAAATTGAAAATACAGTCCTAGAGGATGATAAATAGGATATGGGTGTGAGAATAAGGACAAGAAGATTAAATTTCATTAAATTATGAAGTAATATATTTATGGTCATGTTTGGGAAAGAGCTTTTTGGATGCAAAAAGAGCTTTTTGAGGGTATTAGCTGTTTGACTCTGGTCAAAAAGCTTTGTGGAGTGTTTGGTTGGTTAGGTTTTTAGGTTAGCTTTTTATACCAAAAAAGTTTTTTACAAAAAGCTCTTTGGGATAGCTTTTTCAAAAAGAGTTTTTTGATATTTACTATTATAATGACCATGCTAACCTTATAATTTGGACAAATTTACATTACATGTCATTCACAAATGATATTCTCGAATGTTGGATGCTTATGCTTTAAATTTTTTAATTTATTTTTTCTTTTTTGGGACAAGAGTTGTGGATGGTCATGATGTTGAAGATAATGCTTTTAATTTTAATGCTTTCTTTATTTAACAAATAATTTATGTTAGTTAGTCTTACATGATATATAAATTTTTTTTATATCACATAATTTCAATTGCTATTAAAAAAGAAAACATTTAACATTAAAAATATATTTTGATAATAAGTACTAAAATTAGGAAAAAGTATAAATGTAATTTTATATACTACATAAGTCTTAATTCATAATTCATATCAAAAAGAAAAATAAATATCCAATGAAAAATTATTTTGTTAGAAAGATAATGAAATTGAGTAATGGGCATAAGTGAAATTTTATCAAATAGCTTTGTTAGAAACAACTAATTTCACCAAACACTTCCTTTGCAGAAATTGTCCACTTCAAAATTTTGCAGTTTCCAATGCGATAATTTGACCATCAATTTTTAACTATATATGTGTGAAAATTCTTATAGTGGCAATATTATATTGTAAATCAATATATATTTTGAAAAACTAATAGTCAAAGTTTGACAAGCTTTGACCAAAAAAATCAAACATGAGTTTTCTTTTTTTTTGGGGGGGGGGGGGAAGTGTCTATAAATTTGTCATTCTATTCCGATAGAACTCCACAAAAAATGAGGAAATGAAAAGATAAAAGTAATTTCTTCCTTCACAAGGTGAATTCGTAATTCTACTTGTAATTTTTATTTATCAATTTCCACGTACCAAGTTCACTCTTAAAATTTTTGAATAAAAAGTGCCATCATGTATTTTTTGTTTTCTGTCACCATGTTACTCTCTCTCTCTCTCTCTTTTTGTCCCCTCTACATCATTAGGTTACTTAGGTTATAGCTTCAAACCCAATCCTCACTTAACAATAACTTAATAATAGACTATAACATATTAAATAACCTTCCCTCTTCTGTCAGGAAAGAAATAAAAATAAAATCACATTCGCTCTCTGTGTCCTCCTCATGGTCCATGTCCACCTCACCTCAATCCCCACCATTGTCACGGCCGGCTGGCATGGAGGGTTGCCAGGTTGAGGCAATCCCAACGAAACACTATGTTTTTGCATTGATGCAAGTGTTGGAATTTTCTAAGTGACAAAGCAAAATTCGTAACATTTCCTAGTTCAAAATTCAATTGAGGAAAGTTTCCGACTTGACTCCTGAACTTGCATATATTTCTCTGCTAATTAATTGTCAAATTAGATTGGATAATTTCCAAAATCTGCAAGCACTAAAGAGAACAGGAACCTGCTATCAATGCTGAATATTCAGATCTAGTTTCAGTTTCACACTTTGTACTTCTCTTCGTTACACTCTATCTGTTTGTATCAGGCGGCAACTTTCTTTTTGTTCAGGCCGCATATACAACATAAATTCTACATTACTTTCTCCAGTGAGCAAGATGAATCCCGCAGTACCTGCTAAGACAGACTACACTATATCCTGAATTGAGAGATTGTTTTAATGGACCCTCAACGTTGAAGACTTAGAAAACGTCCAAAAGTTAACCATCTCTTATTAGTACTACAAGGTTAATTTTTTAATGGAGACACTGACACAAAATTGACAATCACCAAAACAAAACGTATAACGGCGTCAAAGAGAACCACTAGTTGTTAAGGGTAGTGAAAACAAGGTTTACCGGCTTACAAAAGCCCTTTATGGCTTAAACAAGCACCACGAGCATGCATGGTACAAAAGGATTGACTCGTACTTTCTGCAAAATGGTTTCGAGAGAAGGGAAAATGAACCAACTTTGTATGTAAAACGATATGATAATGGTGATTTCTGTATTGTGTGCTTTTATGTGGATGATATGATTTATTTGGGATCCTCAGAAACCCTCTGGCTGAATTTAAATTGTGCATGGAAAAGGAGTTTGATATGACAAACTTGGGTATGTTACAGTATTTTCTTGGGCTTGAGGTGAAGCAAGTTGAAGACGGCATTTTTGTGTCTCAAAGAAAATATGCCGGAGATCTTCTTTGCAGGTTTGGGATGTATAACTACAAAGCTGCAGCCACTCCCATGAACACAAATGAAAAATAACAGCTTGCAGATGGTACAGAGGTTGCTGAACCAAATTTGTACAGGAGCTTCATTGGTGGGCAGAATTATTTGACATACACTCGTCCTGATATAACATTTTCTGTAAGTGTGTTGTCCAGGTTCATGCATAATCCCTCCAAACAACATTTTGGAGCTGCAAAAAGGGTGTTACGATACATTGCATCAACTGTTGATTTTGGAATTTGGTATTCCAGTAACTCAGATTTGAACCTACTTGGGTATAGTGACACTGACTGGGCAGGATGTACTGATGATAGACAGAGCACTTCAGGACATGTTTTTGGGCTGAGTTCTGGAGCAATTTCTTGGAGTTCGAAGAAGCAAGATGTAGTTGCTCTTTTATCATCAGAAGTAGAGTACATAGCAGCAACTTCCGCGGCATGTCAAGCTGTACGGTTAAGAACGTTACTGGCTGACCTTCATAATTAGAATCGAGAACAAGAAGCAACAGTGATATTTTGTCATAACAAACCTACTATTGCAATGACTAAGAACCCAGCCTATCATAGCAGAACCCAGCCTATCATAGCAGAACCAAACATATTGACATTCTCCATCATTTCATCCGAAGTCCTGTAGAAAAGGGAGAAACAGCGTTGAAGTTTTGTGGTACCAATGAACAGGTTGCAGATATTCTCATAAAGGCACTCCCAAGAGCCAAGCATGATCATTTCAAGCTGAAACTTGGAGTACATGATTTTGAAGCAAGGGGGAGTGTCGAATGGTGCTCCTAAATCACTGGGATATGTTCCTAATTTTCAGCGAGTAGTTGCAGTAATGGTTTGTTCATCTGTTTCAGTTTTTCCTTCTTTAGGCACTAAGTTAATTAGTGGAATAATGGAGTACTGGATCATATCTTAGTTAGTTGCATATTTTTAGCTTTTTCTGTTTTGGTTGTAAAGGCTATTTAAAAATCTGATTTCTCAGTTCTGATGTGTGTCAATGCAATTGGTATAATTCTCCTTTTGATTTTCTGTTCCAACTCCCTGCTCCAACACTAGTTTCAGCAACAATTTGTGTTTAAGTACAAACCCACGAAAGATTAATTAATGATGCTGAATCCAATCTACAAATGTTACGGACACAAATGTAGTGAATTGAGTTTTTCACTCATGAAAGAAATCTCAGCACACACCTTGAGATATCCATATACAAGAATATCGGCAAATTTTGGACCAGCATGAATATCAGACAAAGCTAACATCAGAAACAGCATTGGGAAAGACCAACACTCACCGAAGGGTTGTGCAACATACGGGAGAGAGAAACTGGCTGATTGCATTGTGGCTACTGGGATTAGGGATGGGCATTGCGAGGGTATGGGCAGGATTATGCCCATACCTACATTTTATCCAAAAATATTATTATCAATCCCATACCGAACCTATACGTCTTGCTATTCATATGTATACTATACCTATATGGGTAATGCCCACATGGGTACTATTTGTATATGTTATTATCTTTGAGTATCCATGAGTTTGTGTATTTACAATCCAATACTCATAACTACAAGTAACGAATAGACGATATGGTCAATTGAAAGTTCGGAAGAAAATTCAACTTCAACGGTTCAAATCAAGATTTGAATATCTGATAGGAAATATTAAAAAAAGTTCAAATCTAAACTTTGAGTTCCAAATTCTTTCATTTTATTAACATTTATCGCCACTACGATAATTCAGTTAACACTTTTTGTCACTAAAATAATTTAGTTGACATTTTTAGCAATTAAAACAATTTCAACGGTTTGGATTGAAACTTGATCATCTATTGGGAAAAATTAAAAGAAACTCATATATGAATTTTGAGCTCCAAATTCTTTCATTTGATTAACATTTATCCCCATTACGATGAATGTTGTAAATGCTAATTGAATTGTTGTGGCGAAAAAAAATATTGACCAAATGAAGGAATGCTGAGTTCAAAATTTGGAATTAAACTTATTTTAATTTTTCCCATCTAATACTTAAGTTTTGATCTAGAGCGTTGAAATTGTTTTATTAGGCAAAAATGACAATTGAATTGTTTTAAGTTAGGAAAAATGTCGATTGAGTTGTTGTGGCGGAGATAAATATTGACCAAATAAAAGAATGTTGAACTCAATATTTAGATTTGACCTTCTTTTAATCTTTCAAATCAGATAGTCAAGTTTCGATTCGAACTGTTGAAATTGAATTTTGCTCCTACATTTCGGGTGGTATTATCATGTAGGAAGAGATTAAAAAAGTAGTTCATTGTTATTTTAATTATGTACAAGGATATTATTTTTTTTTAGCCATCATTATTGCATATGTGGATACCCATTAATCCATTATCCATTCTTAATGGATATCATCCACTCAATTTGATGGGCAAGGGTGGGTGCCCATCTAATGGGTACAGGTTGCCACCCCTAGCTAAGATTGAGCATAGCTTTCCTATATACCTGGGTTTTGGGCATGAAATTGGTATATCTGGGATGATTCCACTCAAATTTCATGAATTATGAAGAGAAACCTCACATGGGTCAGAGATGAGCAACCCAGAATAGAATACGAGATTGTAAATCAGCAGATTTGACCACTGGAGCAATTTCCAAGTCTAGAGGGAGAACATGAAAGAACCAAATGAACACAGCTCGTAAATGCTAAAGTCGCTTTTGTGATGAATTGGTGCATCACAATTTGGAGTGAAACTGAGGTATGCATTGGTTGAAATCGATCTATTTAATAAACAAGTTAATTTCATGTCAATCTTGTAAATAACTTAAGTTTACTTAAAACTAAGAGATAACATGTTTTTAAACTTAACAATAAAATCATGTTGTCCTTGAATCAAAATCAGTCCGATTTGTGTTCGTGTTTCTCTCAGAATTTCAAACCGACCTCAGGTTAATTAATATAATATGGAGCAATATGAACGTTGATTAAAAATTCATATGGGAGTCCAAACTTCAAACGAGGGTCGCAGCAGATCAGCCACACATGCACGTTCATACGCTCCTGGTACTGGCCCTTGGGCGTGTATTACCTGGTGATAGGCAAGGCATAATTAAACAAGGAAAATTGGAACGCTGTTCGGTGAATTGAAACGTTAAGATTACAAACGTCTGCAAAATGCTAGGAGAAATGCTATTTCCTGGGTATTAGATGTTGTGTTATCGAACAAGGAAAAATAGAGTAAGTAGTGATTTGACTCAGTCAAAATGCTAGACGCTATCTAAAATGCTACTGCCAAACGTAACCTAAATTGTCATTAAGTTTTACATTTATGTTAACATTATATTTATCAATTTGTCATTTTATTCCAATTAGAACTCCTACATATCAAATAAGGAAACAGAAATATATAAATAATTTCTTTCTTTCAAAAATAAATTCCTAATTCCAATTATAATAAATTTTCAGCTCTTATATTATAGTCTCGGGTCTATAGACTCGAGAAATTCTCAAATGAGTTAAACAACAACTTGATACAATAGATTATTCTAGTATATAAAACAAAACACTCAACTCCATAAATTAGAGAAAAAAGAAGCAAATAAAATACAAAAAAATGAAAACAAAATGGTGAGCAGCATGTGGCCTCGGTAATGAAGGCAATAGCAAACACACCAACCATTGGGTGATAGGCGACCCACATCTATATGCATTTCATCACCACAAAAAAAAAGTGCCCGGGTCGATAATATAATCTATAAGAAATTTTCAATTATCAATTCTACATACAAATGTCACCTTAAAATTTTTGGGAAAAGTACCCCCATGTATTTATTGTTTTCTATCACTATAGTATTCTCTCTCTCTCTCTTTCCACTGGGCGTGTTCATGGTTTCGGTACCCGAACCAAAAGAGATTTTGAATCGGGTATCCAAAATTTCGGATTGGATGAATGGCGAATCATATCCAAAGCGAAAATTACTGAGTACTTAGTTATTTCAGTTTGGGTTTTTGATTATCCAATAACCCAATTTTTGTAAACCGTTTTTTGTTCCAATCAAATTATAACAAATAACCGAAGCTCTTCCTTTTCAATCCAAAAAAAAAAGAAAAAAAAAACCTCTCTATTTTAGAAAGAAAAAAGACAGAGCAGAGAGCCCAAAGCATCGGTCGTCGAGGGCCTGAGGAAAAGAGACAAAGCTGAGAGTCGAGGTACTAAGTGATAAACCTCTATTTTAACCTCATTGAACCCCTTATTTGACCCCCTTTTCCTCGTATTTTTATGTTGAATTATGATGAGAAAGGGTCAAATGTGATTTCTTTTGTTCATATTGTGCTTAAAGAAGTGTTTTTCTTATTTTTAGGAATTGCTGTCAAGAAAATGAAAAATTCACTGGTGTTAACACAAAGGAAAGCCATGAGGATGATTTTTAAGGAAAAAAGAGGTCTGATGAAGTTTTGAGGGAAAAAGTGCAAGATTAAAGAATCTAAGAAAGTGCACGGTTGGTCATGCACTAAGGCACAACCATGCAGAAATCTACAGATTTCAGTCTTGTTTCCCAAAGCTGCACATGGGCAGCCATGCAAAAGTGCACAGCCATTCCATCTGCCAATTTCAAATGGATGCTCATGCGTCGAATCACGACTGTGCGTTTTGCCTGTTTTTGCATTATTTGAGCAGATTTTGGACTTTATTTGAGGCATCTATCAGACTATCTTGGGTGGTTCTCCTTTGGCCATTTGTAGGATTTCTATTAGCCACCAAAATCCCATTAGGTGGAGAATAACTTAGACTAGATCAATGTGTACCATGTATAAGATTGTAGATTTTGCTATTCAAGACTAAGTCCCTTTTCTAAGTTCCTCTTCGAAGTTCCTCTTCTCTTTCTCTCTTTAGTTTCATCATGTTCAATTTGTTTGCTATTTCAATGGTTCATTGTTATGCTTGTGTTTTAATATTTGTTATTTGTAATTAAAGTTGTGTTCTTTGATTATGGTTAGCCATTGAGATGGGTAATTGATCTTATTTAACCCTTAACATACGTTGTTTATGCTTGAATTTAGAGTTTTCTCTCATGCCCACCAAGTGTTCGATGAAATGCTTGAAAGAGTTTTCATTCGTGTTTTAGGGCAATTAACTTCCACTGAAAGGTGAGGTTGATTGTCTACTGTAGGTAGAGATGATAGCTAAAATTTGGACTTGAAAATAGTTCGAATACTAACTAGGTCAAAGGTTGCTAATCTTGTTGTTTAATTGGACTAACCCCATAAAAATAGGTGGTTAGAATAATTAAACTATCCTTTGACCCTTGAAAGAGGGCTTGAGTCACCTTTCATGGTGCAACCGATTATCTCTGAATGCTAGTATGACTTGGAAAGATGAGGCGTTGACTCGATAAGTCAGTTAACATTAGGTTTAATTATAATCGAAGTCCTTTTTGTTTGCCTTAGTTGTTTAGTTTCTCTTCCTATAACCTTTTAAGTTAGTCTGGATTGATATATGCTTGAGTTTGCTTTGGTGCTTAGAAACACAATTGCCCGTGGATTACGGCCAGTATTTGTTGGTTGTTAGCTACAGTCATGTCGTGTACTTGTGGTATTTTTAACTCAACAAGTTTTTGGCGCTGTTCTCGAGCAGTTGATGGTTTTTCATATAAGGGCTCACTTGATATTTGAGAGACTAGACTTTCATTTGGAAAAAAATCAAAAAATTCTGAGAAATAAAAATTTTAAAAAATGCCAATTTTTCACTTTCCTCAATATGAGCATTAATTATTTTGGAGATACTATAATAGATCACATACTCTTCTTGCTCATTGTGGTTATTGCTTAGAGAAGTGGAAAATTTTGAACATAGTCTATGAGGATATGAATTATAAGACCCGTGCTCTTTTGGAGAATTACGATTTTTATGCTCGAAATGTTGATGGAGCCTAGGAATTGCCTGAGTGGTTGGCTCAAGATATTTATGAATTTGAGATTAGTTGTTCTAAGTCTTACGCCCCACCGGCTGCATCCCTAATTATGCCTCTTTTGCGTGTGACATTTGCCATTGTTCCGACCATGAAAATAATTCTTGTCCTTATCATATTTCAGCAGATAGTTTTGCTAGGCTTAACAGTGTGATAGAGACAATGAATGAGCACTTTGCTAATTGTATGCGGGAATATGACCTATTACATAAGACTGACCTTAGGTTTAGTTTCCCTGGATATGATGTTAATTTGTGTGATGATGATGCATCTTTTTTAACTCAGAAGTTCGAAGTACTTTACTCCTTGTTACTCCATCCCTATCTAGCACCCTTGAGTACAACACTGCATTTATCATGATCTTTCCTAATCCACCTTTACCCTTTGCTCAGTCGACTAAGTTTAGGGTAGGTGGGACATTTTGTGTTAATGCTAGTGTTGATCAGGATAATATATGTTGTGAGTTAGGCGATGCTTTTGTTGAGGTGCATGGCCTCGGTGAGACTCTAATAGGGAGGTCATGTGTCGATGTTGTGTTTACAGTTTCACCTAGTTCTAATATTATTGACCTTGTATCCCCCAATCCGCTCGATATTTTCCATGCTTTTCCTTCATGTTCACTATCCTCCCCTTCCCTTGAGTGTTGCGATCTGTCACTTATTGATATTCATGTTGTGCTTGAAAGGAATGAGGTTGACTGTTTTGAGTTCCTAGGTACCTTTAGAGGGTATGACCCCTCCATTGATCCTTATGGTTTGTACCTAGAGGACATGCCTTGGAAAATGATGTTGACTATTGCATTTGATTATTCAACTGATTTTTCCAAGGCATTTGATCAGTTTAGGATAGCACTTACTATCATTCGTAGATTCATGTTTGGGTACTCTTACTTACATTCATATGAGTTACATGCTTAGGTGTTTGATAAGCTCCTGTGAGCTTTGACGGCATGTAACCCCCCTAATTCCTAATGCCTGATTAGTCTAACCCAATTACTCATAAATTATTGATTAGCGGCGGAAGTCGTTTGATTGGAGGCATTGCTACCGTTCCGCAACGGAACAAGGCTAACTGAAGTTACCTATATCATTCCGTTGTCCACTTAATTACCCGACTCACCCCATAATTGAAATAATATACATTCAACCATTTATATAAGTTGTGATGCACCTGAACTCAAAGTATGATTAAAAAATACTAGTAACTATGATGTCCAAAAGAATACACAACCATCAGGTTCTTAGGGTGCTAGCCTATAAATCACTGTGAGCTTTTAGCTAGCGAAACCTCCGCAAAAGGAATTATGACGCCTTTCATTTCTTGCTACCTCTTGGTTTGTCAGTGGAAGGAATGTTTACCGATCCCTTGCCTAAAATAGAAAACATGAAAACATTCGAAATATGAGCCGAAGCTCAGCACGTACATTCCATTGCAGTAAAATAAGCTTTGAGTTTAATTAGTTGGGTGCCCACATTTTAAAACATTTTATTTTGCAAACAGAAGAGAGAGAATGTATGGGTAAAATTGATTTATCAGTTATTATCTGAAAGTGGACCCCTGTTGACGTCCGCAGCAATCTTGAGATAGGTGCACACCTCCCAGGCCGATTGAAAAGCCTAAGTTACAGCCGCGCGGGTAAATTGAAGGGCATAAGCCCTGATGATTGATAACTGACGGGGCTACTTGATTATGTGACAAAGCATTGCATAAAATGATTCATTATATAATTATCATATTGATTTTGCATAGTTTGAGAAACATATAAGTTTTCAAAGAGCACAGGCAATGTACGTACCTGGTCTTTGAGAATTTCTCTCTCTTTTATTGAAAATCGTTTGCTGGCAGCTTGAAGCGGTCGATGTGGCCTTAGTTCTGCTCCAAATATGTAATTTATTTCTCGATTAGCAGGAGATTAAGAAGCTCTATTACATTTATTGGCTTAATGAATAATTTAAATTCCTTTAACCTCTCTTTTCATGGTTATCCTAATTATTATTACTCAATTTGGTTCTATTTTGTTTTTTTTTTTTTGTTCTGCTTTCTTAATATTGCTGATGTTCGTTTCATGAGTATTGTAAAAGTGAATTAGGGTGGCTTGTCACGTGTTTATTGCTAATGACATTATCATTATCACCATCACTATTCGAATCATTGCTATAAGCTTGTTACATTATCAGTATTAACGTCGTTAGGAATTATTGATCTGCCTCACCCTTATTATTATTACTGTTGTTATTATTATTATTATTATTATTGTTGTTGTTGTTGTTGTTGTTGTTGTTGTTGTTGTTGTTGTTGTTGCTGTTATTATTATTATTATGGTTGTGGCTATCCTTGCCAGGACTTTTAACGATATTATTATGGCTATTGTTTTTCTCTTTAGCGAATTGCCATTAGCCATTAAACTTTAGTTTGCGATACGTTTTAAGGCGGTTTTGTGAACTTGGTCTCATGTTCTCATAGAGTCTCAATCATACAATTATCATTAGCAAAATACAACTACAAAGGCACATCATGTTAGTAGCTCCAAATCCACAAAACTACTTATTCCTTTCCCTCTCCTATAATAACCAAATCCTAGAATTTCGCTAAACCCCATACGTAGTTCATGATTTTCAAACATTTAAAGTCACTACATTTCCCTTCCTTCTCCTCTATGTCTCATCCTCACTTGGAAAATTAAATCTTGTCCTGTACTTAAACAACGACCTAATACACATGTTTATATCTCTTTATTTTTATTTGATTATCCCCAAAGATTTGCTTAAACACTATAAAAGTAGCCCAATTGACTCAAGCTCATCCAACATCTCACCCTAAACCACCAAGTCACAACAAAATTCTAACATCAATCCTCGTTAACTTTATCTAAATATTTATTATAATTCACTCAGAACCACCAAATCAACTATGATCAAGTTGTATTTCTTATACTCAACCACATCCTTCACCACCAAGTTATGATCATAAATTAACACACACACTAATCTTGTATATTTTTATACATACATCACTATTTAATCATCCACTAACTCATTTAAACATTAATAACTCAAGAAGATTAACTTAAACATTATTCAAATCCTAAATCCTAATCCTTCAATCTCATAATCACAGCTCATCCATCCAACATGGTTTCCACCTTGATTTCATTCTAGAAGGCACAAAAATCATCTCAACATCATCAAAATAACATCATCAAGCCCAATTCTAACATCAACATCACCCTTCCTCACTACCATGTGCACTCCCAATCTCACTCCATCTATTCAATTTCCCAACCAAATTAAAAAAAAAAAAACAATAAATTGTCATTCATAAAGGCTAATTACATCATTTACTATAAAACTTTAGATTCAAAACATCAAAATTAAAATAATTAAGAGTTAGGGTTTCACCATTCAACCCACTCAAGAACTCAAAGACACCCCAAAGGAATGAAGAAAGAGGTGGCACGGGTGGCGGCGGACTGGCGGCAAGGGATGGGGGTGGTGGCATGGCGTCAAACGGGCGGTGATCAACGCAAGATGATGCGAAGAAGAGCAAAGGCGGAGGGGCGAAACAGAGCAGCGAAATAGGGGAGGGGGAACGAGTTCTGGGCAGGGTTAGGGTTTTGGGTTTTGCTTTTATATATATATATATATATATATATATATATATATATATATATATATATATATATATATATATATATATATATATATATATATATATATATATATGTATTTGTCCATCTTCTTATTTGTTGCCACCTAAACATTTTCTAGAATTATCTCATCTTTATCCAAACCCTTCCATTTTTAGTAGTATTATTATTATTACACTATTACTATATGTAAATTTGTTCATTTATTATTATTATTATCATTATTATACAAATTACCCTTAGATAATTAGGCTAATGTTTACTCAGTGGCATTGAAATATTTAATAGCACTTGAATGAATTATTTCGGAGCATTACGAGGTCCCTTTTGAGGCCATGTCGTCGTTTCAACCTGCGATGCACAAAAATATATATATATATACATATGTATAAAATGCTAAATTGAAATGCGACGCCCAACTTGATTAATTGAGATTAGGATAATTTGAACTAATTAACACAAATCTTAGGTTCAGACCGTTACAACCTTCCCCCCTTAAAATAAGTTTCATCCTCGAAACTTGCAGTTGGAAAGAAATATTGTCCGCATCTCAAATAGGTATAGGTACTTGCTTCTCATGTCCTCCTCGGTTTCCCATGTAGCCTCTGTTGAGTTATGGTTGGTCCACAAAACCTTAACCAAAGGAATGCCTTTGTTTCAAAGTTGCTTAACTCTATAATCTAATATCTATACAGGATGCTCTTCGTACATTAGGTTTTCAGCAACTTCTACTGGCTCTGTTATGATGATATGATTTGGGTTTGGAACATATTTTCAGAGCTGTGAAATGTGAAAAACATTGTGCACATGCTCAAGTTCTATTGGTAGATCCAATCAGTAAGCCACAAGGTTTAGTTTCCCAATAATTTCATAAGGGCTGATGCATCTGGGATTCAGTTTGCCCCTGAGGTTGAATCTTCTCACTCTTTTAATTGGAAGTACCTTTAAAAATACTTTATCTCCCACTTGAAATTCTAATGGTCTTCTTCTTTTGTCTGCATAGCTTTTCTATCTACTTTGGGCTGCTTTGATATGTTCTTGAATTTTTCTTATCCTTTCGGTGGTCTCTTGAATCAACTCAGGTTTTAAGTTTAATACCTCATCAAGCTCACTCCGACACAACGGAGTTCTGCACTTTCTTACATATAGTGCTTCAAAAGGGGCCATCTTAATGGTAGATTAATAGCTATTAGTATACGAGAATTTCACCAATGGTAAATACTCTTTCCACTTTCCCTAGAAGTCAAGCACAGATACCCTAAGCATATCTTCTAGGATTTGATTTACCCTCTCAGTTTATCCATTAGTCTCAGAGTGGTATAAACTGCTAAAATTTAACTTGGTGCTAAAAGCTTTCTGCAGAGCCTACCAAAATCGAGCCTAGAACCTTTAATCTCGATCAGACACTATATCCTTTGGTATGCCATACAGTCAAACTGTTTCTTTGATATATAGCTGCGCCAGTCTCTCTACACCCCAAGTATCATGAATTGGTATAAAATGGGCAGATTTGGTGAGTCTATTCACAAAGACCCAAATAGCATTCTTCTTTGAAGCAGAGAAGGGCAATCCCACAATAAAATCTATTGAAATTGAATCCCATTTCCAAGTAGGAATTTCTAAAGGCCTCAATTCGCCTATAGAGCGCTGGTGTTCAGCTTTCACCTTTTGACAAGTCATACACTTATCGACATACTCTGTAACCTCTCTCTTCATGTTTTCCCGCCAGAAGAATTGCCTCAAATATCTATACATTTTTGTTCCTCCTGGGTGCACTGAGTACCAAGTGTTGTGGGCCTCTTCTAAAATTCTCCTTTTGAATTTCTCTTTATTTGGCACGCATAGCCTGTTTTGAAATCTCAATGTTCCATCTTCATGTATTACAAAACTAGGCGATTTCTCCTGTGCAACATTACACCTAAGCTTCTCAAGCTTTGCATCATCCTTTTGACTTGCCTTAATTTCTTCTATTATAGAAGGTTGCACCTCTAGTGCTGTTAATAACCCATCTATGTATCCTAGTAGCACAAACTCGATACCCATAGTTTTGAGGTCCCTCAAAATTTCAAGTTGGGTATTTATCATTGTATTTAAACCGTGTTGGGTCTTTCTGTTGAGCGCATCACCTACTATATTTCCCTTTCTAGGATGATATTGAATTTGCAAGCCATAATCCTTTAGCAACTCCAACCAACATCATTATCTTAAGTTGATCTCTTTCTGAGTGAAGATATACTTTAGGCATTGGTAGTTAGTGTAAATCTTGCACGACACTCCATATAGGTAGTGTCACCAGATCTTTAAGCCAAAAACTACCATAACTAATTTCAGATCATGAGTAGGGTAGTTCTTTTCATAACGTTTGAGTTGCCTAGAGGCTAGCCTATTACCTTATCATCTTGCATCAATACGCAACCTAACCCATTCTTAGAAGCATCACTATAAATAATGTACTTCTTTTCCTTCTTCAGGCAAGGTAAGGATAGGCGCTATTGTTAAGCAACTTTTTAGTTATTGAAATGCCTCCTCACACTTGTCTGACCACTCAAATTTAGTGGTTTTCTTCAATAGGTTGGTCAGTGGAGATGCAATCTTCGAGAAATCTTTCATGAATCTTCTATAATATCCTGCCAAACCCAGAAAACTTCTTACTTCTGCCACATTGGTGGGTCTAGGCCATTTCATAACCACCTTTATCTTCTGAGGGTCAACTTTGATTCGTTCTTTAGTAACCACATGCCCCAGAATTGTCACCTCGGTTAGCCAGAACTCACAATTTTTCAATTTAGCATATAACTAATGTTCCCTCAATGTTTGTAACACAGTCCTCAAATGATTTGTATGTTCTTCATTGTCTTTGGAGTATATCAGAATGTCATCTATGAAAACCACCACAAATTTATCCAGATAAGGTTTAAAAACTCTTTTCATAAGATCCATGAATGTAGCAGGAGCATTTGTTAGCCCAAAAGGCATCACAGTAAACTCATAGTGGCCATATCTAGTCCTGAAGGCTGTTTTGGAAATATCCGCTGGCTTAATTCTAATCTGGTGATAGCCAGACCTCAAATCAATCTTTGAAAATATCCCAGCTCCTTGTAATGATCAAAGGGATCATCTATTCAAGAAAAAGGGTACTTATTCTTAATAGTTATTTTATTTAACCCTTGATAATCTATGCACAATAATAAACCTCTATTTTGTCCTATTTTTAACCCCTATTTGACTCATTTTCTCCCGCATTTTCACGTTGATCGTGTTAAGGAAGAGTCAAATTGGCCTCCTTTAGCGCACTTTTTACTCATATAACATCTTCCGATATTTTCAGGAACTTTATTGAAGAAACGGAAAGATGAACAACATTTAGCAGAAAGGAGTCCCAAGAAGGCGAGAAAAGCTGCGAAAAAGCATTGCACGGAAGTTCCACGGAACCGGACCCATGTAGCACGGCCAACCCACTTGAATCGGCACAAGTGGCCGGGCCAGTCAAGTGGCACGGTCCAGCCACGCCAAGTGGCACACCCGTGCCACTTGTGCCGGTTTTGGGGGTGTTCGCCAGAGTTTTGGCACGGTGACCCCGTGCCTCGGGGCACGACCGTGCCACCCCCGTTTCCGCATCGCGACTTAAATTTCCTTTGGGGCTGTTTTGAGGGGACATTTAGTTTTCTTTCCCTAGACTGTTCTTTAGGCGATTTTTAGGTTTTAATAGAAAGTTTTATTTTCACACGATTGATTTCACTATGGGATTGAAGTTTTGCTCTACCATTAATTCACGCGATTAATTCAAGGTTCTTCACCTTAATTCTCTCTTCTCTTATTCTTAATTGTTCTAAAGTTTGGATGCCATGGTTGTTGAATTGAGTTATTGGATTATTGTTCTAGATATGATTGTAGGCTAAATCCTTCAACTTAGGTTGGGATTGACGCCGATTATGTGTAGTTGAATCTTGTACTGGCCCAATCCCTGCTCCCCCTTTGTTTTGCGATTATGAATTCTGCTATGCACGCCACATGCTCGATGAAATGCGCGAAAGAGCATTCATCCTTTTTATTGGGGTTTGGGGGAGCGTTAAGAGACGAAACCTTTACCTAGTGCGCCTCAGTAGATGATTAGGGTTTTGACATGAAAATAATTAGAATTCTAATTGGGATTTGAGATTGCGAATCTTGTAATCCTTCGACTTTTAGTCCCATGAAAATAAGCAACTATAGTTCTAGGATTAGTCTTCGACCCTTGAGAGAGGGAGGAGATGGGCTTAATTGACAATCTATCCATTCCTGATGCATGCCGGGGAGACGTTTGGTAGGGCTAGTAATTGATTCGCTAGCATATTTGTGCTGTTAATTCCAACCTAAGTGCTTCCTATTCTGCTTCTTACTACACTTATTAGCTGTCATTGTTTCACCTAGTTTAGTCTCCTAACCCACAACTGTGATCGCCTAGCTTGAGTAATTTAATCAGTTCTGGTAGTTGAAACTAAGTTCCTTGTGGATTCGACCCGTACTTGCCGGCCGCTAGCTACAGCCACGCCGTGCACTTGCCGTAATTAAAACGATAACACACAACCTTAAGGTTCCATCCTTTTCTTTACAAACAACACTGGAGCTCCCCAGGGTGAAACACTTGGCCTGATAAATCCTTTTTGCAATAACTCGTCCAGCTAGGTTTTCAACTCCTTGAGTTCAGTTGGTGTCATCCTATATGGGGCTTTTGAAATGGGCTGTGCACCAGGAATTAACTCAATCTCAAAATCAATCTCCCTTTGAGGAGGTAGACCCGGTAACTCCTCAGGGAAAACATCAGGAAATTCGCAAAGTACAGGAATATTTTCTATTTTCACATCCTCTTCTTTAACCTTAATGGCATAATACAAATATCCTATGCACCCCTGGCTTAGCATCTTGCTTGCCTTCATGATTGAAATTATGGAACACTCTTTCCTAAATCTCTCCCCATAAAAATATACTTCTCAACCTCCTGCGTCCCTTAGAGTGACCTTAAGATACTTACAATCTATGTTTGCCTCATAAACAGTCAACTAGTCCATTTCCAAGATTATATCGAATTCTAACATATCAAACTGAATCAAGTCCCCAGGGAATTTGCGCTAAGTTATTACAGTAGGAACATGCTTATAAAGAACAAGAAATTCTATCACTTGCTTATTTGGCAAACTAATTCTATAGTTCGCCCACTCCTTACTTTGTTTCAAATTCACTTGTAATGCAGCTCGAGTGGATATAAATGAATGAGTTGCCCCCGAGTCAAATAAAACACAAAATGGTTTGAATTTAAAAAGAGAGTTCCAGTGACAACCGTACCAGAAACTGTAGCTTCCTTTTTGCTTATTATGTAGGGGCTTCGAGTGTAGGTTTCCTTGATGTAGGGGTGGAACAGGCCTTGCAACGTCCTTTTCCACAGCCTTCTGTGTTCTGGGGCAGGCAGCAATTGAATGTTTGGGGCTTCTGCAGCACATGCAATAGTTAGTACCTACGCAACACTCAACTGTGGTATGGTTTGTTCACCCACACTTGGCGCAAGGCTCCTTAGATGCTACTGGATGACTATTATTAGGGCCAGCAGTAGGTTTCTTCTGCGCAGCACTCTCGCTTGATGTACCGTGATCATTCCACTTCCTCTTTTGATTTCCAGGATTTAAAGCCTTTAACTCACCCTTCACTCGTTCCACCACAGAAGCTTTTTCGTATAACTCTTGGTAAGTTTGAATTGGCTAACCCGCTAATTGATTCCGGATATGAAAGGCTAAACTTTCCTCAAACCTTCTCATTTTTAGCTTTTTGGTTGCCATAAAATCTGGAGCGAACCTTGATAACTCCGTTAACTTGTGAGCATATTACATCACCGTCATATTACCACTCATCATTAACTTCATGAACTCTCTTTCCTTTTGTCATTGAACTGTAATTGGATAGAATTTAGCCCTAAACTCTTGAAGAAACTTAGCCTAAGTGAGCTCGGGTCCTTGTAACTTATCTTTTACAGAACTCCACCAAATATTTGCTTCACCAGCTAAATAAAAAGTCCTTATGTTTACTTTTTTCTCTTCAGATACTTCAATCACTGTGAATATCTTTTTCATTCCCCTAATCTTAACCTCTAGTTCTACAGGATCAAGGTTTCCATCATAAATCTTAGGGTTGCGTCGAGCTACTCTATCGGCTAGTTTATCAGATTTTGGAGGGTTTTCTAGGGGTACAGGGGGTGCAGACGATACAGGGGGAATTCTCTTCATCAACTCAATTACCAAATTTTTCCAATAATTCAGATCTTCCATACTACTAGACACCTCTAAGGCCATTGTTGGGTCTCCACTAGGGTCCTGTTGGGGGTCCTCATTCACTCGATTACTTGAACCCTGAGGTTCATCTTCTTTGCTAATTTGATTGTTGTTCACAGGCTCTAACATACTGCAATTCTAAATCATATTAGCAAAGCTTATTATCTCAATTTGCATAGCATTATCATAAAGCAGTAATAATTCAGAATCAAAACTTAATTTAGCTCAAACATTACCTTTATTACATATACATGTACATATTTATATGGAAAGTTCATACAAAAGAATATTACAATACTTCACGGTAACCTTCCCCACCTTCTAATTGGAGCTCCTAACCTAATCCTCCACCCTAGCCACTAACTGAAGTTGTCTTACCAAGTCAAATCTGCCCCAAACCCAAAAAAAAGGCGGACACCTCATCACAGCTGGTTAAGTTAGCCTACCTATATACATCATATATACATGCCATGAGCAAAAGAATATCACACTATACCAGCTGCACGAGACAAAATAACCAAAACAAGCCTTACCTATAAACAAGAGTAGGGTCATGCCTAACGATCCCGAGAGGGATCGTATTCAGGGTCAGAGGAATCATCATCCTTCTCTCTGGAGTCACTGTCGACATCCTCCATCTCTAATTCCTCATCCTCGGGATCACTATTGTGACCCTCTAGCTCCCCTTCTAAGGGCTCATGCTCTCCCACCTCCTCCTCTGGCTCCTCCATATCCTTGTAAAGCTCCATCTCGCCCCCATTAGAACTTACCTCTATGAGCTCTGGAGAATCCGGCACCTCCTCGACCACATGAACCTCGTCAAAGGCCTCGTCTCCTAAGCCACCTTGCGGAGAAGCAGGTGGCGGCTGTACGGGAGGCTGCGGGGGCTGTGGTCCTTGAGGCGATGAGGGTGGGGGTGGAACAATAGGTGGGTGCATGTCAAGAGTAGGGAAAATGAATGGAAGAAGATTATAGAAAATACCCCGTGACTCTAGCTCCTCTCGAAGTGACAGCTCTCTAGTAATCACAAACCATGAAACCAAGCCCCTAAAATCAGAAATCGCTTCGCATCAGGCCCTGGGTCTCCTGTAATCATAAAATCATGGTATCGTAGCCTGAAGTCATGCCACGGGGCAACCAGGGGTAAAGACCACCGCAGTCTGCCAGTACGGACCATCACGTCATGAAACTCAGAAAGGGGGTCCTCCTGCATATGGGCCGCCATGGCCACATGTAGGGTAGAAATGTGGGCCACTACTGTGGTCTGCGGTACCACGTGAATGGTATACGGGTTCGTAGGTACTCCTGGAGTAGCCATCTAAACAAGAAAATAATAGGAAGAGGGAACAAGCCGCATTTACACATAAATTTCCTCTAAAGAACACTCAATGTACCTATATTATTATCTCAAAACCGTACATCCTAACTCTCGTACGTCCTATGCTCACAGTGATTTGCAAATCTGGCTCTGATACCACAACTGTAACGCCCCCAATTCTTAATGCCTGATTAGTCTAACCTAATTACTCATAAATTATTGATTAGCAGCGGAAGTCTTTTGATTGGAGGCATTGCTGCCGTTCCGCAATGGAACAAGGCTAGCTTAAGTTACCTGTATCATTCCGTTGTCCACTTAATTACCCAACTCACCCCATAATTGAAATAACATACATTCAACCATTTACATAAGTTGTGATGCACCTGAACTCAAAGTATGATTACAAAATACTAGTAACTATGATGTCCAAAAGAATACATAACCATCAAATTCTTAGGGTGCTAGCCTATAAATTACTGTGAGCTTTTGGCTAGCGAAACCTCCGCAAAAGGAAAAGTGATGCCTTTTCACTTCTTATTACCTCTTGGTTTGTCAGTGGACTATTTACCGATCCCTTGCCTAAAACATAAAACACGAAAACATTCGAAATATGAGCCGAAGCTCAGCACATACATTCCTTTGTAGTAAAATGAGCTTTAAGTTTAATTAGTTAGGCGCCCGCATTTTAAAACATTTTATTTTGCAAACAGGAGAGAGAGAATATATGGATAAAATTGATTTGCCAGTTATTATCTGGAAGTTGACCCTTGTTGACGTCCACAGCAATCTTGAGATAAGTGCACACCTCCCAAGCCAATTGAAAAGCCTAAGTTGCAGCCGCGTAGGTAAATTGAAGGGCATAAGCCCTGATGATTGATAATTGATGGGGCCACTTGATTATGTGGCAAAGCATTGCATAAAATGATTCATTATATAATTATCATATTGATTTTGCATAGTTTGAGAAGCATGTGAGTTTTCGAAGAGCACAGGCAATGTATATATCTGGTCTTTGAGAATCTCTCTCTCTCTTTTATTAAAAATCGTTTGCTGGCAGCTTGAAGCGACTAATGTGGCCTCAGTTCTGCTCTAAATATGTAATTTTTTTCTCGATTAGTAAGAGATTAAGAAGCTCTATTACATTTATTGGTTAATGAATAATTTAAATTCCTTTAACCTCTCTTTTCATGATTATCCTAATTATTATTACTCAATTTGGTTCTATTTTATTTTGTTTTTTTGTTCTGCTTTCTTAACATTGCTGATGTTCGGTTCACAAGTATTGTAAAAGTTAATTAGGGTGACTTGTCATGTGTTTATTGTTAATGACATCATCATTATCACCATCACTATCCGAATTATTGCTATAAGCTCGTTACATTATTGGTATTAATGTCATTAGGAATTATTGATCTGCCTTACCCTTATTATTATTACTACTACTATTATTATTATTGTTATTGTTATTATTATTATGATTGTGGCTATCCTTGCCATGAATTTTAACGACATTATTATGGCTATTGTTTTTCTCTTTAACGAATTGCCATTAGCCATTAAACTTTAGTTTGCGATACGTTTTAAGGCGGTTTCGTGAACTTGGTCTCATGTTCTCATAGAGTCGCAATGATACAATTATCATTAGCAAAATACAACTACAAAGGCACATCATGTTAGTAGCTCCAAATCCACAAAACTACTTATTCCTTTCCCTCTCCTATAATAACCAATTCCTTGAATTTCGCTAAACCCCATAGGTAGTTCATGATTTTCAAACATTTAAAGTCACTATATCTCCCTCCATTCTCCTCTATCTCTCATCCTCACTTGGAAAGTTAAATCTTGTCATGTACTTAAACAACAACCTAATAAACATGTTTATATCACTTTATTTTTATTTGATTATCCACAAATATTTGCTTAAACACTATTAAAGCAACCTAATTAACTCAAGCTCATGAACATTTCACCCTAAACCACCAAGTCCCAACAAAATTCTAACATCAATCCTCATTAACTTTATTTAAATATTTATTATAATTCACTTAGAACCACCAAATCAACCATGATCAAGTTGTATTTCTCATACTCAACCACATCCTTCATCACCAAGTTATGATCATAAATTAACACACACACTAATCTTATATATTTTTATACATACATCACTATTTAATCATCCATTAACTCATTTAAACATTAATAACTCAACAAGATTAACTTAAATATTATTCAAACCCTAAACCCTAATCCTTCAATCTCATAATCATAGCTCATCCATCCAACGTAGTTTTTCCCTTGATTTCATTCCAGTAGGCACAAAAATCATCTCAACATCATCAAAATAACATCATCAAGCCTACTTCTAACATCAACATTACCCTTCCTCATTACCATGTGTATTCCCAATCTCACTTCATCCATTCAATTTCACATCCAATTTCAAAAAAAAAAAAAATAAATAAATTGACATCCATCAAGGCTAACTACATCATTTATTGTAAAAATTCAGATTCAAAACATTAAAATTGAAATAATTAAGAGTTAGGGTTTCACCTTTCAACTCACTCAAACAACTCAAAGACACCCCAAAGAAATGGAGAAAGAGGCAGCATGGGTGGCGGCGGACTGGCGGCGAGGGGTGGCGGCAGTGACATGGCGTCAAACGACCAGTGATCGGCACACAGATGACGCGAAGAAGAGCAGAGGGGGAGGGGCGAAACAGAGCAGCGAGACAGGGGAGGGGGAACGGGTTCTGGGCAGGGCTGGGGTTTTGGGTTTTGCTTCTATATATATATATATATATATATATATATATATATATGATATATATATATATATATATATATATATATATATTTGGTCCATCTTCTTATTTGTTCCCACACAAACATTTTTCTAGAATTATTTCATCTTTATCCAGCCCCTTCTATTTTTAGTATTATTATTATTATTATTACATTATCACTATATGTAAATTTGTTCATTTATTATTATTATCCTCATTATACAAATTAACCATTTGATAATTAGGCTAATGTTTATTCAGCGGCATTCAAATATTTAATAGCACTTGAATGAATTATTTAGGGGCATTATGAGGTCCCTTTTGAGGCTACGCCGTCGTTTCAACCTGTAATGCACAAAAATATATATACATATACATAAAATGCTAAATTAAAATGCGGCGCCCAACTTGATTAATTGTGATTAGGATAATTTGAACTAATTAACACGAATCTTAGGTTCAAGCTGTTACACGACATCTGCATTGATGGCTTGGATCTTGAGATGAGGAGGAGTGGCTAATGCTCCTTCAAAAACTTCCATTGCAATGTCTTAAGGAGGTAGTGGTTTAGGTGCACCCAACGCCTAACCTGGTAAATTCCTTTCCTCTTTTCTCTTTTGTTATTTTTATTTTGTATAAATCTTTTTTCCTTTTTTAGTGTACACAATACAAGACCTTTCAGTGTGGGTCCTGCTTCTACGGGGCACCCTTTTTCAATTTGTCTCTTATTTTTGTATATTTATAATAGTGGGTTTGTTTTATGTACATATGTGTTTTGTTGGTGTGGTGGCTCCCTAGCCCCCAATGAGGACATTATGAAATCTACGTGTGGAGGAAGAGAAGCCATGCTTCAAGCTTTTGATAACAACAAAAAAGAAAGAAAAAAAGCTCGTCCATCATGCTCATTTCAAACTCACTCCTCATCAATTTTGAAAACTCATTACACATATCATTGTGAGTTGCACCAAATATAATGTCATCGACATATACTTGGACAATCAACAAATGTTCCCCCTTAGATTTTAAAAACAAGGTATTATCAACCTTGCCGCTTTTAAAACCATTTTCAATTAAAAAGTTTGACAACCGTTCATACCATGCTCTAGGAGCTTGTTTTAAACTATAAAGTGCTTTGTCATGTTTGAAAGTATGGTTAGGAAATTCATAATTTTCAAAACCAGGGGATTGGCTTACATACACCTCTTTCTTTAGGTATCCATTGAGGAATGCACTTTTGACGTCCATTTGGTATACCTTTATCTCCATGTGAGCTGCAAAAGCTATTAAAATGTGGATAGCTTCAATCCTTGCAACGGGTGCAAAGGTTTCTTCATAGTCAATTCCCTCTTCTTGGTTGTACCCTTGAACCACCAGCCGAGCCTTGTTCCGAGTGACTGTTCCGAACTCATCCAACTTGTTTCAGAACACCCACTTGGTGCCGATGACTGATCTGTCCTCTGGCCGTGGTACAAGGTGCCACACCTTGTTCCTTTCAAACTGATTTAGCTCCTCTTGCATTGCAATAGCCCAGTTAGAATCTGCAAGAGCTTCATGAACACTTTTTGGCTCAATGTCAGAGAGAAAAGCATAGAAAGTACAAAAGTTTTTAAGTTTGGATCTAGTTTGCACTCATGTATGAATGTCAAATAAGATCTGGTCAAGGGGGTGCGAACTTTGGTGCTTCCAAGGTCGTGGAGTAAGTGGGTCTACAGACACGCTTTCTACTCTTACTGGAATACTCAGTGAAACAGGTTCTGAATCTGTTCTGGAGCCTATTTTCAAGCCTGTTCTGGAGCCTGTTCTCAAATCTGTTCGAGGAGAACTGGGTTGAGTGGGCTAGTTTTGTTCCGAAATAGGTTTAGCAATGCTTCCTTCTGATTGGTTTAAACCTTGCCCACCTTCCAAATTATCTGCTCCAGGACTTAGTTCCCCTCCAGGAGACTTACCTTTCTCATGCATGGAGTTTTGAGTAAGCAACAAATCTCTCCTTACAAGGCCTAGTTTGAACTCTGCATCCTGTGCATCATTCTCAACAAAGGAGTTAGTTTCATCAAACAGCACATGCACACTCTCCTCAACACACAAGATCCGTTTGTTAAACACTTTGTATGCCTTACTGTATGAGGAGTACTCCAAAAATATTGCCTCATCACTCCTTGGGTCAAACTTTCCCAAGGCATTCTTCCCATTATTATGCACATAACATTTGCAACCAAACACTCTCAAATGCATAATATTAGGTTTTCTACCTTTGAAAAGTTCATAAGGAGTCTTGTTGAGAATGGGTCTAATCATGCATATATTAATAATGTAACAAGATGTATTTAATGCTTCCGCCCAAAAGTTTCTAGGAAAACCACTAGCAATAAGCATTGTTCTAGTCATGTCTTCTAGAGTACGATTTTTACGCTCTACCATCCCGTTCTGTTGGGGTATTCTTGGGGCAGAAAAATTATGATTAACACCATGTTCATTACAATAGTTAATAAAGCTCGAATTTTTAAATTCTTTACCGTGATCAGACCTTAGACAAACCAATGAGTGTCCGACTCTCTTTTCAGTCCTTTTAAGAAGCACAAGAAATTTTTCAAAAGTTTCATCTTTAGAAGCCAAAAACAAAGTCCATGTAAAACGAGAGTAATCATCCACTATCACAAGCACGTACCTCTTCCCACCTCTACTTGTGATCCTCATAGGACCACACAAATCAACATGTAGCATCTCAAGAGGTCGGGTAGTGCTAACACAGTTTTTCAGTTTAAAAGAAGTTCTGACTTGTTTACCCCTAACAAAAGCGTCACACACCTTGTCATCATTGTATTTGATAGAAAGTAGGTCGACTACTAGGTTTTTAGAAACAAGTTTATTCAAAAGAGAAAGACTCGCATGACCTAGTCTCTTATGCCAAAGTATAACATCATCATTTAAAGCACTTAAACAAGTCAGATTATTTTGAGGAAGTGAAAGAATACACACTTTATACACATTTTTGTGTCGCTTCCTCCTCAACACAACATCTCCTGTATTGATATTGACAACCAAGCATTGTTTTGAAGAAAACACCACTAGGTTATCTTTATCACACAGTTGGGACACACTTAGTAGATTATGTTGTAAACCATCCACAAGATATACATTGTCAATTGAATGGGAGAGTGACTCACCTATCTTACCTATACCGACAATTGTCCCTGATTTGCCGTTTTCAAATGCCACATTCCCTGCATCAGAGGCTATAAGTGAGAGGAAGTTTGATTTTTCACCAGTCATATGTCGTGAACAACCACTATCCACATACCACAGTTGGTTGTTTGCTGGGTTGTTTGCTCGGTTGTTCCCTCTCACTTTAGCCTGCAGAACAAATTAGGGGTTAGTTTTGGGAACCCAAATCCAGTTGGGTCCCATTCCCCTTAGACATGCAAATCTCATCTTTTCTAACCCATACTTGTTTTATATAAATCATGTTTCTTTCCATGGCATACTTTCTTGAGGGACAAGTATAACGATAATGACCCGTTTTACCACAGTGAAAATAAATAATATTTTCTTGTAGTCCCACATATTTTCTGTTTACTAGGTAAACAGTTCGTTTAGTCACAAAACCTAGTCCCTTCTTATTCCGGTTATGATGAGTATTCAGCCATTTAAGCGCTTCTGAGAAACTGTTCCAGCACCTATTTGCAGTGAGGTCAGATTCGGCCTTCTTTAGCCCTTCAAGCAATTGGCTATTCTCACAGACCAAGGACTCTATTCTCTGTTTCAGCTGAAGAGACTGACTTTCTGGCATTGAGAGATCAGTGTTAAACACTTTTTCTCTCACACTCAAGGTTTCTTTGAGCTTATCATGGTCTTCATATAAAACAAGGGTCTCTTCACCCATTTTAAGTCTTTCACTTTTAAAGATCTCGTTTGCATGTTCAAGCTTCCTAACATTTCTTTTTAAATCAGAATAGACATCTTTTAGCATGTAATTTTCAGCATTAATAGCATCACATTCATCCATCAAAGTGAATAGCAATTTCTCAAGTTTTGCTTTGTTAAGACCACGTACCTTTCCCTTGAGTTGGGATAGACTATCCACTGGCTCATCATCCGAATCTAACTCACTCCTGGCCATGAGTGCTACGACAGCTTCTTCTTCTTTAGAGGCCTCATCATCTTCCGTAGTGTCACCCCAAGCCGCCAGCATTGCCTTTGAGAATCGCCTTGTAGAACTGTTCCCAAACTATTTTCTGCATTGTTTTCGGAACTGTTCTGTCTCCTGTTCTTCCTTCAGCAGAGGGCAGTTCTTCACAATGTGGTCATGTTTGCCACACTTGAAACATTCAGTGAACTGCTCTCGTTCATTGCTTCTGGGCTTGCTGAAGTTCTTCTTTTTGGAGTTCTCTTTGGCCTTCTTGAAGAACTTCTTGAATTTTCGGGTGATCATGGCTATTTCTTCTTCATCAAAGTCCGAACCATCCTCTTCCAAGGCCTTTAGAGCAAGGCCTCAGTATCTCTTGGTCTCCTCTTTCGGCTGAGAGCTTCTTTTAAGCTCATAAGTTTGGAGATTGCCAATAAGCTCGTCCAAAGAGATTTTGTTCATATACTTGGCCTCTTGGATGGCCGTGACTTTGGCCTCCCATGACTGTGGGAAACATCGTAGGATTTTCCTCACCAATTCCTCAGTGGTGAAGGACTTTCCTAATGATTTTAGTTCATTAGTAATATGGGTGAAACGGGTATACATCTCCATCAGCGTTTCTTTATCACCCAATTCAAATAGCTCACACTTTCTCACAAGAAGCTCAATTCTTGACTGCTTCACTTGATTTGTGCCTTCATGAGCTACTTGGAGGGCATCCCAAATTTCTTTGGTTGACTCGCACTTAGAAATGCGAGTGTACTGATCAAGACCAAGGCTAAAATACAAGAGCTTTTTCGCCTTTGCATTCTTTTCCATCATCTTAAAATCTTCGGCATTAAATTCTTAAGGCTTCTTGACAACCATACTCCCATCTTCGATTGTCTTTTTGGGAATGAGTGGACCATTCTTGATGATCATCCATAACTCATAATCATCAGCTTGAACATAGTTTTCCATGCGATTCTTCCATCAACTATAATGTTGACCATTAAAGTACGGTGGTCGAGTCACAGATTGACCCTCAAGCATTCCTTGTGGTGTACTCATCTTCTAGGATCTCTCAAGGTGTTAGCCTTTAAATGAGAACCTGCTCTGATACCACCTGATAGTCTTGAGAGTACACGAACACAAGAGGGGGGTGAATTGTGTTGGCCGATTTTCAGAGTTTCTGGGAACACTCTCAAGAACAGTTCGGACAGAGTGTTTGCAGTGAACTAAAAACGGAATAGCAGCGGAAAGTAAATAAAATACACACGGTGTTTTTACGTGGAAAACACCTTTAGCCCAACTGAGGTGCAAAACCACGACCTACCCTTGTAGGATTTTCACACACTTCCACTATACGGGCCAAATACGTTACAAAAATAACCTACACCGTTACAAATGTAACTCTCATGTAACCGTCTACCCCAAGACAAGTTACACCACGTCCAAAGGTTCCCTAGACTTGGACACACTCAATTCTCACTAATGAAAGAAAAAAAATGAACACCTCACTTTAAGTGCTTCTAAATAAGCAAGGGTAAGGTACAATTGAGTGCCTAGTATGCCAATGAAAGGACTCGAATTTTCACTCACTTTAGACGGTTTTCTTTCTGAAAATATATCTCTTTGAAGCACTTGAAATGCCTTGAAAACCAATGTCTCACATCTAGAAAATTGAAGGAGAGAAGTTACTTAAATAAGAATGTGGGATAGAACAATATTAATTTTTTACTGTACTTGTGTCACAAGGATATTAGTTTTACCCACTAAATACTTGTGCCGCAAGACTTAGTAACTCACCCACTAACAGCTTGAGTAGCAAGGATAAATGAATACCACAAATTTTCAGCAGCCAAGCCCACAATTTTCTCCACCTATTAGCTACATTCTAAAAATAGGAGTTGTTTTACTTGATGAAAAATTCACCCTAAAAAAGAGGCTAAAAACACTCCACAATATTTTCAAAGCCAAAAATAACTCTTTTGGACTCAACGACTACAGAAAATATATCTCAAATATTTCAAAAACGTCAGCCCAAAAATCAAGGAAAAACTGTGAAATTTAGTTTTGGCTTTAAAACACTCTGAACCCTGTTATCAGAACTGGTTTGAGACAGTGTTCTAAGATATCTCAAAAACCATTTAAAGTAAATGTTAAATCAAGACTTTCTAATTAGCATATTAACAAGAATCTAATAAAATAAAATAAATACCAAACCAATAAATACCAAACCAATCACTCTTGTTAATCAGCTGGATAGCTTGTATATGATTTGACTTGACGCTCCAAATGCTTTAACGCTTCTCAGAACTGTTTCTTGAGCTGTTCTAAAGTACTCCATGTTCTTTGATGCTCCTTGGGTCCTTGTCAGTCAGCTGCTCTGAAGAACTGTTCTGAAACGATGTTCTGAAACACATGTACTTTCCGACAACTGTTCTAAGACACTATTCTCAAACACTTATTAATCAAGCAAGATATTTCAAAAATGTTTTCCGGATCCTGTCAACAACACATAATTCAAGCACAACCATATAGAGCATTACATTTGTGTTTGTTATCATCAAAACCTTATACAAGTATGAGTTCAACAATTTCCAATAGGGTCAACACTCTTCATCGTTCCCTTTTGGTTCTTGTCCGAGAAATATGGTGAGCTTATGCTGCTTCAGTTAGGCAGTAAACCCACCTTGGTTGTTTCCTCTGCTAGTGCAGCCCGGGAGATCATGAAGACCCATGATGTCGTATTCTCAAATAGGCCTGAATCAACCACTGCTAACAAACTCTTCTATAATGGTAGGGATCTCGTTTCTGCCAACTATGGAGAATATTGGAGGCAAATGAAGAGTATATGTGTGGTACACCTCTTGAATACCACAAGGGTACGATCTTTTCGACCCGTAAGGGAAGAAGAGACAGTCTCAATGGTTCAAAAAATCATGAGATTGGTGCCATCTGTTGTGAACTTAACGGAGATTTTTCCAACATTAGTGAGTGATGTGGTATGTAAGGCAGCCTTTGGAAGGAAATACAGCGAAGATGGGGGTAGCAATTTTAAGGTGCTTTTGGATCAGCTTGGAGAGCTTTTGGGTGCATTTGCAGTGGGTGATCTCATACCATGGTTCAGTTGGGTAGATAAAATGAACGGTTTGGAAGAAAAGCTGAGCCAACTTGTCAAAAAGCTTGATGCATTCCTTGAAGGGGTAATTGAAGACCATCTGTGTAGTTCAAATTATGGTAGTCATAAGCCTGATATGAGGGAGAAGGAAAAAGACTTTGTGGATGTCTTGCTTGAGGTTCGAAGAGACGGCAGATTCAACTTTCCCGTAGACACAGAATGCATTAAAGCCCTGATATTGGTAAACTCTGGCAGCTCTGATTTTTGTGACATGTTACTTTGCAAATCATCCACAGTTGAAAAGCAAAAATGTGTATTCTAGAATATAATTAGCGATATGCATCTAGTAGACGTGCACACAATACATGTCTAGATGTAATAGAAATACTGTTTTGGCACTTAAACAAGGAATATAACAATGAAGCAGCATAGATCAAGTACGGACACCAGCATAATGTTGTCTCCCTAGATGAAGATTAGCAGTAACGCAACCTTAATTAACATAACCTGAGATAATTAGAGGGTTTATTTTCTGAAAGACTCATGAATTACACTGGGTAGGCGAGGGAATTTCAGATTCTGTCGAACACTTCCATATCCAATGTATCTTTTAGTGATTTTTGTGCCATACAGAATATATTTGCTGGTGGGACGGATACAGCCTCCACAGTGCTAGAATGGGCAATGTCGGAGCTCCTACGGCATCCCAGAGCTTTGAAAAAACTTCAAGAAGAAGTGAGAGGGATAATACAACACAATGGCAGTGTACGCGAGCCTGATTTGGAGAAAATGGAGTACTTAAATGCAGTGATCAAGGAGACTCTTGGACTGCATCCTCCAGGTCCAGTACTACTGTTTCGAGAATCAACGAAGGACGTCAAAGTAAATGGCTATGACATTGCAGCAAGGACACAAGTTATTATCAATGCTTGGGCAATTCAGAGAGACCCTTCTTTTTGGGAAGAGCCCACTAAGTTCCGTCCAGAAAGATTTCTGAATTCCACAGTAGACTATAAAGGGCAAGACTTCCATTTTATTCCGTTTGGAGCGGGGAGAAGGATTTGCCCAGGGGTAGCATTTGCAACCATTATTGTTGAGCTTGCATTAGCAAATTTTGTATATGCTTTCGATTAGGCACTACGAGGTGAAGCACATGGTGAGACCTTAGACATGAATGAATCTGATGGCGTGGTTGCCCATGGGCGCCATCCTCTTCTTGCTGCCGCATCTCCCTACTTTGTGGCTTAGCAACGTAGAGGTCATCTGAAGCACACATTGTATGTTTTGAAATGGCTAAGGATGAGCGAATTGTGGTTGTACTATGACTGCGTATGGCTAATATATATTGCTATCGAATTGTCATTAGTTGCTTGCTGAAGCAGGGCTACTTTGTCAGCGAAGAATATTAATTTTAAGCAGATTAACACACAAGTATTATTCTCGCATGCCTTGAAAGAGAAATTTGATCAACTCATGCTTTGGGACCAGGGTGCATAAAACACATAGTTGGTACAGCAACTGTCTTAAAAAAAAAAAAAAAAAAGTAAGATATGTACATCAGCACTTTCAGAGAGGTGAAACCAAGCGATCCTGAATTTGGGAGATCGCTTTAAATAGGCTATCAAAGTAGACTACTTAGAAAAAGGCCAAATGCTAACCTTGGCTTACTACCAGTACCATAGCCAATTGCTCTGGGAATACTAATATAAAACATCGACCAAGATACATTGAAGAACAGCATCAAATCGAACCATGAATTTCTCCACTAATTTGCGTGGAAACCTAGGAAAGCAAACTAATAAATCTGATCAACCCTACCAATGAAGCTTGCCAACCACTTAGTACACCATTTACCACGAAGTCTTCTTTCTCCTATTCATAGCAGCTGTCATAAGTGCTGATGAGTTATTCTTCCCAGAATCTTTGGATTTGCCTAGTTAGCATTTTTTTCCCCCACGTTGGAAAGTATCACCTTATTTATTATTAAGACGGGTCACCTAATTTCATCAAATGAATTTGTTATATTCAAGTTTGGATAAGTCACCTCTTGGATTTCTTTTCCAAGAGTTGTTAACACAAGAAATGCTTAGTTACTTCCGTTAGTTTTAGACTTCCGTTAGCATGTTATGTACTATTGTGTAAAATACTGTAAGTGCACAGTGCCAATGTAATTAGCAATGGCAAATACAGGCGTATCCTTAGGGAACTCGATTTTAATCACCGAAGCTAATGCTAATACTCAATCTGGGCAAATATTCACTCAGGTTGAAGATTTCTGAAAACAGTTTAAAACTGCTGGATGACAAAATGTTAAACTGAATGGTAAAAATCTTTGGTTGCAGAACACCACTATTATGCTCTGCAAATCAATAGCTAACTATGCAAACTGCCTATATAAACATTTGGAGTGCAAAGAGACTACAAATTAGAACTCATCCATCGCTTCTTTCAAAGTTCATTAGACTAGCCAATATATTCTAATTACCCATATTCAAGCAATTAGAACTTTCAAGGCCACAAAACTAAGCAATTCAATAATCCCAATTAAAACCATAGTTGTTTTCATATTAAGGTATTCAATCGCTCACAAAGTCATACTCAGATGAAGGATCCAACTTTCGCTGACCTCCTAAATCCTAATTAAGAGCAATGGAATGGACCTCTTTTGAGACTTTCATAAACACTTGGTGTACTAAGTGAGAATCCAAGGCATAGACATGGACGAAATTCACAAAAGCTTAAATCATTGACTCAATCAAGCATAATAGGGGTATTCCCAAAATCATAAGTCAAACAAGACATCCCAAAAAGGCTCACCCGCCACCTTGAGCCCCATGCACTGAGCTAAAGGGAAGGGAGAAATAAGTAAGTTCAAGACACCCTCAGTAGTGTCTCTAGCGGTGCTAACGAGGATGGAGCAACAAGAGACAATGGAGTCAAGGGAGTGTCGATCACTTGCTCTAGGTCACTCAAAGACATGTCAACAAAATCAAACTCTAAGTGAAAAAAAGGCTCGTCATCTTACACAAACTAAACTCAAGTCTAGAAGAAGGTAGGCAGGTCAGTCTTATGTGATAGGTGATGCTCCCGCAAATAATTTTCAAACTTGGCATTTTGCTCATTTATTGTCTCTATCATGTTATTTAATCTAACAAAACCTTCATCAGAATTCACATAATAAGGACAAGAATTCACATTATGATAAGAAGATTGACAATTAGAGCATATAACATGAGCATAATAAGGATTATGATGATAAGAATCCCTAAATTGATTAACATAGGGAGACTGAGCATGCAAATCATTCAATCTTGCTAAGTACTGCCACAAACGTTCATCCTCAAATTGGGAAAAATAGAAAATAGCCATCTTTTTTTTGGTCAAATTTTTAGTTTTCAATTTTTTTGGTCAAATTAAAAGCCTAGTCTCGAATGCTTACGTAAGTTTCAATATTGAAAAGCGCTAACTCCCAAACAATGGCACCAAAAATTTGTTAAGTTAAAAATTATCGCAAGCGCACGGTTTAGTTGTAGCTAGCAATCGACGATTACGGGCCGTATCCATAAGGAGTTGCATTTCCAATTACCAAAACCAATTCAAGTGCTTCAAGTTAGGCAAAACAAAGTGCTGATAGGAGGTAGAACTAAACTACTAAACAAACAAAAAGAACTTTGATTATAATTAAACCTAAGATAAACCAATTAATCAAGTCAAACCCTCACCTTCCCAAGTTATGCTAGCATTTAAAAATGACCAATTGCACTATCAGAACTCACCCAAGCCATCTTTCAAAGATCGAATGCTAGTTTAATTACTCTAACCGCCTATTTTCATAAGGTCAGCTCAATTTAACTACAAGAATAGTAACCCTTGACTTGGTTAGGATTTGGACTATTTTCATGTTTAAATAATAGCTATCCTCTCTACCCATACTAGGCAATCAACCTCATCTTTTAGTGCGAGTCAATTGCCCTAAAACCCAGATGAAAACACTTTCAAACATTTTATCGAACACTTGGTGGGCGTGAGAGAAAATCCTAAATCCAAACATAAGCAAGATAGGCTATGGTTTAGACAAGATCAACTAGCCATCTTAAAGCTAATCACAATCAAAGATCACAAATTTAATCACAATTAAACATCAAAAGAAAATCAAAGTAAAGAATTAACAAAGTAGTAAATAAAGCAAGAAGAATGAAATTAAAGAGAGAGAGAAGAGAAATTTAGTCTTGAATTGCAAAATCGACAATCTTATACATGATATACACTAATCTACCTAAGTTATTCTACCCCTAATGGGGTTTTGGTGGCTAATAGAAACTCTAAAAATGGCTAGATGAGAAGTCCCAGGATAGCCTAAAAGATACCTCAAATAAAGTTCGAAATCCACTTCAATAACGCGAATCTAGAAAGATGCATGACTGTTCTTCGACACACGGTGCCGTTGTACCCCACGCATTGGCAAGATGCACGCTCGTGCACTGCCCGTACGCAGCTTCAAGAATCAGGACTTAAATCTGCATGTTTTCTATACGGTTGTGCGAATTATGCATGGCCAACCATGCATTCTTTTTGGCTCTTTAGACTTGCTTTTCTGGCCCTCGAAACTTCATAGGACATCTTTTCCTCCCCGAAATACATCCCAGGGCCTTCTTTTCCATCAAAACTAGTGATTTTCTTATCTTCTTGATAAGAATTCCTGAAAATAAGAAAAATCACTTACAAGCATGATATGGACCGAAGAAGACAAATTTGATCCTTTCTCATCAAGATCCAACATAAAACTAGTGGAAAAAGTGAATCAAATAGGGGCTAAAATGAGGTCAAAATAGAGGTTTATCAAATTTCTCTAAAGGAAGACTATAAGCACTTCAAACACGTGCTGTCTATTTTTGACTATCAAAGAAAACTTTTTTTGATTGAGATTAAGCGTCTTAGGCTGTCTCTTAAGATCAAATTGATTTGAGTTCTTTCAAATGAGTCAAATTAGTCAACTTAATCAGGATTCAAGCCAATTGGCCCTCACTTTCAAATGCAAATTGGAGATCGAATCAGAGGACTTTTATTTATTTACTTACAAATAAACAGATATTGTACCCACATCTTTGGAAATCAATATAAATTAAATTTGTTCGTATTTCTTATCTTATTTAATTTAGATTTCAATTTGTGTTTACAACAAGATTTGGTTAAGGTGTGTTAGGCGAGATAAGTATGTGCGACGGTGGTTGAGTAATCATTCCATCAACAAACCCATGCAACTGGTGCATGACAAGAAACGAAAGAAGCTATGTGTTCCAGCACAAGAAATCATCAACTTTTTCAAGAACAGTAGTCACGAAAGTTTCATGTTAATTGTCCAAAGGCTAAGGTTGATAGATGGTAATCGGGAAGGCAAGAAGCCACACTCCACGTCGGGTCACTGAGAATGGCCCTCGGCATGACGGCAAAAGCGTGCACACCAAAGCTGAATGACGTACTGAGCAACGACAACCAACATGACATCGACTACATGAAGAAAGTTTAAGACACTGTTGGCTCCAGCAGTAGGGACTCGAGGTTGGAAGTGGACGATGTAGAAAACAGGACCTTAGGAAGTGAGAACCCGAGATGAGAGAGAGAGCTAGTTTGTGAGAGGGAGGAGGTAAGCAGAAGCGAAGATTGTAGTTCATAAATCCTGGCGGCTGGCAAACGGTGGAAGACACAACCTATGTGGGTCTTGACCCATCACCGGACATGGGGGCATCCGAGGGCTATCAATTCCACCAGCCATGGGGATGATATGAGGGTTCACGCAAGGAGTTGAGAAAATTAGGGTTTGGAGGATTAGTTTTGGTCTGATACCATGTGAGATTTTTGGGAAGTGTTTGGGTCACCCAATATGGTTGGTAGACGCTCTATTATATTAAAGTGAAAATACAATGAATTTACATCATAGTCATTGTTCTCTATTAGTACCATCTCTTGCCTTATGTGCAATTTATACGTCTTGCCTATTATGCAAGTTTTATCAGGATCATTGATTCAGTTAGAGATTTTGTTCCTGATAGATTGATCTATCTTTATGTCTGGGATTCATTGGTTTTGATTGGAAATCATTCAACAATGGAGGTTCATTTGGCTCAATCTTAATGATGGTTTTTTTTTTTACATATTGGATTTGTCATATGACAAATAAATTTGTTGTATGAAGGTACATTATAACTTGCCGACATTTGAAAAAGACAAATTGAAGTTCGTAGATGTGGTTTGTAGCTAGACTGACGTTGTAAATATAAAAACGATCATAACTATATCGCTATTAGCTTCGTTGAACTATGGATGTATTTTAATATGCTAAATTTATTCTTCTACGGGATTATCAATGTCTGTATGCAACTTATGGTTTTTCATTAATAAACTTTCTTTATCCATAAAAATATTGTAAATATTGTATAAAAATATTTCACAGTGTATCTTTCCAATTTCCATATATTTTAATCACCTAGAATATTGGAATTTTCTTTTAGATTAATCTGATCAAATATTATGTTGTAAAATCCCACGTTATAACTCCCTTTTGACCATCATAGTCCAATCAAGAGCCAAGGAGATCCCAACAAATCTCATCAAAATTTATATCCCAATCAATTACAAGTTCAAGGGATCTTCTCTAGCTATAGTACGCTTGGGCAAAAATAACTCAGCCAAAAAAAAAGCCCAATTATACCAATAGTTGTTTACATAGAAGTGTTTTTAACACCGCAAAGGAATAGTCGGGTCTTAGGCTTTTCAAGATTCATCAACATCCGCCTCAAGCCCATTGCATGAGCTAGACTAGCCGAGTTGAAGCAAGATTCAAGATGCTGCTAGATAGCGAATGAATGTGGCAAGTCTCGAACCTTAGTCAGATGGTCTTTGGAAATAGTGCCAAAGAGCCAGACACGAATTTCGTTGAGGCATGTCAGACAAGATCAACACGTGCGATCAACACGTGCGATGGTGGTTATGTGATCATTCCATCAATGACAGGAAACGAGAGAAACTATGCCTTCGAGGACAAGAAATCATCAACTTTTTCGAGAATAGTGGTCACGAAAGTTCCGATGTTAATTGTCCAAAGGCTAGGGTTAATCGATGGTAACTGGGGAAGGGGAGAAGGAGCCACACTCCACGTCGGTTCACCGAGAATGGCACTAGGCCTGGTGGCAGAAGCGTGCATACCAAAGCCGAATGACGTGCTGAGCGGCATCAACCAACCCGACGGCGACAGCATGAAGAAGCTTTGAGGCACCATTGGTGCGGCAGGCCGGCAGTAGGGACTCGAAGTTGGAAGTCGACAATGAAGAAAACTGGACCTCAAGAAGTGAGAACCCGAGATGAGAGAGAGCTAGTTTGCGAGAGGAAGGCAGTGAGCAGAAGCAAAGATTATGGTTGCGTGAATCCTAGCGGTGGGCACATGATGGAGGACACAACCTTCATTGGCGATGGTGACCCATCGTCGGACACGGGCGGCATCCGAGGGCTATTAGTTCTGCCGGCCATGGAGACAATCCTAGGGTTCACGTAAGGAGAAAAGTAGGGTTTAGAGGATCAGAATTGCTTTGATACTATGTGAGATTTTGGGAAGTGTTTGGCTCACCCAATGCCAGACACTCTATTATATGGATGTAAAAATACAATAACTTTACATCATAATCCTTGTCCTTTATTAGTATTATCTCTTACCTTATGTGCGATTTATATCTCTTGTGAATTATGGAAGTTTTATAAGGATTATTGATTCAGTTAGAGATTTTGTCCCTGACAAATTGATCTATCTTTATCTTTGAGATTCATCAGTTTTGATTGGAAATGATTCAACAATGGAGGTACATATAGCTCAATTATAATGATTTTTTTTTTCCATACTGGATCTATCATATGACATTGAAATTTGTTGTATGAAATTATATTATGACTTGTCGACATCCGACAAAGATGAATTGAAGTTAGCAGACGTGGTTTGTAGTGAGTATGACGTCGTAAATATAAATACGATCATAAATACATCACTATTGGCTTTGTATGTTAATATGCTAAATTTATTCTTGTATGGGGATTATCAATGTCGATATTATATGCGACCTATGGTTTTTCATTGATTAACTTTCTTTACCTATAAAAATATTGTAAACATTATATGAAATTATTTGACAATATGTCTTTCTAATTCTCACAATTCAATCAATTAACCTGAAAATATTTTAATCACCTAGAATATTGGAATTTTCTTTCAGATTAATCAGATCAAATATTATCTCGTAAAATCCCATGTTATGACCCCTTTTTGAGCATCATATTCTAATCAGGCACCAAGAAGATCCCACCAAATCTCATCGAAATTTATTTCCTAATCAATTACAAGTTCCAGGGATCTTTTCCAGCCATAATACGCTTGGGCAAAAATAGCGCAAAAAAAAAAAAAAACAATTACTGACACTCAGGCCCCTAAGTTTAAAGGTAACTATTTTTATACCCAAACTTTTTCAAAACTAATTCTGGGATACCCTAAGTTTTTAAGAAACTAATTTTTTGGTCTTTTTTCTTATTATTCAGTCCTTGAACTTTTAAAAATTGCAGAATAGTCCCTGAAATAGGGAAAACGTGTAAATAAGCTATTTTTAGGGGTTTTTTCAGAAAATATGCTTGTTTTAACTAATTTAACTTCTTATAATGACTTTACTGGTACTAGTTATCACCATCTACTACTTATATCTTATATATTATAATTTCTGTGGTTGTAGGCCCACTATGCTTAGCAAAAATAATTAAAACTTAATTAGAGAGTTTTGACCGTTACCTGAACTTAGTCGGTGCTGGATCCTGACGTTCTTCTAGCTTTCAATTTACAGATATTACTAATCTCAATCCCACCTTCCTTAGATCAGGTACAGCATAGATCTATTTCATTTCCTACCTCAGACCCTAGTCACTAATCAAGTTTTAAATCTTTTTCAAGGATAATGAACCTTTAATCAAGAAATTATAATATTTAAGACATAAGGTTCAATTGAATAATGTTCCCTACTGGTAAAATTCTTTTATTAAAAGCTTAAAAGTGGTTATATTACAATGGAATACTTTGAAGAAAACGTAAGCTAAGATCATTAGAGATGCTTGCTCATAGAGAAATGGAAAATCCCAACTTCTTTCTTACTTAAGAATGCTCAAATGACCGTATCCCTTCTCAACACTCGACCCCTCTATTTATAGAAGGGATGGGGCTATATAGGATGCCCTAAAGGCTATCGTACATTGAGATTTTTCCACATAGTTATAGTCGTCTACAGTACACTGATAGCTACAGTACACACTTTATTTTACAGACCAGGCACTTACCAAAATAGTACAATAATGGGACAGCTACTTTTTAGAACTTTTAAAGATGATAAGACTAGTCATTATTATTGAGATTCTGCATGCCTTCATCTCCAATTATATCTTCCAGACCATCATTATTTGGATAATCATCAAAATCTTCATTAATTTGGTTAAGATGCTCTGGATTATATTCTTCAAATAACTCAAGGATATTTCTTTACTTTTTCTGATAAAAATTTTCCAGCTCCAACATCAAAGAGATGATGAAAGATATCTTCTGACATTGCTCCTTCCACCTTCATGTAGCTGTTAAATTCATTGCTATAGGCGAAAGTAGTGTTTCCACAATGCATTAACGTTTTTCCTCGTTCGATTAATGCCCAACATTGATGATAAATATTGAAAAATCCAACAGCCCTTAATAAAGTAGGATCAGTAACTAGATGTACCAGATTTTCATAGACCCAACTTTATCACTGATCATGCAGATCGTCGCAATCAACGATTTGGATAAGATAATGGGTTGGTTTGGCTTTTCCATTATCATATTCAATTAGAGCACTATAAACCTATAAAGTTAGATATCTGCGGACTCGAATTTTTGTTGGACCTTCACGAGATGTAAGAATCCAATGGGTCTTTTTAAACATGTACTGCTGAAATTTAGTTAAGGTTAAGAAAAATGAGAATTTTGGATCTGGAATTTCTGTGAAGTAAAGTACCATCTCATATTTCCAAGTTTTAAAGACAGGATCATTTGGAGATAATAAATTTATTGGAAAACAAATACCACCAACTCGGAATTTATCGGAAAAATAGATGGTTGTACTCTAAGACTCCCAAATATGATAGTAATAATGATGATAAAAGTCGATGCAGGCTGTATACCACTCATTGAATCATTTTTTTGGACATGAGAACTTATTTTTTCTTGGATTTCATGAGGACATTGTACGTAATTAACCTGTAACTCTAGAAGAAAAAATCTTTGGGCTATTATGTAGGCTGTAGATAGTAAAGCAAAGCGTGATCTACTTTTTGTATGAAATTCTAAGTCATCAATAAGGACTTTACTAGAAAGCGTAACCTGTTCTAGTATGACTGGCATTTCATTAATGATTTCCTCCTTTTCTGGCAGGAGGTCGGCTTTGATGATCACTATTGGCGAGTTTTCGAGTTAGACTATCTGTCAGAGAGTTCTTCAACCCCTGTATATATTCAATAGAGAAGGAAAACTGGTTAAGCTATAATTACCAATGCAGGAGTCGTCCTTGCACTTGCATATTTGATAAATTCTTTTTATAAAACCAAACATTTCTTTGCAATCAATTCGAATAAGAAAAGATTTTAGGGCTAAAAAGATTAAGAATTTTTTAATTCCTCTTATGACTACAAGGATTTCTTTTTCTATCGTGGGATAGTTGCATTCTGCTTTATTAAAACTTCTACTATAGTATTTGCAAAGTTTTTTTCCTTCTTTGATTTTGAGTACTGCACTCCAGTGTTCATTGCTGGCATCTGTTTCGAGAACTAAATAATCTCCTTCGTTAGGCAAATTAAGGATAAGAAGATTTTTACACATCTTTTTGAAGTTTTGGACAATCTTTGAATCGTTAGTGGTCCATGTCCAGCTAACATCTTTTTTGAGTTTTTGTTGCAATGGTTTTCTTAGTATAGCCAAATCTTTAATAAAATCCGAAGCATAGGTAAGGCATTCAAGAAACCTTTCTAGTTGCTTCCTATCTTCAATTTTTCCAGAAAATTTTTCTATTTTTTTTCAAAATATGTTTTTGTAGAATAATCTGTTTAACTTTTATCTCTAGATCTAAAAACTCAATTTTTTGTTCAGCATAAATGCATTTTTTCTTACCAAGTATAATACCATGATCAATGCATCTTTGGGTGACAGCCAAGACATCATTTTTACGCTACTCTATGGTTTTGGAAAAGATAAGGATATCTTCAATGTATACTAGACAACAATGATTAAGGTTTTTGAAGATGTTATCCATTCTTCTCTGGAATATTTGAGGTACATTTTTAAGACCAAATGGTATTACTATCCATTCATAATATCCTTATGGGGCACTAAATGCAGTTAAACGAATACTTTCGTCGTCCATTTTTATCTGCCAATAACCACTTTTGCAATCTATTTTCGAGAACTAAGAGGCTCCTTGAATTCTGTTGAAAAGGACTGTTTTATTAGGAATATAATAATGATCAAAGACAATATTATCATTAAGCTTTTTGTAATTGATTACCATTCTAGCTTTTTCTCTTTTTTCTTCAGCAAGATTTCTTACCATGAAAGCAGGACTAGTATGAGGATTCTTGCTATTTCTAATTAATCCTTTGTCAAGACGTTCTTTAATTTGTTTATCAAATTCTTGGATATCCTGGTGGGTATACACCATTTGTTTGACTTGGATGATAGTGTTGGGATTAATCAAAGTGATTTTAACAAATGTTTTGTCTTTATCCCAAAATTTAAGAAGGTTGTCAGAGTAAAGCTCTTTGCATAATTTTTCTTGTTGTTCAACAATTTGCTCTTTAATAGATAACTCAAGTAATAAGATTGTCAGTGCTACTTCTAATTGTGCAGGCATTACTTTCTCACCATGCTGCCTGTGTGTAAATTCAATTTTTTAATGAGTGTAGGCCTTACTTAATTTTTCAATAGGAACTGAGTGACCATTAATTGTAAATATTATTTGGTTTATTGTCTAAGTGCAAGGAGAATATAATCTTTCAAAACTATTTTCAATAATCATATCATAAGAGGGTTGATCAGTAGCCCATAGAACTGGTATAATACATTGAACTCCTCCTAATTCTATGGATAACCCTTCTATGACTTCATTGTAGCTCATAATACTATTATCAGCTATCCTTACTTATAAAGGATTTTTAGCTTTTTTTCACATAAATTCAGGAAATAATGATCTTTTTTCAAAGCATACAGAACAACCACTATCTATGTAAGCACATAGTTCATATTTATTATATCCCTCTAAATATACCTTTATCGGAATATAAATGCTATTAGGGTTTGTATTAATAGTCTCATAGCATATTTCTATAGTCATATTTTTGAGTAATTCATTCTCATAAATTGGGTCGCTAACCGTTCTTGTTTTGTACCCAATGACTTTTCTGTCTAGACTCATAACTCGATCTACACTAGGTCTTGCAACTTTAAAAACTCATTCTACTCATTTCATTGCTTATGCTAATTATATCATCTTCTTTAAGTTCTTCTTTGGTGGATGAAGATCCTTCTCCCTAATTTGACCTTGTACTCATACTTCTTTATAATTGGGGTTTAATGGTGATTTTACCTTCCTCATCAATTTTTATTATATTTTTCTTATTAATCTTGGTAGGATTGGCGAAGTTAGATATTCATGGATGATCGATTTTTATCTCCTATGGATGAGACTTGATCCTCTGGATCTTTTGCATGGGAGTAGGGCTTTCAAATTTCTCTGCTTCTATCATTGTCACCTTAGTTTTGGGGTCTATTATATTATCTAATTTATAGATAATTTTTCAAAATATTCTCAAGGGATATCCTTCTCTCTTCATATCCATCCCGACTGTTTAATCTTAAGGGATAAGAAGTTTTTTACAAATTCATCTTTTAGACTCACATAATATCCAGGTCGACAGTTGAAACCTACCGACCCATTACATAAATTGGTTTTTATCCCTGTGATATCTGATTATTAAATTTGGTATGCCTAATATCACAGAGTAAAGCGTAAAGATCAATATCTTTACCATAATATTGTAATGGAGTGATTTGAACTTGAACACTTCCGACATGGATGTACCTATATTTTTTATCTTTGTTATACTTAAGGATTTTCTCCCAATTAATAGGATTAACTTCCCCAACATCATACTCACAATCTTTTATCTCAAGATCTCTTTTCATCATTTCACATGCGTATTTGCTTTTTGATTGAAAAATGAATTTTTTATAGATCATGTCCTTTTGGATTATGGGAAGAACCTAATCTCCTTTGACTTCTTCATGATCATTGTCTACTGCAAACTCTTCTCCTTGAAGATCGCCAAGGCTAATCGAGTTACTTTCCATCATATGACCTGTTTCTTCATAATCACTTTCTTTATATTCATTGTCCTCTATGATTTCAATGTTCCTTTGTTGTTGCCTAGGGCTAGGTTTAATGCTTCCTCTTCACTAAGCTTAACATAATTAGACTTCCTAAGGTTTCAATAAGTTTGTTATTCTTTCTGTTTTTGTATTCATTCGCATAATATCCTACTTCTCCACATGCCCAGCATTTGCAATTATTTTTCTCTATAGGACAATAAGCAGCTTTCCTAAAAAATTTTCGTTTTTTAGGACTTGGTTTGTTGTAATGTTATCTTCTATATTTTTCGCCTCTATGCTTCTTTAAACTTTTTTTCTTATAGAATTTTCTTTTTCTTATTTTCTTAGGTTCTTTTCCCTATTGGTGAGGTGAATCCCAGTAAGTCAAGAATTGCTTTTTAATTTTCTTTTACTTTTGAAGATCAAGACATTGTTCATTGACCCATTTTCGCAAATAGAAAATTCTTAAACCAATGGTATCAACAATATCTGTTCGTTCAAACCATCCCATGTATTTTTCATTAATTATAGAATTTATAGGATATGGCAACTTGTCATATAACATGCCAAGATTTGTTTCATTATGCCCAATTTTGTAATGGTATTGACTGAATTTTGTAATATAATTTTCCAAGTATCTCATATTCCATAGTTCTATATTGTTAATTCTTCTTTGCCATTTTCTTACTTTTTCTTCAGAATCAAGTTTAGATTCGATGAATTCAGTTTCAATTTCTTTGCATAAATTTCTGAACATAGCAGCTGGTGTTTCCATTGCTCTTAATGTATTTTTACCATCCTCAATTAATGAACCATGCCAATCAGCTACAGTGTCGAGAAACTATGCTCGATATAATTTAGGAAGTTGGCCGCAGTCCATATAGTATTTAAGTTTAAGTCATTGTTCGTTCCTCTTTTCCAGTGCTCAAATATTTCTTCTCTATTATAGGCTCCATCAATGTTTAAGATATATCCAGTTTGGCTTATTGGGCTAAGGTCAATTTCTTTATAGGTCGTGGTTTTCCTTGGGATAAACTCGAAGGAAAAATTACTTGTTCATCCTGTAGAAACATACCTAGGTCTTAGAAAATGAGTGTTTCTTCTGGAGGGTTCATCAAATTCTTTAGGCTTAGGAACGACATTCTTAAATAGATTAGTTTCTATTTCATATAAGTCAATTTCTACTCCAATCTCATTGATTTCATTTTCATTAGTCATTTTACCATATTTCTTATCAAGTTTTCTTCTAATTTCTTCTAATGGTAAAGTATTGAGATCTTCTAATTTAATCGGATTCATCTGCTATTATAATTCTTCTTCTAGTTGGACATTATTGGTTTCTTCATTATCATTAGAGAAAACTTCATATTTATCACTAATTGCGCTGATAATTTTGTTTAGTTCTTCTGAATTTTGTTCTTTATCGAACATTTTTTGTAACTCTTCAAGAGCATATTGTTCATACTCCATCTTCTTTTTCTTTCTTTTCAATCGATTTTTCACCAGATTTTTGGATTTTTATCTCTTGCAAAGGAAATGGAATCCTATTTTTTGGGTTTTGAAAATAATATTTATGCTGAAAATGGGTACTAATTCTAGGAGTTGCTGTTTCGCTATGTCTAACTTCGTTAATAAGAGAAAGATAGACAACGGTTAACTGATTCTTAAGCTCTTTTAGTTCGGTCTTAATATTAGCTAAATCTGCTTTTAATTCTAAAACTATATTAGTGATATAGTTTAATTAAGGTACTAAAGAGATATTACATTCAGGTGATGGACAATGTGTGAATAACTAGGATTAGGACAAGCAGGTTATGATTCAAGTATTAATCACAGTTAATCATAGTTAATTAGCTTAATTAGTCATTAATTATCTTAATAATCTCAATTATTTTTGTACACGTGGCTCTGATACCAGTTGAAAGAGGGCCTCAAGTTATACTAGTGGAAAAAATATCACAAACACAAATTTAAATTTTTCGAAAGTAAGTTTTTAAGGATTGAGGGCAAATTTGCAAATATGGAAAGTTTTTGGGCGTGCTTTGTAAACTAGAATAGTACCTAGGTCTAGAAAATAGCTCAAATAAAAATTTGAAGTCCTTTTTGTTAGTTTCTCAAAAGATAAGGTACCTTACAGTTATTTTTAGAAAGTAGTGGTCCTTAAAATAGTTTACACTAAACTGAGGGTAATTCTGTGTAGTTTATTCCCAAAAAAAAGCTCAATTACAACAATAGTAGTGTTGATTCTAGGAGCCACATAATGATTTTGATGATAACAAACAATGTGGATAATAATTATACATGAAATAGTCGCTTGTTAAATATTTATATTATTTGTCAGTTTCATATATAACATTCTTATTGGTCCAATTCAAATTGGTTACATGTTTGATTAATACATGGGCTTAGCAGTTGATAGTTTAAGTCTTGGATGAAAAGCCCTGATTAATTATTAATGGAAGTGATATGATAGAATATTGAGGTTCCATGGATATTTATCCATACAATCTAAGTGAATAATGTTAATGGATTTGGTTGAATTAAGTTATCTATCCTAATATTTGTTTATGGATGAAAAATATGTGGGTATCATCTAATATCTAAAGATTTTATTTGATTGGAAAATATGCTTTAGCCATTTCAAATTTGAATTTCAAATTTGAATACCATACAAGATCAATTGTGGATTGATTACCTTGCATCAATATTATTTTAATTGATCTTGACCAGATTCCACTAAATAAGATACAAGCTTAAATTGCAAAGCAATATCAAAAATGATACTTGAATTATCTTGCGGCACATTTTAAGAGATCACTAACATCATGTGCAAGGAAGATATCATGTGCAGCGTGGTTGATTTAAAGGGAAGATCAAATCAGAATGTTCAGCACAAAAGGAAATCAAATCAGAATCTGGAGAATATATTTCAAGGGCCTAAAATCAGATTTCAGGATATTCTGGCAGAATTTTCTTTCTTGACAGAATTGGTGTACGACTACTAAAGGCTATAAACATAGGCCAAATGAGGAAGAGCAAGCATCGAAGTCAGTTGCAAGAACATTGAGCTATACATTTGTGAATTGACTCTGAGTATTACATTGTGATCAAATGTTGTGAGTGTATTGAGGAATTCTTTGTTAAGGAGGGAACTTAAGAGTTGGTGTGAGGTCATAACTCCCCCATACTTAAATCAAGAGGTTGATTTAAGCACTTGGGATCTCTAGAGTAAGGTAGTTCCAAGAGATTGTGAGAGTTCATCTTAATAAAAGAAGTAGAGAGTTGAATCCTAGAGTTAGATGACTCTAGACGGGGACATAAGCCTGATTAAGGCCCAACCTCATTAAAATATCGCTCCGTATCATCTCTATTTAATGTCCGCATTTATATTTAATTTTGATTTTAAGTTTTTGTAGTCACCCTATTCACCCTCCTCTAGCGTGATTTGAGCCTTCAATTGGTATCAGAGTAGGTGCTATTATCTTGAGACTTAACCGTCTAATAGCTTTGATTATCACATGGATAGTTATAATCTTGATTCTGGTTATCCACTTCTGTTTATAAGTACTAATTACTTTTGGTGGCAGGAAATCATGTAGCTTTATGTTAAGCACAAAGATATCGATCTTTGGGAGATTATCAAGAAAGGTCCCATTGTCGTTGAAAAATCGAAAGATCAGTTTACCAACGATGATTACAAGATGATGTCCAAAAAATCTCAAGCCATTAATATACTATATTGTGGCCTAACAATTGAAATTTGTGAATCAATTTTTCATTATAAGAGTGCCAAAGAAATTTGAAATTATCTTTATTGTCATTATGGATCTAACGAAGAGATTTCAGATCTTGATACAATTACAAACGAGGAGACAATTGAGATCACGAACTTTAAAGCTCAATATGTTGGTGATAGAAACAGCCCAGATGAAAAGTGTCATGATGAGAATGGTGATGACAAGAGCGAGCCTCATACAGAGTTATTGAAAAAGCAAGACTAAGAAGAGTGCGAGTTCAAAAAGAATATTCAAAACTTATAAGCTCCAAAAAGTAAGAAAAATGAGTTAAAAAATTTCATTGATAATTTGTAAAACCCCGAAAAATCAAATTGGGAGACCTAATAACGTGGACCAACCCTCGTAATCCAAGTCGTCATAAATATTTTTTGCTACGTATTTTTTAAAAAAATTTTATTACAAACAAAAAAAAAATTTTCGGGTTATTTTGTCCCTCTCGTTCGATTTAAATATTTGCGTAAATTATTTATGGCTTTTATTTTCTTCCCCCTCCTATTTAGTTATTTTGAAATTTTAACTTTTCCCCACCGAATTCTCCCAAATCAACCCTAGAGAAAAACTATGGTATTTCTTATCTCTTAAATCCTTTCCTTTCTTTTTTTCTCTTCCTTTTTACTTTCCTTTCTTTTCTTTTCCCTAAATTCCCCCCCTAAAACCCTACGTGAAACCCCCTGCTACTAAACCCTAAGTGAACCCCCCTTTTTTTCAGAAGCTGTGAACCCCCCTTCATACATTCTCTCTTTCCTCCTCTCCATCTCTCTCTCTCTACTCTCCTCTCTCTAGCCCCATATCTCCCTCAACCCTACACCCCCCCTACGTAGCCTTGCAACCCTGCCACTGGCCACCACCGCCACCACCTCCCTCTCCTCTTCCTTGGTAAGAAACACATGATGCATGGTGAAACCTTGGCCCCGTGTTTTTCTTTACACCCAAAACTTTAAGCACTTACTATTTTCCTTGCGTGATTTTGTTTGAAGTTCAAGGAATTGGTTTTAAAAAGAGTTTTGCATGATTTTCAGATTCAAACGACAAAAAAGGAGACGATTTCATTGCTACTATTTCGGGTTTACATAAAGGTAAGTGCATGTTGGTATTTTTGTGTTCTTAGCAATGAAATTTAATGTCTTTCATGACTTGGATGACTTGGGGTGGGTTAACATAGTCGGGATTCTTGGATAACGGGTCATGGGTATGGGGGACGTGGACGTTAAGTAAAATGATCGGGTTTTGGAATGAGAAGTGATGAGAACCTACCACTGGGTAGGATAGAAAGTTCATGTGAATTTAAAAACATTATTTCTATTGGTATCCTAGTTCAAAAACCACCAAATTTGAATGGAAGATAGGTCCGGGTGTCCTCTACACTACGGCTTTTGAATCGTTGAGTTCCGAATTGTAATGAGAGAGTTATGTCCTGTTCATTGGGGACTATCGGGATCGGGGTAGTCAAGGATAGTCCACATTATTTAGGGTTTTTGACCTAGATGTTGTGAGAATTAGTAAACTTGCAAAACATAAAAGTTATAGAGGACAGGTTCCTTTTTCTGGATTAGGCAAAATCTCGAGCTTTGGACATTGGATGTAAAACTTATGGGGTTAGGAATTTGAGCTAGAAAATCAGGGTCGAGTCTGATGGGCTGGGTTGTGGGCTGCAGTCATAGCAATTTTAAAAATTTATCTAGGGTGAGTCAATGAACCAAAAATCACTAAATTTTTAGAGTCAATACCTCAGAATGTGTCGCACAACCCAGTTTTAGAATCGGGTCGATTGCAGTAGCATGGCCCAAGTTATAACTAAATTACCTTGGACTATCCAGACCAAAACAGTCAGTGATACCTCCTAAAACAAGTGAGAAAACGACCTAGCTCGGGATAGAAATGGTGAAACCTCGAACATGAAAATGGCAGGGGACGAGTCAAAGTTTTTGGATTGGGTTAGAAGTTTTGAATTGCACATCGGGGCTAGAAGTTCGAACCTCTGAAATAGGGCTAGATTCTGGCCCAATCTGAACCCCAGAGTGGGCTTGGGTTGGGGGGCCTTAAAAGCATGGGTAATTCTTATAAATTTTTTATAGAAGCAAGAAAAGGACCAGGGAGTAAGTTCATTTGAGTTAGACTGAGTGTGGGCTATGTGTTGGCCCAGGTGTGAAGCAGTAAGTTCAGAATAGTAACCGAGCCCATAACTTGTACGGTATCCAGATAACAATCATGCCCTAACCCTTTTCTGGGTTGTTAAAATCATGTGTGCTTTGAACATTGTAAGAACTGTTTGATATGCTGTTTGAGCGAAATAATAGCATGAGTTAACTAAATGTGACTGTGCAACAGAATTTGCCTGATTTGTTATGTTTATAGAATTGATGCTAAGTAAGGTTGTGTTAGAAACTTAAAGTTTGTTGTTGTGGAAATATCATTGGGGAAGTGGGTTGAAACTGAATGAACCTGGCAGTATAAATCGACCTTTAGGGTAGAGAAGTGTGACAGTAATTATAAAGGCTGAGCTGGGTGAGACCTAAACTGATTGTGTTGACTAAAGGGCATTAGCCTTCCCTAGAAAACTAGTGCATGCATGTGAGTAGCCACGTGCCCTGTTAGAACGTGGGCCAAGTTAGCGGTAACCATCCTTGATGGTGGTAGGCCAGGAAAGGGTTAAGCGGTAATTGCCTGAGTAGCTGTAGGCTAGGATGAGTTAAGCGGCTGCGTTGAATTAACGCGCAGGCCATGAGACCCAGTGGGGTCGCTCACCTAAAAACTGAATGTTGTGTTTGGGCCATAAGTTAGGAGTTATACCTCTGGGAGCTGGTAACCAGGAAAGATTGTGTTGATGGTAAATGTGTCTTGGGAGTCTTGCTATTTTTCCCTACCCCTTAAAATATTTTCAAATGAATTTGTATGCGTAGTTGACTGTTAGGGGTGATTGTTTACTGAGTTTATCTCACTTTTATAAATGTTTTATTTTCAGGTGAAATAGTTGTGCATGGGACTGGGACCGGAAAGTAGGGCGAGGCCTGAAGGCATGAGTCAAGACGATGGAAATTAGTTGTTGAGATAATAAAAACATTTGTTTGGTTTAGTAAATGTTATTAAATTTGGAATAATGTGGAGGTTGAAATATTATTCAAGATTTTTGTAATAATTGTTATTTTGATATCCAGCCTGGTATTTTCAAGAAGGAAATATGACAGTAACACCCCAATTAGGTTCCGCTGCCACGTAGGATAATGGTTACTAAATAGCCCGCATGGTCACAGAGTGTATGCTAGTCTCTTTGGATGCTTGTTGGTCGTAGGTTTGATTCCTTGTGGCACATATTTATTGTAACACCCTGAGTGTGGCTTAAAAGGATCGAAGTGACTACTTATATAACCAAAGGTGCACCTTTCTTTTCGGGAAGCTCACTTTTAAGAATTTCACAGTTAAGCGTGCTTACTAGGGAGCAATCTTGAGATGGGTGACCTCATGGGAAGTTTCCCGGGCAGCGTGTGAGCGAGGACAAAGCACGCCGAAAAGATTTACGATGATTTGTGGGGCCAATCGTCGATCCTTGAAGCCGTTATTGGCAAGACCCGCGACCAAGAGGGGTCGGGGCATTACAGATGGTATCAGAGCTGATCCGCTACCGTCAGCTGCGCTAGTGGCCCATGGGCAGTCATCTAGTGGAGCAAAAATACTAGGTTTGGACCGCTGGTCAAGACAACTCGCAAGTCGATCGGTTAGTGAGGCACAACGAGGACGTTGTGCGCTTCAAGTGAGGGTGATTGTAACACCCTGATGTGGCTTAAAAGGATCGAAGTGACTGCTTATATCACCAAAGTTGCACCTTTCTTTTCAGGAAGCTCACTCTTAAGAACTCCACAGTTAAGCGTGCTTGTTGGGGAGCAATCTTGGGATGGGTGACATCCTGGAAAGTTTCCCGAGCAGCGTGTGAGCGAGGACGAAGCACGCCGGAAAGACTTGTGATGATTTGTGGGGCCAATCGTCGATCCTTGAAGCCGTTATTGGTAAGACCCGCGACCGAGAGGGGTCGGGGCATTACATAATTCTTCTCAATCTTGCCTCGACTTTATTGATTTAAATACTACAATTGGTAATATTTTTTCAAAGCTTTATGTAATTAGTATTAAATCGAAAAACTGGGACAAAAGTAAGAAGAAAAATTTGGCTACCTCAAGATTCTCTTTTGTTTCTAATCCTTATGAACCCCAAAAAAAGCTTGTCCTAAATATTCTATTTTGCGAAACTCTATGAAGAATGGAAAATTTTTGTAAAATTATTTGCCCATAATTTTGAAATATTTAAAAAGTCCCCATGAGCATTTAAATTTCTAAAAGGCTCAAGGAGGAGAATAAAATGTGGGGCTTCTCAAAATCAGAATAAAAAATTGGTAAGTGTTGGGCTACCTAAGGTAAGGATAAGGTAAACTTTGAATTTATCTTTTTTCCCCTTCCATATATATTTTTTTTCATGATATGCAGGGGGGAAGATAAATTAGATATGCATAACAATTACATATTGGTTTGATTATTTTTAGATGTTGATTATTCAGTAAAAGGGGATTTGAACATCTTATTTATAGATAAGTGTTGTCTTCCATGGACGGTTAACATTATTATTGCTTTTTATGTTACAATCATTTTTATTGTGCGTGAGTTTCAAATTTTGTGGCACATACATATTTACTGCATACAACTTGCATTAAAATTTGATTATCATTCTATATATGCTTGTTCTATTGAATTGAACTCCATGTCAAAAAATATTGGTATTTACGCTAGTTATGTAAATAGAAGACTTAGCTTAATGTGAAGTATTGATGTTCAATACTTACATGTTATGTATGCCACTTGCCATTGAATTTCTAATTGAACATAGCATATTTTTTTTTCCAATGGTATTTTCCCACTTGCCACCTCCTTGACTATGTATGCCACTTACCATTGAATTTCTAATTGAACATAGCAATTTTTTTTCCCAGTGGTATTTTAATATGAGTACTGGATAAAGGAAGAGAGAGTATCGTAAATGGTATATAATGCTTCAATAAAAGTATATGCATAATATTACATTTTCTTATAATATTCCATGACCCCATGCTTGATGTTTTCAATTATTTTTATCAAGAGGGAGAGACAACCTTATCTATTTGGAAGAATCGTTATTGTCTTCAAGGCTACACACTACCTTTGTTATGAAACCCATGCAAAATGGGGGAGAAAAATGAATCGGTAAGCTGAAATTATTAGATCATGATAAGTATTCGTCTCTATTAAAGTGGACTCTATCTTTCATAAAAAAGGAGAGACCCATAATATGATTCACAATATGTTTTGATGAAACTCGAAAGGGTTAGTTCAAATAAAATGGAATTATGAAGCTTTATAATATTTGATTGCGTCATATCATCTCATGCTGGACCAAGATATATACCATATTTTGATTATATCCTATTATTGTGGTTATAATTCTGAAGATAAAAATGACATCAAAATGAGATGTAAGAGAACCTTTGTGATGTCGCAATAGACATCTTGGTTGGAGATATGTCAAAAATAAAATAACTATATTATATCGGGTTAAATATACTTAATTTCATCATTTGACTAGATTATGGTAAATATTATTGCATCTCTCTTGCATACGGTGCTATATATATATATATATATATTATATATATATATATATATATATATATATATATAAGATATATATATATATATATATATATATATATGTTTTAGCTATTTTGTTAGGAAAAATAGCTTGATTAATATGGTATAATACCTACACATTATACCTTACATGGCTATAAATTTTTAAAATTCTCATATCCAGATTGTAGCTGTTGATATGATTTTGTCATGAATAAGCTAAGGTCATGTGCTCAACTAGTATATCTCACGCCATATGATTACCTTGGATTAATGATTTTCGAAAGGGGGAGATTTTTCTTGATTATTTGCTCTACTCCCTATATGTAATTGCCTTAGGAGGAGATGTCATTTTTAAGATATCCAAGTGAACTGATTAATTTTGATGATATGTTATTGGATTTAAGCATGTGAGGTTAACCCTTCCTTCTTCTTCATAAGTGTCATCTTAAGGGGGAGTTGTGCTATAAATTGGTTAGTTTATATTCTACATTCCTTTTTAATGATGACAAAGGAGGAGAAGAATGAGCTTATGATAAGTGGATGCAAGAATCAAGGTATGTATACAAATATCACTTCCTATGAGTATTATTGTTTGTCATCATCAAAAGGGGGAAATTGTTGACTCTAGGAGTCACATAATGATTTTTGATGATAACAAACAATGTGTATAATTATTATACATGAAATAGTCGCTTGTTGAATATTTATATTATTTGTTAGTTTCATATATAACATTCTTATTGGTCCAATTCATCAAATTGGTTACATGTTTGATTGATATAGGCTTAGCAGTTGAATAGTTTAAGCCTTGGACGAAAAGCCCCGATTAATTATTAATGGAAGCGATATGATAGAATATTGAGTTTCCATGGATATTTATCCATACAATCTAAGTGAATAATATTAATGGATTTGATTGGACTAAGTTGTCTATCCTAATATTTGTTTACGGATAGAAAAATATGTGGGTATCATCTAATATGTAAACATTTTATTTGATTAGAAAATATGCTCTAGCCACTTCAAATTTGAATTTTAAATTTGAATATCATACAAGATCAATTATGGATTGATTACCTTGCATCAATATTATTTTAATTGATCTTGACAAGATTCCACTAAATGCGATACAAGCTTAAATTGTAAAGTAATATCAAAAATGACACTTGAATTATCTTGTTGCACATTATAAGAGATCACTAACATCATGTGCAAGAAAGATATCATGTGCAGTGTGGCTGATTTAAAGGGAAGATCAAATCAGAATGTTCAGCACAGAAGGAAATCAAATTGCAATCAAGACAATATACATTTCAAGGGCCTGAAATCGAATTTCAGGATATTAAGGCAGAATTTTCTTTCTTGACAAAATTGGTGCACGACTACTAAAGCCTATAAATAGAGGCCAAATAAGGAAGAGCAAGCATCGAAGCAAGTTATAAGAACATTGAGCTATACATTTGTGAATTGACTCTGAGCATTATATTGTGATCAAAAGTTATGAGTGTATTGAGGAATTCTTTATTAAGGAGTGAACTTAGGAGTTGGTGTGAGGTCACAACTCCCCCATACTTAAATCAAGAGGTTGATTTAAGTACTTGGGATCTCTAGAGTAAGGTAGCTCTGAGAGATTGTGAGAGTTTATCTTAATAAAAGAAGTAGAAAGTTGAATCTTAGAATTGGATAACTCTAGACGGGGACCTAAGCTTGATTGAGGCCCAACCTCGTTAAAATATTGTTGCGTATCATCTCTATTTAATTTCTAAATTTACATTTGATTTTGATTTTAAGTTTTTGCAATCACTCTATTCACCCTTCTAGGGTGATCTGAATCTTTAAGTAGTTACACATAGTAATTATATTGTAGTGCTAGGCCAGCCCAACAATAATGGCAAGGCCCTGGCGACAGTTGCTTGTCAATTTCATAAATATTTATGGTTGAGCATTACATAGAGAAATTCATCAGTGAAGATAGGAAACCAAAATAGAGCTGGAGAGAGAGAAAGGAATAATATTGTATTTCTATTGTTGTTCATGTGTGTATCTATGCAAATATCACCCTATATATACACACATACACACACATATGTGTGTGTGTGTGTGTGTGTACCTCATCACCTCCCCTCAAGCTGTAAGAGTTAGTTATGGGTTATGACACATCAGCATCTCTTACAACAAGCTATGATGAAGCCTTATCTGTTGCTTGGCATTATATACCTCATCACCTCCCCTCAAGCTATGGTGAGGAACCATACCCAGCTTGGCCGAAAAAAATGTCATGCTAGGGAGAAGATAGAATCGTAGTAAGAACATCTATAAGTTGTTGTTGTAGGTATGTATGTGAGCTGTAATAAGCATTCTAAAACTTTTTCCTTTGTCAAATGACAATCCATTTCTATGTGTTTTTACATTCATGAAACACTGGATTTATACCAATGTGAATAATAGAGTGGTTATCACAATTCAAAGTAACAGGCTTTAGAGAATGTACACCAATTTCTTTAAGAAATCTGACCAGCTATGTTACCTTTGCTGCAGCTTGTGACATGGCCTTGTGTTCAGCTTCAGAAGAGGACCTAGAGATGGTACTTTATTTCTTGCTTGTCCAACTAATGGGAGAGGAGCCAAAGAGGATAACATACCCTGTAGTTGATCTTTTGGAAAATAGGCAAGCAACCCTATCTGAATATGAGTATGTTTGTAATGAAATTTGATATAAAGCTTTGTACTAAAATGCATTTTCCTATGGTGACTTGAATATATCTTAAGTGTGTTGAAGGGTTTGTAAATGTAATGTTCTTGGCTTCTGTATGAACTAAATCAATGCTTGAACTATGAAACTAAGATTTGGTCATGTTTTATTTAGGACATTCTGATTCCCAATCATAGTTCTGTAGTATGCGAGGTTAGTAAGAAGTTCCGCATCTTATGGACTGACCTTGCAATTTAGAAGAAGAGGAGTAGTGATAGAGTTTAAATTTGTCCATTCATTACCTTTGGGAAATTGGGTTGTGAATTTCTTTTGAGATAAAACTATGCCTGCTAGAATATGGATGACTTCTAATCTAAGGAAGTAGTGAAGTCTACCAAGATCTTTGATACCAAAACACTAATGTAAATGTTGTTTGACATGCTCAATTTCTATTGGTTCTGACCTTGTGAGCATGATATCATCTAAATAAATAGCTACAAGTGTTATGTTTGCAGAGGATTTATTGATAAACACAAAATAGTCATTCTTCGCCTGTTGATGCCCCCAAAGAAATCAAAGTGTTGCTGAGTTTGCTAAACCATTGTCTACTTGCTTGTTTTAAACCATAGAGAGACTTTTTTTAGTTTGCATACTCCATTAGAAGGATTAAGGATTCTTTTTTGCACTTTAATTTAGACTTATTCATCGAGGTCTCCATGAAGGGGTGCATTATTGACATTCGATTGGAATAAAACCCATCCCTTGGATGATGCTAAAGCTATACTACTTCTTATGGTTGCCATCTTGACAACAGGTGAAAATACCTCTTGGTAATCAATACCATATTGATGAGTGAATCATCTAATGACAAGTATTGCCATTAACATTTCTAAACTATCATCTAACTTAAGTTGCACTCTATAAACTCATTTATTGCTAATTGCCTTCTTGGTAGAGGGTAGATTGACATAGTCCCAAATTTGATTGGTCATTAATGCATCTATCTCCTTGTCCATTGCCTAAACCCAGCTAGGATCTTAGAAGCCTCTTCATATGACTTTGTTTATTTATATGTTGTTAACATTGAGACTAAAACATGATGGTTAGTAGGAAGTGCTTATGAGTGAATCATTCCACAAAAATAATCCTTTAAATATTGATGTTGTCAATGACTTCTTCTTGACCTTCTGTAGGAATAGGAGTAAATAATGGAGCTTGAGAAATAAATGAATTTGATAAGGATGATAAAGAAGATGTATCATTTGAATGAATCTAAGTATCATTTATAAAATGGTTGTGTTCAACTTACTATTCAATAGATTGTGTGCATAGAAATATCAGTTGTAAATTTAGATAACTTAGAAAAATAGTTGTGTTTTGGTTCTTGAGAGACATGAGTCTCAAGTATGAACTCTGCAGTTGCTGGGAGAGGTGGAGAAACATTCTCATGGAAGGACACATCTCTTAAAGTGAAAGCAATGTTGGTATCTAAATCTAGAAGGTTATAAGCCTTCTAGCCATAATAATAGCCAAGAAATATTCGGATGTGGTATTGGTTGAAGCTTACCTCTTTGTCTTTTCAAAGTATGAGCGTAACCAAGATATCCAAAAGCCTTTAAATATTCACAACATGGCTACACATTATAAAGACTCTCAAAGGGGGATTTATTTTAGAGAACTACTATTGGCATCCTATTTAGAAGATAGACAAGAGTTAAAAGAGCTTAATTCCCCCAAATATTTCTTTAGCAAATTGGATTGAAACATAAGGGCTCTTGTGACTTGCAACAAGTGTTGATGCTTTCTTTGCACTACTCTATTCTATTGAAGAGTACCTACATATGAGGTTTGGTGTACAATCCATGCACATTTGTAAAACTCTATAGCATAAGCTTCTTTGAATTCTAGTCTATTATCAGACCTTATAATCTTAACATTGGCTGCAAATTATTGCTCAGCATGGAAATAAAAGCCTTTAATAGAGGGAATGCATTGCTTTTATGCATCATTAGATATGGCCAAGTTGCTCTTGAATAGTCATGTACTATGGTCATAAAATATTATGGTTTATGAACCATTATAGGTTTTATGAGGATAGAGAACCCAAATATCAACATGTAAAAGCTCAAAGCAAGACATAGATCTTCTGTTACTTAAAGGAAAGGAATTTCTATGCATCTTGCCATTGGACAGGTCTAACATATACCAGATATAAGATTATCACATTAAGAAATTCCAACATGCTTCAGTTGATCAAGAGACAAATGTAATATGCCATAGTTTAGAATCAAAAAAGCACACATGTTTGATTTGTGCCTTTTTTTTCATTAGGCAAAGTGATTTAATAGATTTGCAGAACTGACTTCACATTATACAACAGTGACATATTATGAGTAATATAATAAGTGCTCCACTATCAATGATCCACGTATAATTGTGTATAGTAGTAAAAAAGCAAAAACTTTCACCTGCCAAGAACTGAGTAGTAGTTATAGAATCCTTGTTATTCATTTCTCGCTCAAAAGTGTGTTTGCTAAGAACTTGCATGAGTTGACTATACTGTTCTGGAGTAAGTGTTGGAACTATTGTAGGAGTAATTGTTAGAACTATTGTAGGAGTAGCAATTGGATTTGTGCAAGTATTATAGGTTTCATGATTAGTAATAGAAGAGTGTCCTCTAACACTATCATAATGATTGGGCCATTATTGTTATTCTCCTCCCTTTATAAAACTTGTGTCCAGGAGGATAACCATGTAACACTTTTTGATAGTATGTCCTATCATTTTGCAATAATCATGGAATAACTGCTTGCTGCTTTGATTTCCACTTGTTTGCATATTCTTTTATTGGAGTTGTAATATGGGTTATAACCAGAATTATACCTGCATTTCTATTGAAAATTGTAAGGTCTTTATTGAGCTGCCAAAGTTGTATGCTCCATCACTAAAGTATCTTGACTATGCATAATAATATGGAAAGTTATTGAACCATGAGTAAATTGTGACATAGCATTAAGTGATATCTATTTATCTTCTTGCAAAATTAGACTATAAATCTGATATATATTTGGCAAGAGTTTCATCATGAGTGTACTTCCTCTTATAATCTTGTAATCTTCATTGAGTCCAACCAAGAATTGCATAAGTTGTTTATCTTGAATTAACTTGTATGCAATTTGTAAACTTGCACATTCAATTCCACAATCATAATGAGTAATTGTGATCAAGCTATTGCAATCAACCCACAATTTCTTAGTATGAGTAAAATAATATGCCATAGGCAAATTATTTTACGAGACTAGGTATAAATCTCTTTGAACCTTAAAATCTCGTCCGATCAGCTTCATCAAATCTTTGTGTAAGTTGAACCCATACTATATGAGCTGTGGGGAAAACAAAAGACTTTGTCCAATATCTTTGATCATTGCATTGATTTGCCAAGATATCACCATTTTATCACATTTATCCCACTAAGTAGCCAGTGTCTGAGATGTCACAGTAGGTTTAGTACATGTTCCTAATGCAAACCCTAGTCTATTTTTAGCAGTCAAAGCCACTTCCTTAGCTTTCGTCCTATGGCCATAATTTTCTCCATTCATCAATTCGCTAACAAGAACGTTATTTGGATTATCGAAGGGATGTGGAAAAAGTTCATACAAATTAGTATTCAAGACCCAAAAAAAAAAAAAACTAAATTTCAATAGATTGCAATCAAGATTGGAGAATCTAAATAAGAAAAATTCGTCATATCCAAACAACAGAATCAAATGAAAGAAATGAATTTGCAATTAGCTCTAATAACATGTTGAGCACTGCATAGAGAAATTAATCATTACAGATAGGGAAGCAAAATAGAGCTCTAGAGAGAGAGAGAGAGGAACGACCTTGTATTTCTTTTTTTTAATTGATGTGCATATACGTACAAATATCTCTCTATATATATATATATGTATGTGTGTGTATGTGTGTATGTGTGTGTATATATATATATATATATATATATATATATATATATATATATATATATATATATATATATATATATATATATATATATATATATATATATCTTTGTCTGTTTGTGTATGTGTGCGTATATATATATATGTAGATGTATACATATATGTATATGTATATATATATTATATATATATATATAATATATATATATATATATATATATATATATATATATATATATATATATATATATATATATATATATGTCTCTGCTTTGTTACTCATAAGTGGAGTTAGTTATAGGGTTATGACACGTTAGCATCTCCTTAACAAACTATGGTGAAGCCTTAGTTTACTACTTGTCATTATATACATTATCACTTATTGATAAATATATGCAAATTAAATGTATAATGCAAGAACACAATGCTTATCTATATACCAAAATATATGCTTATCAATATTTGTAAACCTACTATAATGCTTATCTTTATACTAAAAAATGCTAATATAATCACGGTACAAATACTTATCTCAATATTTTGGAATTGCTTATCTAGTACATGCTTCAAGTTCGGCAACAATTACTTATCTAAAAAATGTTAATCACCAAACAATAAAATGCCTGTCTATGTACTAGAATTTATATTTATCCATATACCAAACCTGCTACGTGATGCTTATCTTTGTATTAAAGAATGCTTGTAAATCGCAATACAAACATTTATCTCAATATTATGCCATTGCGTGTTTAGTGGAACTGCCAAATTCTTGCTCTTCTTCCTCCAATTGGGTCACTTCATACTCGGCCAAAGTGATCACTTTTCGATTTGGGCACTCCAAGGCTATATGGCCTAAGCCCTGGCACTTGTAACACCTCCTATTTGAGTTAGAATTGAACCAAAAGAGTGCTTGTTTTGTGGAGGAGGGTTACTTGGTGGGGGATTAGAAGAGGAGCTTGTGGGCTTGGGAGGACGTTGGAAACTCCGCTTGTTGAAGGATGGCTCTTGGTTAAGGGAAACTTAAGTGGGTCTCTTTTGAGGGGCTTAGACTTTTTGGGTTGCCTAACTCGGTGAGCAAGAACACAAAAATGATCAAAGGTGGAATACTGTTGAAGTTCCACCACATTAGCATACCTCAGGTCAAGTCCACCCAAGTATCTCACAATAGTTTAGTCCTCACTTTCTTGAATGTCACACCTAATCAAGTGCTCCTCGAACTCCCTTATATACTCCTCAACACTCAAACTCCCTTATTGTATATAGTGGAATTTTGAATAGTTGTCTTGGAGACAAGGAGAGAGAAAACAATCCTTGAGCTTTGATCTCATCTTCTTCCAACTTCTAATTTTCAGTTTGCCTCTCTTAGCCCTCATTTTGATCAAGTTTTCCCAGCACAAAAAAGCATACTTCCTTAGCTTGAGAGCCACAAGCTTAACCTTCTTGTCTTCGGGTAAATCCTTGTACTCAAAGACTCATCCAACGGTTTGGAGCCACTCAAGGAATTCATCCGAGTCTAAATGGCCCTCAAGTTTTGGAATCTCAACCTTAAAGTCTTGGAAGTGGTTGGGAGTCCTACGGTTTCTCCTTGGGCTCACACATTCCTTCTCACTTGAGGAAGTGAAGGGGTTGTTCTCCTTCTCCTCATCCTTTTTGTTAGATTTGGATGGGATAAAAGATGGAGGAAGCCAAGGGGTTGTTCTCCTCCTCCACCAGAGCCTAATTCGCTAACTTTTTGCGCATTGGCCTTTTTCTGTCGTGCCTGAGTTTTCCATATTTGTCTTTGTTTTTCTTTCTGCGGCTTGTCATGATGATGGGCAGATAATTGAATAGTATCAAATATATTGCTTTCTTGATGGTCAATGCACATTGCGTGGCATTTGGGGTTTGCTGGCTTAAAGCACTAGTCATTTATGCCAATGAATGCCTGTTGAATAACTCAATCATTTTTCCTCACTCCATCATACAATAAGTTGAATGCAATAATTGAAGGGATTTTAAAGGTCCACCTTTCCCATTCCTTCTTGAGTACTGGAGAACATGATCGAGAGATTTAGATATGCCAAGAGATCTGTGAAAATTGATGGACTCATTTCCCCGTGCAAGACATAGCAGTCAATGTGGATTCATAGCCTGTGCTCATTGTATCTATATCCAAATCAGGTTCACTACTACAAGGGCTAACCTTCTTTTTTCCTTCATCCTTAATAATGTTTTGCCTCACAGTTGGATCCACATGTGGTTCTTCCCACTCATTTGTGTGTCATTGTTCCAGCTTTGCCGTCGCCTCATCAATAGTTAAGCATTGACAAGTCCACTTTGCTAAGGTATGTTCTCTAGCCTCCTTTATGTAATTTACATCGTCACTCTTAGCATTCCCAGAACCCAGCTTTAGCGGTCAGTGATAGGTTCCCTGAATAGAATGTTGTCGGTCATCCTTAATGTGATTTGTAATCCCAAGACAAGCAGTAGCATATGGTGTGACATGTGGAGATGAGTTGCGTATTTTTAGAGGGTTAAAAGCTATCCTCTCAATTGCTAAATTGGAGACTCGAGGAGCATTATCACTACATTCCCATTCTCGTTAATGAGTTCTTTTCCATAAGGTTTTTTACACGTCTTCTCCACCTTATTTAATTCCTTTCTGATTGCTTCATTGTTAGGGTTAAATCAAATAGTTACACATGGATCTTGCCAAGCACCTTCAATTGATCCCATATTCAAGAAAGGTTGGGCTCTCCTAAAGTGAGCTTTGACATTAAAAAGATCAAGTTTCATGATCACATCACATTGATGTTTAGCTAATTCAAATTCTTTCAACTTCAATCAACAAGTAGCTATATTTAGATTAAGAGAAATTGCAAGCTCCTTTATCCAATGAGAATCATCCTCTTTTTTAGGAATAGCTATACAAAGATATTGGATTGATTTTTCAAAACTGTTGATGGCACGTCAAAAGACCTTTGATCTGAAAAACTTATTTCCTTCCTCCTTCAATTCTAGGGATTTCACCAACGCTTCATAAGGTGCGTTCTTCTCCATGATAGTTCTTCTCACATCCTCATCAAATGCATTCATCATTTGATCTGCAGAGAGATCTAGAATTAAAGAGGGGGCTGGGCAAGCCATATTGGATAAAGAACCAACGCCAATCTTGCAACCCTTTCAAACTGAAACCATTGCTATGTTTGAAATTGAGCTTGCTACTCCTCGTCTTCACCCGAGTAAAGAAAACAAAACCTAAACTCTGATTTTGAAAATAGAGCAAAATAATGACATAGGAAGATATGGAGAAGACAGTGCTAAATTGAGACCTAGGTAGGAGGGTATAACAGATGACGTCGGCAGCTCAGGCGGCTTGTGTGGAAGTTTCCAAAGGGCTTGATAGATTGGAGAGAGGGTGGGGTTGGTCAGTTCTGAACAACATTTTTCTAGCTCCACCTATGCGTAATTAATTGCGTATGATTTTTAAAATTATGTGACAATTAATCTAACAAACACGTGGGGAAAAAAATGAGAAATAATCTAAAGGAAAAGGGCCACATATTAGAGGCACAATTTGTGCGAAAAGGTAATGCGTAGTGTCACGGGTTGATAATTCACTCAAACTTAAATCTGTACGACCTAGGAAACTGTGCTTAGAACCTCTTGTTCTGTTTGCTAGTAAGCCTTAAGGATGGTTGACTTAAACTTGTGGAAAGCTAAGTAAGCACACTCACACAAAGAGAACATAGAGAGTTTGGGAGAATGCCATGTATATTGCGCTTTGGATTACTTTCAATGGCTTGATGTACAAATGAGCTACCTTGGGGGTTTGTATACACATCCACCTTCTCAATAGACGGTAGAGATCTACTTGATCCTACTGTTATTATTACATATCCAGAATATTCTATATAAATATCCTACATGTAGAATAGTGCGAAACATTCTAGAGAGTAGTCTAGAATATTCTAGTATAGTCTAGATGGTTCTAAGACTCTCCACAAGGTTCTAGACACTCTAGAAGCTTTTAGAACAGTCCATACGATTCTAGAGTGCTCCAAAAGGCTCTAGTATAGTATAGAAGACTCTAGAGTGTCCAGAAGATTGTAGAACAGTCTATGATGTTCTAACATATTCCAGAAAGTTCCAGACCATTCTGGAAGATTTCTGAACATTCTAAAATTCTTCAGAAATACGGCCTGTGATAATAGGTTGAGCTTTATCATGCTTCCAGCCTGAAAATAACGATATCACTTGACATCCTTGTAGGTACTAAAAAATTATTCGTGTCGTACCAAAATAAAATCAAATTAATTAATTGAGTCAACCCTTTTAATTAATTTAATCGGACCCAAAAGGCTCACACTTCAGGCCCAAAAGACTTATAAGTCAGGCCCAAATGACTGTCAAGTCAAGCCCAATACGAAGCCCAAATGACTTCCAAGTCAAGGCTCAATCAAAGTCAAAGTCAAAGGTCAAAGTTTAAATCAACTCTCAAGTCAAACGTCAAACGGCTCTCAAGTCAACATCTGGTCAAAGCTTGAGGCGACTTTCAAGTCAAAGCCCGGTCCAAGCCTAAGAGACTCCCAACTCAAAGTCGAAGTCAAAGTAAAAGCAAATGACTCTTAAGTCGAAGCAATCCGGGATGAAGCTTGATTGAAAGGCCCAAAACTCAAGTCCAGGCCCAACTTGACTTTCAAGAAGGAGGGGGAGGCTTTCCTATAAATAGGACCTACCCCCTTGATTTAGGAGTTAGAAAATCCAGTCAAAAAGAAGATGGAATCAGAGGCTCATTGTATTCATAGAGATTGTACCTATATATTCAAATCAATATAAAAATTCAATCATTGTAATTTGTGATTACAAATTTGGCACACTCGGTGGGACCTCTCTTCCTTTCATCTCTCTCTTCTAAAGATCAAGACTTTCAAGTCACAAGAACATCATCTTTAACGAAGGCATGGCTACAAAGAACATTACTGTACAAGATTCAAGGAAGAAGAACACGGGATCTCTCTCTCTTAGATCCCGTGAAGAGAGCGTCACTTCTAGTGCGTGCACTCACACAATGAAGACCAGGAGTATGGAGAAAGCTACTGCGCTGACCGCTGCTAGACAGACTACGCCGCCCCCATTGAAACTCCAAGATTTGAAGACACAACAAGAGGCGTCATCTTAGATGGATGGAATTCAAAACCCCTAGCTGAATCTCCAGTCTACGAGGTTGAAGACTACTACAACAGTAACTCTTCTTCGCCCTCACCAAAGGGGGCACACTTGCCAGAGATTGAAGCTAAGTGATCCAAAACTATTGTCATGCCAGCCATGATGATAGGCACCACCACTCTGGAAGAGGAGATGGCTAACATAAAGACCATTCTAGAAAATCTCACCAGGAAGAGCGTAGAATAGGAAGCGTGCATCAAGCTTCAGTAAGAAAAAGATTGCTAAGTTGACCAGAAAGTTCGAAAAACAGTCAGCTCAATCTTCTTCGAAGGGCCGAGAGAGTAAGGACTCTGAAAAAGTATCAGTCCACATTGAGGCTTCTAACAATGAGAAGCCACCAAAGAAAGGCGTTACGTCTGAAAATGTCAAGTCCTCTGGATCAATGACTATTAAGCAAATTCAAAACTTGATAGCAAATGTTATCAAGGCGTAGCTAGGTGAAGCTTCACGTAGAATTCACCTATACACCAAGCCTTACACCAAGAGGGTTGATGCGCTTCGCATGTCCCACAATTACTAGCCCCCTAAATTCCAATAGCTTGATGGGAAAGGTAACCCAAAGCAGCATGTCGCACACTTCATTGAAACATGCAACAATGCTGGGAGTGACGGCGACCTTATAGTGAAGCAGTTTGTCAGGATATTGAAAGGTATTGCCTTTGACTGTTATAATGACTTGGAGCCTGAGTCCATCGATAGTTAGGAACAAATGGAGCATGAGTTCATCAATAGGTTCTACAGCACTTAACGCACTGTCAGCATGATTGAGCTGACAAATACAAAACAGTGGAAAGATGAGTCAGTTCTGGATTACATCAACTGCTAGCACGCACTTAGTTTCAAGTGCAAGGATCAGCTGTCAGAAGCCTCCACTGTCGAAAGGTGCACTTAAGGTATGCACTGGGACTTGCTGTACATCCTACAAATGAGCAAGCCTAGTACTTTCTAAGAATTAGCAACTAAAGCACATGATATAAAGGTGATGATAGCTAGTCGTCATGAAAACTCCTTCTATCCTACCGAGTCAAAGAAGGACAAGGGGAATTCAAGAAGAATGTTAAGTTCTCCAAGAATACAAGCAAGGAAACGATATCCACTTCCACAAGTCAGCCAATTCAAATTACAGGAAAGCCCAAATTAGAGGACAAGAAGAGTCTGCCATTCAAGGATGCGACTAAGGTGCTGCACTAAAAGAGCTGTAGGAGAAGAAATATCCATTCCCTGACTTAGATTTGTCAGGAATGCTCGATGATCTCCTTCAAAATGGGGATATCGAGCTTCCAAAGTCAAAACACCCCAAAGAAGTTGGAAGGGTTACTGACTCAAAATATTATCGGCATCACAGGGTCATTAGTCACCCTCTTGAGAAATGCAATATGCTTAAGGAGCGCATTATGCAACTTGCCAGGGACGGGAAAATAATACTGGATTTGGATGACACTATCGAAACAAATCGTATTTCTACCTAGGTGGAGTGTTCTTCATGGCCCTAGAAGCAAAAGTATACTCGATCTCATAGTAGAGTAAATACTGAATTAATTTCCTCCCTTAGAGAGAAATTAATTACAATTCAGTTCGAAATTTGGAGCTTGTGGTGGTTCCAGTTGAATCCAAAGGACCTTTGACAGAGATGGATCTTTTTATGGATATCTCTGGTAAAGCTCATAATGATAAAGAGGGATGTACTCTTGTCATTCCCCGGAGGCCAAGGAAGCAAAGCCAAGTGCAATCGCCACCTCTCTGCCGTAGGAAGAGACAAGGAAGAAAGAAGAGCTATCGTCATTCAAAAAGTAAGAAGAAGTCCAAGAATGTCAAAAGGCACGAAATTCCGCCTATTGACCTCCTTGAGCAGGAGCCGCTTGTCCCTGTCACACTTAAGGAGTTCTTTCCAACAAGCTTCTTTAAGAAAGTTACAGTCAATATGACCTCATGTTCTGAGCTCGAAGAAGAGGAAGACGAAGTAAGTGACGAATAAGAGGAGTCTCCTAGAGTAGCTGACAAGACCTTGACTGTCTTGGAGGCTTTGCCAACTCACATGTGCTTGGGGCAAATGTTTTGTTTACCTGGTGAGGTGCACCAACATGTTGTTGCTGCCTTACAACACCCAGAACTTTACGCCGACAAAGTTAAGGATGTGGGAGGATCAACAGAAAGCCCTGTTCAGTGTGTCTTTTGCAACACTGCAGTCACTTGCACTAACGATGATTTATTGTTGGGATCTAAGCCTCACAATTGTCCTTTACTTGTGACTAGTTACATTAGGGAGCAGAAAGTCAGGCACATTCTCGTGGATGAAGGGTCAGCCGTCAATATCATGCCTAAGTCTACAATGAACGGCCTAGGCATCATAGTGGAAGAACTTTCTAAGAGCCGAACGATGATTCAAGGCTTCAACCTCGAGGGCCAGCATGCAATCGGCATGAATCGTATTAAACTGATAACAGGAGACTTATCGACATCCTCCATCTTCCATGTAATCGACGCTAAGACTTCCTACAGGTTATTTCTTGGGCGATCATGGCTTCCTGAACATGGGATAGTGGCTTCCACTTTACACCAGTGCCTTAAGTACTACCGAGATGGAGAGAAGAAAATAAATGGTGATGTTAAGCCATTCACTAAAGCTGAGTCTCTGTAAGACCTGCGTTCTTTATTTTACGTTAAGCTAGCTGTCTTGCTTTTTACGTTATAAAATCGTATTTTTATTAACTATACGAATTAAATTATTATCGATGTGCTCATGTGAACGATAATTTTATTAAAAAGAATATGTTGTCGCTATTTATGTTATTATTATTATCGTTAATTATTTAGAAAATTTTTGAGTTGATACTAACTCAAGCCTTCAAAATCATTTTTGATTAATTTAGTCGATTTTCGGATATAGTTAGAATGCCGATTTAGAACGTTTCAAATCATTAATGAATTTGGGATCGGGGATTTAGCTGCGTAGCAATTGAAAAAAAAAGGTAGAACAAAAGGGGCCAAGCCCCTTTTCTCTTTCACGGGCAAACGCACGACGGGGAGAGAGAGGAGGGGGCGGTTTCTCAAACTCTAACCCTGTGAACCCCAACCACCAGAGAGAGTGGAGGGCCGAGGGATGCCGGCGACTGGCGGCCGGCCACCGTCGCTCCTGGTGCGACCCCCCGGCGCTGCTCCCTGGCGAAACACACAGAGAATGAGAGAGACAGAGAGAGCGAGACTGAGCAAGAGCGAGAGAGGAAGGTCGGGGCGGTGGTGGCCGTGACCACGCACAATCAATGCCGGCGGGTCGACGGCCAGGTGTCCGTCGTGGGTGGGCTTGAGTCCGGTGACCGCGGATCAAGGGCTTGAGGGCTAGGGTTTTCAAACCCTATGTGTCACAACCACAGTAACCTATGATACCGGCGGTGGGGCTCGATTCTGGCAGCTAGGCGAGGTCGATAGAAAGAGAGAGGAAGGAGGATGGGTAGCACGATGGCAGAACAGCTCATCCTTGTGAAGTGGGTGTTTCTCGCCTCCTAAGTATTAGTAGCTTCAAAAGCATTTTAACCCTTAAGTTGCGATGCATGTCAGTTTAGATTTAGTCAGATTAACTAAAATTATGCATGTCCTGTTTCAACTGAATTTAGTTTAAATCAATGTATGTTAAGTTTAGTTAGTTCATGCCTGAAAAATAACATCGAAATGAAATATGCCTGTTTAGATTAGGTACATGTATGCTTAATTAATTCATGTTCGTTTAGTAACTTCGAAGTGAAATATGAATGTTTAGAATCGATACATGTACACTTAGTTAATTCATGCCCGTTTAATAGCTTCGAAATGAAATGTGAACACTTAGAATCGATACATGTATATTTAGTTAATTCATGCCCGATTAATATCTTCAAAATGAAATGTGAACACTTAGAATCAATACATGTATATTTAGTTAATACATGTCTGATTAATAGCTTTGAAATGAAATGTGAACACTTAGAATCAAATTACATGTGTACTTAGTTAATTCATGCTCGATTAATAGCTTCGAAACGAAATGTGAACACTTAGCATTGATACATGTTTATTTAGTTAATTCATGCCTAATTAATAGCTTCAAAATGAAATGTGGGCACTTAGAATCGATACTTGTATGATTAGTTGATTCATGAGAATTGATGCTTGAATAATTAGTTAACTTATACCTGATTAGTAGCTTCAAACTAACCTAGTAGTGCTTTGAATCGAAATAGGTTAAGCTTAATGAACTCACGCTTATAAGTAGCCTTCAAATCGACCTAAACACGCTTTAAGCCTATGTATGTTGAGTTAGTTGATGAATGCTTAAAGGTAGCTTTTGAAACAACCTAACCATGCCTTAAGTTTTTGTAACTTGAGTTAGTTGATCATGCTTAGAAAAATAGCCTTGAAACGACCTAATAACACTTCGGATCAATGCATGTTAATTTAGTGGATTCATGCTTGAAAGTGGCTGTTGTTCATATTTAGTAAGTTGTGTGTTATGTAAGTAAATAACGTTTAAAACGATGTATGTGGATTTAGTTAATTTACATTTAAAAATAGCCTCTGAGATGACCTAAGCATGCCTTAGATCGATGCGTATTGAATTAGTTGATCCAAACTTAAAAGTATTCTTTGAAACTACCTAAGAACATCTTAAGCCGATGAATGTCTAGTTGATTAGTTATTCTTTGAAAACGACATGAGAATGACATGCTTGTTTCTTAGATGTAAGTTGTGAATGCAATTTAGTTCATGTGCTTAAGTTAATGAAATATATATGTTATATAAGCCGTATTGTGTCGCTGAATAGGTGCTACTTGCTCGGTAAGTACATAAGCTCTATTACACATTTCTTTACAAGCTTTCATGATAATATACCATGGTTATAGAATTGAAAATCAAGATGGTAGTTAGATGGTTTGAGGTAGAATTATGAGTGGTTCAAGGTTTCCTGTGGTCGGTTGCTATGCGAGGAGTGAGTCTGGGTTGTGATTAATCGCAATCGTGTGGATTGCGAGGTCATGTGTGGCTCATATTGCTAGGTTGAATTATGAAGTGTTTGAATGTGTAAATATGCACCCCTACCCTTTCTATGTCATTAATTTTGATTATTTGCATAAGGGTGAGTTTTGAAAAAGAAGGATTTCATATTTTGAAATAATAGTAGCCATAATTATTAGTGCATGATGACCTGTTTTAACTAAATGAGTACAGTTTTAGGAGTAAACTCGCTTGAACGGGGGAATCCCTAAAGAGTTTTATAAAGGCGTGAGTTATATGATAAATGATTTAGCTGTGAGAAGTAGCAAACTTATTAGCCTTTATGGCCCATACACTTTAAATTGGCTAAGATAATGTGCTTCGGACAATATGATATGAATGATGTTGGCCTAGGGGATAAGTCCTGGTACTAGGAAACCCTAGAAGACCTCGACGAGGGTAATGGTTTGATATGTTATATGTAGCCATCCCGGGAGTAAAAGCTTAAGCGTGAGCGTTAGCTCTCAGTATGGGGTTGAGAATAGATCTCATCCAATTAGTATCCTATAATGATCTTATGCCAGATGTATTTTCCTAATAAGCGAAGAAAAGCAGTCAACATTACGCCATTTTAAGTATTTCAAAAAGAAAATTTTTATTGGCCATTAAGAGGCCAGATGAATGAAATGTAAAAAGCATATAAGGGTCAGTATGCAACCAATCCGAAAGAGATTTCTTTTAAAGAATATAAGCCTCAAAAGGCTAAGAGAAGAGTTTTTATGAGCCTCAAGAGGCTAAATAAAGTGTTTTCAGTAAAAAGAAAAAAAGCTTCCTGTGTATGACATGTGCATATTCTAAGTATAACTTATGAATGAGATGCTAAGTAAGATACGAATATGAAAAAGAAAGCCTTATAAGCATATTTCATGCATACCCTATGAATGAGATTTGATTAAGACTTGAAATATGTGCATCTCATGCATATCATATGAAGGAAATGCCAAGAAAAGTATGATTATGAAAACAGATAACCTCATGTGAACATCATATGAATGAGTTTTCATGCATAGTTTGAATGGAATGCTAAGAAGTTATGTTTATGAAAAAGAAAGATTCCTATGCTTAGCCCTCGATGCTTACTGATGTGCTTAAGTGCTTGTTAGTTAAGGAATTCAGTCACTCAGAGGCTTAAAGATGAGTTTAAATGACTAAAAATAAAGTTCATGGATAGTGATCCTTCCTTGAGGATTTAAGAATGCCTAATATGATACTAAAGTATGAATACATGATATGTGACTATTAAAGACACTATTACCTACAACGGTTTTGGTTTTAAAGGGGTCAAGAGACACTCACTGAGCGTGTGGTTGCTCATCCCACTACTTTTTCCCCAGGTTTGCCTCATGACAAGTAGGAGCCAAGTCACTTATCCCAAGATGGAGCTTACAAGGTGTCATGTGTGCCCATTTGAGGGGGTTTTACGTGCTTAATGAAGTCATGTAATGTATTCCTAGAATTGTAAATGTTTGTAAACAAGTATTCTAGTTCATGTAATGTATTTGATTTAGGAGTCACTCTGTACGGTCATGTGTGCTAACCATCTTATTAGCTAGTTGTCTTTTTAGTTGAAATCAGCTACTTTTTAGGATGTAAACCCCAGTACTCCGGTTATGTGAACCGTTGAGTTGTATCTGTTACTTTTCCTGTATTAATGAAATATTCTGTTTGGTGTACTCCGAGCGAGTTGCTCGTTGAGTTATGAACTCCTGCGTGTAGCCATTGAGCTTCTTTTAAATGTTTTACGCTTCCGTTGATCTGCAGGGGTTTATTGTAAGGCTTTTAGCTTGGAAACGATCAGTTTTTAGGAAAAGCTCTGTCTGTTTTGGCCCAGAAATCAGGTAGGAAGTAAGAAAACATAGCGCTTCTGGCTCTAGGGGCTGGGGTGGTTACAGTCTCATTTTGCAAACGCGAGGTTTTTCGAAGAAGATAATGCACCTAACGAAACCATGCCGTCAACCACTTCTTCCACAGGCAAAGGTGTCGCAAAGAAGAACCGTCAAGCAAGAAAAGATGATTCTCCTAAGCAACAGCTTGAGAAAGAAGCAAGTAAGCAAGCCAATACCACTTCTCGTATTGAACAAGTTGCTAAACCGGCTGCCACTTCAACGGGATCAATGCTGCCAATTTTAAGGTACATACCCAAGTCTTGCCGCAAGGAGCTAGCATGTGTAACAGTTCCAACTCTTAAGATGTGGCAGGCTAACGTGAGTCGGCCTTCTATTTCAGGGTTTGTCGTCTCCTTTAAAGAAGGCAATGACTTGCCAAGTGTGCGGACTAAGGAAGGATTTGATCCCAACGCCTATAAGCTTATGGAAAAGGCTGGCTACGACTTTCAAAATCCAGCTACCTTAGGAAAGGTAGTCGAAGTCAAGCCTTATGGACTGACTGAAACTCAAAGAAAGATTTAAGAGCAGGGAGATTCAGTAGGCGTCTATAAAGTTGGACTAGGTTTCATGCCACCGCAGCCAGTCAGAATCTCAGGGCGACCGACGAAAGGATAAGAAGGTGGTGATTTAACACATCACTACTGAAGAAGTAGATGAGAGTGAAGATGAAAGTGCTTCACCTAACCCAAAGCCCTCTGTGTTTGATAGGCTACAACTGTCCACTTTAAAAAAGCATCCGTTAGTATTCACCCGTAGAGGGAAAGGGAAAGACCATAAAATCTTTGACTTCAATAGGATCAAAGATGTTTCCCAGCCAAAGCATTCAATTTTTGCTAGAATAAAAACTGGCGAAAGGTCTTCAAGCTCATGACATCAGTAGGAGAAAAGTTCTGCATTTAGCCGCTTGGGAGTGATAAATGAAGTTCAGAGCTCTATCCCTTCTCATATGAAGCGTTTCTCCAATTTGGATGTTAAGACAGATGGTTCGTTAAGAGTAAAGAGGCGTACTGAGGTTTTCACAGGTCAACGAAAGAACTCTAACTCTAATGAGGAGGCGGAGAAATAAGAAGTTGTTTCTTCTAATCATATCATAGCTTATGAATGTGATAACTCAGACTTAGAGATAGTGCTAGCTAAAACTCCTGAGACTTTCGAAGATGGGGGGTAGGCTACAGTTGATGAGTTGAAAGAATTGAATCTTGGAACCAATGAAGAGCCTCGTCTTATCTACGTAAGCTCATCACTTACACCCGAAGAGGACAAGCAGTACTTAGAACTCCTATCAGAGTACAAGGACGTGTTTGCCTGGAGCCATAAACAAATGCCCGGGTTGGATTCAAAGGTCGCAGTCCACTGCCTATCTATCAAAAGGGATATTTCGCCTAAAAAGCAACCTCAGCGACGTTCCGCCCAAACTTGGTACCGGAAATTGAAAAAGAGGTCAACAAACTCATAGAGGTAGGATTTATTTGCGAGGTCAAATACCCAACATAGATCGCAAATATCGTGCCTGTCAGGAAGAAAAATGGGCAACTTCATATTTGTGTGGACTTCCGGGATCTCAACGACGGTGGTCCAAACGATGATTTCCCTCTCTCTATCACAGAACTAATGGTCGACTCGACTACAGGGTATAAAGCGTTGTCATTCATGGATTGTATAGTAGGATACAATGAGATTCTGATGACACCAGAAGATCAAGAGGCCACGACTTTCCACACACCTAAAGGCATTTTTTGCTATAAGGTGATGCCCTTTGGACTTAAGAATGTAGAAGCAACTTACCAAAGGGCAATGCAAACAATTTTTGACGATATGCCTCACAAAAAAGGCAAGTGCTATGTCGATGATTTGGTGGTTACAAGATCTTCATCTAATCTTTGAGCGATTAAGGAGATGCCAATTGAAGATGAACCCACTCAAGTGCGCGTTAGGTGTCACCTCTAGAGAATTCTTGGGTTTCATCATTCATCATAGAGGGATTGAGATTGATAAATCAAAGATCAAGGCAATCCAAGAGATGCCTAAGCCTAAGAAACGCAGGGAGCTTCTCGGACTTCAAGGTCGCTTGGCATATATCCGAAGATTCATCTCAAATCCTACAGGACGTCGCTACCCCTTCAGTCACCTTATAAAAAAGGGTGCACCTATCACTAGCAAGCCTCTTAGACTGTACATTGCAGCTCAGGAAAAATCATTAAAAGCATTATGTGTGCAGGAAAACGAGGAAGAAAAAGAAGTCGCCCTGTACTACTTAAGCTATATGTTGGTTGGCGCTGAATTGAAGTACTCCTCCATTAAAAAGATGTGCTTGTCGCTCATCTTTGCCATTCAGAAATTCAGACATTACATGCAGGCCTATATAGTGTAAGTGGTCTCCAAAGCTGATCCCATCAAATACATCTTGCCTAGGCCAATCTTAAATAGGCGACTGGCAAAATGGGCTATAATATTAAAGCAGTATGACCTTATCTATGTACCTTAAGGAGTGGTTAAGGGGCAGGTATTGGCAAATTTCTTAGCAGATTATGCAATTCCTAATGATTGGGAGCTAAATGATGATTTGCCAGGGGAAGAAGTGTTCTACATCGATATCCTCCCCCCTGGGAAATGTATTTTGATGGTGCAGCTAGGTGAGATGACGCTAGTGCAGGGGTGGATTTCGTTTCCCCCGAAAAGCACATTCTCCCATGTTAATTTATGCTTACTCAATTATCCTCTAACAATGTGGCAGAGTACCAAGTGCTTAGCTTAGGTCTTCAAATGGTTATTGAGATGGGGCTTGTCGACCTCAATATATATGATAGCTCACAGTTGGTTATTAATCAACTACTTGATGAGTACAAGGCTAAGAAAGAAGACCTTGTCTCATATCATAAGCAAGCATTGCATTATGCCTGCTAAACAAGTTGGACATAGACAAGTTAGAGCATGTGCCAAGGAGTGCCAACAAGACGGCTAACGCACTTGCAAGCCTCGCAACCACTTTGGCATTGGGGGCAGAAGAAGCAATGACAATTTCAGTGTGTAGCCACTGGGTTGTTCCGCCCGATGATGAAGACTTAGAGGAAGATGTTAACATGATATGTGTTCTTGAAATAGATGCAGAAGACTGGCGTCAACTGATAATTGAGTATTTAGAGCATGGAAAACTTACTAGTGACCGTAGGCATAAGACGGAAATACAGTGGAGAGCTTCGAGCTTTCTTTACTACAATGGAATCCTCTATTAACGCTCTTTTCTTGGCCTTTGGTTATGATGCTTGGATATAGAAGAAGCAAAGCAAGCGATGGCGGAAGCTCATTCAGGTTTGTGTAGAGCACACTAATTAGGACCTAGGCTACATGATCGCATTAAAAGGATGGGTTACTACTGGCCCACTATGGTGCAAGATTGTATAAATTATGCAAAAAATACGATGCTTGCCAGTTCCATGCCAACTTCATGCATCAACCTCTAGAACCTCTCCACCTAACGGTTACATCTTGGCCCTTTGAGGCATGGGGGCTTGATGTCATTGGACCAATCACGCCTAAATTGTCTGCTGGTCACTCCTACATCTTAGCTGCCACTAATTACTTCTCTAAATGGGCAGAAGTAATTCCACTAAGGGAGGTTAAAAAAGAAAATGTGGTTGACTTCATAAGGACGCACATTATCTATCGATATGGTGTGCCGAGGTACATTATAACTGATAATTGTAAGCCTTTCGCCAACAACCTATTAACTAACTTGTGCGAGAAGTTTAAGTTTACCCAGTACAAGCCTTCCATGTACTATGCCCTGCGAATGGCCTCGCAAAACTCTTTAATAAAACACTTTGCAACTTACTCTACAAAGTCTAAAAGGGATTGACATGACAGACTAGGGGAGGCTCTTTGGGCATACCGAATCACATACATGACGCCAAAACACAGTCGACCCCCTTTTCTCTTGTGTATGGAGTTGAAGCCGTTCTACCATTAGAACTCCAAATCTCATTGCTTCGTATCGCCATACACGAAGGTTGGATGAAAGACGAAAATCACAAGATTTGCTTAGCTGAGCTGGAGGCCCTTGATGAGAAAAGACTTCAGGCATAACAGAAGCTAGAATACTACTAAGCTCGTCTATCAAGAGCATTCAACAAAAAGGTTCGGCCGTGCTTGTTCCAAGTTGGGGATCAAGTGCTTGCGCTGGAAAGGCCAATCATCATGACCCACAAGACAGGAAGCAAATTTGCCCCGAAATGGGAAGGACTTTATGTTGTCCACGATGTATACTCAACTGGTGCCTACAAGATACTAGATGGACAAGGGGTTCAGGTAGGACCCATAAACGGTAAATTCTTGAAGCGATATTATCCTTAAAATAGGATGTCGTAAAGCTCCTAAGTAAGAGCCTAAACTGCTCGTTTTTTTAGAGTTAAATTTCATTGTAATACTCCTGGCTAAACTGTGAACGGTAAAGACAAACTCAAATAAAAAAATAATTGTACTACTCCTGGCCCGCAAGAGCATAAACTGTGCACGACAAAACAAATATATAAAAAATTATTTTGTTGAACTACGTGATAACTTGATCTTATTAAAAATTATAATATTTCCATAAGTATGTAGGTAGCTTAGTAACCCAATCACCAAGTATAGTCAAACATAATAAAAGGGGAAAGTAGGGGGTAACCAAATTTCATATGAAGGAGAACACAAAGTCCATTACAATTGTTTATTACAAAAAAAAAAAGAGAAATAACTAAACAAGCTGAGTGATACATCAGTTGGTATCCATCCAAGTGTCAGGGTCAAGTAAGGATTGCAGTGTTAGCATGACTTGCTCATGCCTCTCCAACTCCTTTACATCGTTGGGCGAAAGAGTGGGCACCATCTCAAGGCCAGTAAGAGTTGTGGATCGCACATCGACTTCCTTCTCGGTAGCCTCCAGTAGGGAAGATTGGACCTGGATGTCGCCTTTCAGTTGACACTCTTCTTCCAGAGCAAGGCGAAGCGCTTCCTCCAAATCAACAATCTTCTGCTTCACTCCCTTGAGTTTCTCCGTCAAGGCACCAAGATCTCACGCGGACAGTGGCAAGGCGTGAGTGCACAAGATCGACCTGCTCAGTGCACAAGGCCTTCTCCTTCGCCACTTCATCTAGGTGGCAATATGAGAAAGCTACTTTTTTTAATATTAAGAAAGCCGATACAGCACTCTTACAATCCTCCACCTTCTTCCTCAAAGGGGTTGGGTCTCCACAAAGCCGCTCAATCCCCTTGTAAATCATTAGGGCACCTTGAAGTCTTCCTTCTACTTCATCAAATTTCACATTCTTTAAGCTAGTTAAGTACTTGGACCCCATTACTCGTATAGTGGCGGTGAAGATACTTTAGGAGCCAGGTCCAAAACAAAAAGAAGTAGTAGAGGGAGTAGCCGCACAAGAGGGTCTTCCTTTTGAACCCTCAGGAGTGCCAACATCAATATGAGCAGCAGCACATAAAGGCCCTCTTTCTGAAGCCCTAAGAGTGCCAACATCAACATCAGCAGTAGCACAGAGTAACCCCCTGGTGGCTACCTCAAGAAAGTTGGGTCCATCAACTAAATGCTGGCTCTAGGTGGCTGATGTACGCAAGGCCTCTGTTCCTCTGGAAGCTGAACCCCTAACCTTGTGAGGTGATGTCTGCTTCCTCACAATGGTAATGTCCTTGCCTATGCCTGGGGTTTCCTTGGGTGCAGATGATCTAGCAGCACGGCTAACATCCTCGAGTAACTGCTCATCGACAATGGGTGTAGCCTCTTGTGTTATGTCAAACTCTCCAATATAAAAAAAAAGAGGAGTTAAACAAAACAAGTATGGAATCATTCCGTACTAATTAAAAACCAAAAGAATAAGGGAAAAGAAAATGACAACACAAAGGCGAAGAAAGGGAGCATACGTCCTTAAGATTAGCTTGCTCGCCTGAATAGCTCTAGACGACATCAAAAAAGTCATTCCCAAGATTGACTCTAGCGGCTCTGGGGGTCATAGTCTCGCGCCTCTTACGCCCCCCATGTTTGAAGTTCACCTCAGACTCTAGCTCGCTATCACTACCCTGTGCCAGACCTTGCTTTCTACCAGTGATGTGAACTCTTGGGAACCTATGAGCGTCACCACTGGACTCTGATCTCTCGGCATCTATATCTACGATGGGATCCTTTTATTTCTTCCCCTTGGCCTTCTTCGATGAGCCAGCCTCTACATCCCTGTCTTGCTTGGATGAATTTGCTTTCGTACTCTTCTGCAGGACGGAAGCATTAGATTGAAGATCATTAATGGTCACCTTAGACCACCAAATGTTGTAAGCTGAGGAGATAGTCCCCCAAGAATAGGAGCCACTTTTAATATAGAAGGGCGTCATCATATGACACTACTCGGGAGCGAGGATCCTCGAGTAGCACTTCGGGAATCTGTTCGCAGAACCCAAACTGCCTGCTAAACCAATGCGGACTGTAGGGTTTAGCATAGAAGGTGGAACCCCGGCGGATAGGAAGGAAACCATCTCAAAGAGAGAGCAGGTAGCTCGACATATCCTCATCCAAATTTCCATCGTTGATAAGGACCTCTGATCGGTTTCTTCCCAGCATTAGACATCCTAGATCAGAGACTGTTCCCTTATGTATCAGCTAGCGAGCATCCACGATGTCGCTACGCATCATTTGTGACCCGAAGTAGCGCACCGTCAAAGGACACGAAGGGGGAGGCTGCAATACATGGTGAGTCTTAAAATAGTGGGCGAGCCATCCGTGGAGGTAATGGCAGGGTAAGAATGACCGTGAATGGGAAGGCTTTGCAGCCTTAATAATCCCATTAAGGCCATGGTAAATGCTTGCTAGCACAGGGACTACCAGACTGAAAGTGGCACCAAATGCGATCAAGCTGACGACCTCAAAAGTTCCCGGGCAAATGAACTTCTCCCCAATCTCAAGAAGTACAAAAGCGCACAGCCAACATGATAAAAACGCTACAAAATAGGTGCTCTCCCCCTTCTCTTTGGGAACCCCTAGACTTCTGAAGACGCCCAACTCATCACAACTCTAACAAAGATCTTGAGGCTGAACCTGACCACTAGAATTTTGCATTCCTGTGGGAGTTGAGCTATGAGGACGACTCTGTGTTGACGGGCTATGGATAAGCTTCTTCTTACACCAGAAATCAATCCAAGCTTTAGCCCTGACGCCCTTCTTGCAGACATGCATCTTTTCTAAGCTTCTAAAAGCAGCAAACAGGAATTTGCAAGAAAATGGCATAGTCCTCAAATTCTGCTTGTCCTGATACTTAAAAGCTTGGAGGCTAGGGACAGTCTCATCATAAATTTTACCGCTGATTGGGAACCTGCCAAGCTTGTGCAAGTCCCATAAGGAGATGAACATCTCCCCAGATATGGTGTGAAGAGTGTTGGTGGTAGGACACCAACACTCACAAAAGACGCACAAAACATGCATGTTGCAGCTGTAGGAATAAAGTGAGGCATACACCGCCTGGTATAAGGCATATCTCCACATGCGTGCCTCAAAACAATAGAGCATGTGCTCTGTCCATTTCCAGTACAAAGGAATGTACGTAGCCAAAATCTCCATAAAGAAGCATGTTTGGGCCCCATCTAGATTGCTCGAATATAATGCGGCGCTCCAGCATAGGAAATTCGTCGTAAAGGCTGGACTTGTCGTGATGCGCGCTCTGCAGGAAGTACCCAACTGAATCATCCTCCGCACCTTTTTCCACTTGGATGAAAAACTTAGGAAGAAAGGACGACGGTCTTATAGCAGGCGCGTGATTGGCCTTCAGCATCTTCAAAGAACGGTAGACCCAAAAGCAACTCCCTGACTGGGGTTTGTCATCTTCCTTATTCAAGTCTTCATACCACTTTCATGCATGTAGGTATTCGTTCTAGGTACCAAAGGCCTAGCGGCAAATCATTTCGCAATTGGTTTTTCAAATGGCTCCTCGACCTGCACAAGCAACAATACAAATGCAACAAAAAAAAGGGGAGAAGGGTCTTGGTATACAAAAAGCAATCTTTCAATAAGTGAGCTTGACTTTGTGTCAACACGAAAGAAATGTGACCACAAAGGGACGTAAAATTGCAACACCACAAGTGGATACTTTGGCATGTTCGACTATTCAATACACCAAAAAAAAGAAAAAATAAGGCATGATACTACAATAGAAGTCAAGCCCACAAGGGAAGCACATCCAAGCCACTTCCATCTCCATTATCAAAACCCCAAATCAAGTCAAGCTCCAATTCTCCAAAAAAACCTCTTCAAAATTATCAAAATCCCATGGCTCAGTAAGCATAAAAAAATTTCGTCATTTTTTAGACAAAATTTGGTAAAAAAAAAAGAGAAAATTCTTTACTCCTAAAGATTGGCACTTTGATTTGTTCAAGCTACTCAATCCACCCAAAAAAAGGGGGGGACGTGACTTTCACATTCAAAGGGAGTGGATCAAGGCCAAAGAATGCAGAGCTGTAGCGGGACACTCAGATGCAAAACAGTAAAGACGCTAACACCTGGGAATAATTTGCCAAAATTCTCTGCAAAACAACAGGACACCATTGTCAGCCAAGCTTTAATCTTCTCACTCTCCTTTCTCTTTGCTCACGCACATGTCCACAAAAACTCACCAACACCATGAAAAAAAAAAAAAAAATCACTGCCTTGGACCTTGAATGTGTATGATTGGAATGAAAGGAGCTACCCATATACACAATAATGGCAAAAAAAAAATTTGCTCTTTCATGAAGAAGAAGGAAAGTAGCATGGAATTTCACCAAAAAATAAGCACAAAGTTGAAAGGAGAAGGAAAAGTGAGAAATTTGTTACCTTGGATGACCAAGAGGACTGAAAATGGTGGCAAAATAAAAACAAATTCCACCAAGGATCACTAGCAATTGCAGCAACAGCGACAGAGAAGGAAGACCACCACTAAAGGAGTCTGGGTTTTGCGACTTGAAACCAGACCTAGCTCATTCAAGCCACGACTAACTGTTTTGGTCCACCTAAGCGAAGAGCCATAAAAAAAAATAAAGGAAAAAAGTTGATCTTTTTACACCAAAAGCTTGACTCCTTCGTGTGTGTGTGTGTATATATATATATATATATATATATATATATATATATATATATATTATATATATATATATATATATATATATATATTATATATATATATATATATATATATATATATATATATATATATATATATATATATATATATAAAGCATGGAATTTCAGTCAACTACCGGATGAAAGGAGATGGAGGAAAGCTGAGAAAGGTTGATACCTTGACAAGGGTTGAGGATGGCCGTCCAAAGATCGAACTTTTAGAACACCCACTGCGAAAGCCAATGGCAGCAAGTCGTGGAGACAAATGAGGAATGATGCAAGGAATGGTGTGCTTGGGCGCAGCTGGGCAGATGAGGAAAAAAAAGGAGAAAGGAGTGAGAAAGTTGCTGCTTTAGGTGACCACGAGAGCTGGAAATGGTGGCACCGCAAAAAAGAGATGAGCTTATACTAGAAATCATCAGCAACAGCAAATGGAAGGGGGCGACGGGGGCAGATTTTTCGGGGTCTTCGATTTCCAGGTTACTGCTGCTGCGAAGGAAGCAAGAAGAAGGGTAACAGTGCTGGGCATCACGTGAGAAGGGCGTGCTTGCTTAAGTAAATTAAAACCAAGAAGTAAGCTGGGCTGGTCAGAGAGAAAAAAAAAAATAAAAAAATGAAAGCCAAGCCCAGCCCGCGTGCACAAGCAAAGAAGACTGAGCATCACGTGATTCTCACGTGATCGCTTAAATGAAATAAAGCCAAGCAGGCCGGTCCAGGTAAGTGCAAAGCAGTCCAACCCAACCAAAGTAAAACCCAAAAAAAAAAAAAAAAGAAGAAGATGCTTCCTGGCCCAGGCCCGCACGCGAAAGCAACCCGGAAAAAAAAGTGACTCCGGTTCACGTGCGCGTCACGTGACCACTTAAGTGAAGCCAGTCCAGTCTCTGGCTGGGAAAAGAAGAATGGGAACAGGCCCAGCCCACGCAAATTAAAGTACAAGGAAAAAGAAGAATGGGAATAGGGTGGCCCTCACGAAAGGAGAAGGCCATTCGACCACGCTTGTTCGAAAAACATAAGAAACAAAGCAAAATCGAGCCCCACCATAATTGGGTCTGATTTCCACATGATCCAATCACGCATTCAACAAGGCTTACTCAAAAAAAAAATGGGTATGCACTCAATCAAATTTCCATGACTCTCAAAAAAAATTTTCAACATGGCATGTCGAAATTCTGTTAAATCATTTGTTATAAACCAATGTCGGGTAAAGATCGTGAGGGAAACCAGCTGCAGCTGCTTGAAGAAAAAAGAGTCGAGACAGCAGTCACACTCAAACGACAAGTGTCCTACGTGACCTTATCTCGAAGGGGCAATTTGTGGGTACTAAAAATTTATTCTTGCCGTACCAAAATAAAATAAAATTAATTATTAAGCCAACCCTTTTAATTAATTTAATCAGCCCCAAAAGACTCACAAATTAGGCCCAAAAGACTTATAAGTCAGGCTTAAATGACTCTCAAGTTAAGCCCAATACGAGGCCAAAATTACTTTCAAGTCAAGGCTCAATCAAAGTCCAAATCAAAAGTCAAAGTTCAAATCGACTCCCAAATCAAACGTCAAACGACTCTGAAGTCAATATCCGGTCAAAACTCGAGACGACCTTCATGTCAAAGTCCGGCCTAAGCCCAAGAGACTCCCAAGTCAACATCAAAGTCAAAGTCAAATGGCTCTTAAGTCGAAACAATCTAGGATGAGGCTTGATTGAAAGGCCCAAAAACCAAGTCAAGACCCAAAACCCAAATCAAGACCCAACATGACTTTGAAGAAGGAGAGGGAGGCTTTCCTATAAATAGGACCCTACACCCCTTGATTCAAGAGTTGAAAAATCCATCTAAAAAGGAGATAGAATTAGAGAATCATTGTATTCATAGAGATTGTATCAATATATTTAAATCAATATAAAAATTCAATCTTTACAATCTGTGATTACAATCCTTACAATGGTTGGTACACCATAAAGCCCAAGCAAGAGAAAAATAAAAAAGCAAGTCTACATCGCATGACAAGTCAACAAGTTCAGATTAATAGAACAGATGACATTAGTGTAATTTTAAGAATCAATGATATCATATGATATTAGCCGGCCTTATACCATAAGCTCAGGCTTATGGTGTAATTTTCCTAATCCAATTATGTTTGGCATTAGTTACCATAAAAATACGACCACCTCAGTGCAATTTCTCTCAAATTGATGATCATATAACATCTCTCAAATGTTAGATCCAATGACAGCACGTATTTCAGAAGACTTAATCCAGCCAGTTTAGCAATCACATGTTGGCACATCGAAAGAGAATCAATCAACATAATTACAGACTGCAATGAAGCCCAAGTCACTGATATTGATTTTGACTAAGAACATGTGACGCAAATTTTTGACATCTGCAGCGCGCATGGTTTAATCTACATGGAATTCAATAATAATTTGAAATGTAAAATCTTAAGTATTTTTCTACTACACAAATCTTAAGTATTTTATTTGCATTTAAAAGTTATATTATCATATATTAAATTTTTCAAAAAAATAATGAAAAAAAGTGAAATAGTCTTACAACTTATCTTTATATAATAAGTGTAAAAATGAGTGAGGAGTTGAGAATTCAAGAAATAGCAATTCAAGTATTTTGATTGAGTCCCGTTAAAATGATCCAAGCATTTACAATTTAATTTATTTTAAATTTTAAATTGTAAGTTTCAAAAAATCATTTACTAGATATACTACCACTTATCTGTATATTTATCTCCATCTTTATCTATGTATCGATTATCAAAATTTTAAATTTAACTATTTATCAATTAAACTTCTTTTTTTAGGAATTTATCTCTATCTTTATCTTTATATCAATTAAATAAAATTTTAAATTTGACAGTTTATCAATAAATATTATCTTCCCAAGAATATCTTCTTATTAGTTACTCCCTTCCTTTATCGATCGATTGAGTTACTCCTCCACTATCCTGTAAAAATTAGTGCCCCCCTTGTCCTTTCAAGTTTCTTGCATCAATTCATGGAATTGCCTGTCAGAGTAGAGTTTCTTCTCTCCATGTATAATTTGTACAATTTTCTATATGATAAATGTTGATACCAACATTCAAATACTAATTATCTTTATGACCTATTCAAGGTAGTTGTTTAATTGTTCATCCTTTTCGTTATGTCCTTATTTCTATCTACAACATTAATTAAGCTTTGTCACTTCAACATTGTGTCCTTTTTTAGATGTTATAGATTTGTAGAATTTTTTGCTAAAGTAGAAAATGTTGGTGCTCGACATTCAAATGCTAATTAAGTTACAATGATCCATTCAAGGTCGTTTCTTTATTGTCCTTCCATTTTGTTTTATCCCAGTTGTGCTTACATCCTTAATAAGACTTTGTTTTCGCTTTAGCATTGTGTTATTTTAATAGATATTATAAATTACAAATATAAATATAAATATAGATTAACGTAGAATTTATTTTCTTGAAGTATTTTTCTTCTATTTTGTTTCCAATTAGTTTGCATGAGTTCTATCAGTTTTTTAATAATTCAACCCCCTTCTCATTTTTAGAAGATCAATTTTTGGGTTATGACATCAAGTATTGATGATAAGTCATGTATCCTCTCCAGTAGTGTCCTTTATGTTGTATTTTTTATCCATACTTCCTATTAAGAAGTGAGAATATTTAGATGTAACCCTTGTTGTTGATCTCAATCACCTAGTTTTTTTTTTTTTTTTTTTTTTTTTTTTTTTTTTTTTTTTTTTTTTACGGTTTTGCCAAAATTTTAGTCCCTATGTTATGTTTCTATTTGGCAAGGAATATCATTAAAGTTATTTGGGTCATATTTGATGAACATGTTAATGAATGTATGTTCACTATGATATCATAGTTCTAATAACTAATAACATATATCACTATATATAGGGACTTGATTTGATGTAAATTTAATTTATTGCTAAAAGTGGGAGTGCAAACTCAAATTTCAAACCTAAAATAAATTAGAAAAGAAATTAAGAAACAAATTGAATCTTTATATTGATGTAGTACGTGTAGGTACAATCTCTGACTTTAATACAATGAGGTAGTCCTCTGATTCGATCTCCTAGTAACTTAAATCTTCCGAGGCGCGTGATACTTGATCTCGGCTGATGCTGAATCAGCTGAATAACTCTGAAATCGTTCTTGATTTTGATCTGCAATTGGTTGATCACTGATTCTGAAGCTTGCAGGTTTTGATCTTTCTCACTTGGTAGCTGGATGCCCACTTGCAATCTGGGTTTCTGAATTTTACAATACTGAATGTTGAATGTAGTTGGTCAGATTAATCGATACGAGGGCGATGTTGCTTGATCTCGATCGATGAACTGGATAAAGAACTCTAAAGTAGATTCAATGTGAGGTTGCAGAAGATGTTACGCTAGTTGACTTTTATCCTTGTTGCTTGGTGGTTGGATGTCATCTGTAGTCTGAACTCTTGAGCCTGTAGGATGCTGAATGTTGAGCTCTCCTTTAGAATAAGGGGGAGGATCCCTATTTATAAGCTCTACCAGTTAGGGTTAAAGTCGAGCTTTGGGCCTAGGCTACATTTAATTTTGACTAAGCGGGTCCATCAAAGTCAACGTGACACATGATAATTTGTGATTGATTGATTTTTTACATATGACACTATCCGATTTATCTTAGAATTTTTGCCTTCTACAAATGCTCCCTCGAGAGTCGATCGCGTACAAGAATTTGGAGATTTTTTTTTCCTGAGCGGCTGAGTCTCGAACGCTTGAGAAATGCAAACTGTTAGAAATTTGACGATCCTTTTATTTTCCTCCATTTGGGCTGATATATGGACCAGCTCTTACAGATGAGCCACATTTGATGTGGTAGGCCACCTTTTCCCTTTTTTTCTCTAATTCTTTTTTTTTCTCCCAAAAAAAAAAAGAGAGTAAGACTCTTATCCAGCATAGTGCAGGCCTGCTTCTCCCTTTTTACCCCTTTTTTTTATACTGGTAGTAATTTTGAGTTGATCATTTGCCATAAAACTCTGTCAATAATTGTTGATAAAATCTATCCACAACTGAAAGAGATAAAGCATGCTGATATTTGAATTGGAGAGGGTGTAGGAAACTTCAATTGCCACTACTATATAAACCTATCTATAGGCACCTCCAGTTCATCAACTTCACCGCCTTTTAGTGTGTTTCAATTTGAGGTGATTTCCCTTTCCTTTTCAAATACCTTCATCTTCCTAATTTTTTTTTTTTTTTTTGCGTCTTCTTTTTCTTGTTGCTCCTGTATCATATTTTGCTTCTGGCTTCTGTGATTGAACAAAATCTTCTTGTTCTGAATTCTATGATTACATCTCCAACGGGAAGAAGATTAGGAGGAAAGCTCCATTAACAGGGATTGAAGGAGATAAATTGAGGCCAGGAAATCTAATTAGGTAGTACCGATGATGAGGGTTTCTATTTTTGTAGTTTCATTGTTAATTAACACCTCATAACTAAAATTAAATTGTTGAATGGTTATGTTGATTGAAGGGATGGAGATGAAGCTGCAACATCTGGAGAGAAGATGGAAGGGAAGAGAGAGAGGGAGATTAAATGGGGTTCTCAGAGGAGAGAGAAAGAAGGAAAGCATGTGCTGTTTCCCGATGCCGTGCTTTGTTTTCTTTTTTGCAATTTGTGGTAAAATTACCCCATGGTGTTGGTTCCCGATGACGGAATCGTCGTGAAAGCGACGATTTCATCATCAGCTGTTGCTATGGAATTTGCCGAGAAAGGGACATGAGTTTGCCTAATCTCAACTTTCTTTTTGATTTCTTTTTTTTTTTTTTTTAGCTGAGAAAGATCCCTTTCTTTTTTTCTCTCTAATTCCCCTTCTTTTGGGGTTTTTGTTTTTTTTTTTTTTTAAGAACTTAGACTAACATTGTCCCCTTTTTTCTTTTTGTTTCTTCAAGAAACTGCTGAGTCAACTATTCCCCCCATTAGATTATAAGTGAGGACGACTTTTAAGACGAGAAATCGTTTCTCCCCATAAATTCGAACCGTGGCAGGAGACTCCCTCACTTAATCTAATTGGGGTCGACTTGAATTTCTTCCTTCTAGCCGCGACTCCTCCAATTTGATCGCGAACTGTGGTCGATTTTTAAGACGAGGAATCGTTTCTCCCCGTAAATTTGATTTTTTGCAGGAGACTCCCTCACTTAATCTATTTGCGGTCGACTTGAATTTCTTCCTTCCAACCGCAACTCCTCCAATTAGATCGCGAAGTGAGGTCGACTTTTAAGATGAGGAATCGTTTCTTCCGTAGATTTGATTCTTCGCAGGAGATCCTTCAATTAATCTTTTTGTTGTCGACTTGGATTCTTCTTTCTTACCGCGACTCCTCCAATTAGATTGTAAAGTGAGGTCGACTTTTAAAACGAGAAATCGTTTCTCCCTGTAGATTCGATTGGTCGCAGGAGACTCCTTCACTTAATCTTTTTGAAGTCGACTTGGATTTCTTCTAACCATGACTCCACCAATTAGATCGCGAAGTGAGGTTGGCTTTTAAGATGAGGAATCGTTTCTCCCCATAGATTCGATTCTTTGTAGGAGACTCACTCACTTAATCTTTTTGGTGTCGACTTTGGATTTCTTCTAGCCATGACTCCACCAATTAAATCGCGAAGTGAGGTCGACTTTCAAAGTCAGGAATCGGCTTGAAAAAGGAGGTTGCCTACTTGAAGGCAGATGCCTACATTGCCAGCCCGACTTAAAGGGAAACAGGGTCAATTTAAAGGGAGATACCTATATCGCTAACGTGAAGAATGATGCGATCTTACAGTTGCCCCCTACTTGAAGGCTTCTAAAAGTCTGCACCAATTTGATGGCAGTTTGAAGTCTGTTTATATGATTTGAAAATGTGCTTAGTGAGTTATGAGTCAACACCTTTTATAAAATGACTTGACAGTCTTTTACTTTGATGATTGAGAGTCTTGAATTTGATGACTTGGGAGTTTATTTAATGACTTGGGAGTCAATAATTTTTTTAACTTAGGAGTTTTAAACTTTAAAGACTATCAAGTCATCATGGTTGATAACTTGGAGCTTAGAACTTTCTGGATTTTAGAGTCTAGAGCTTTGATGACTTGATAGTCTTTTAATTTTGTTGCCCTAAGAGACTTAAACTTTGATGACTTGAGAGTCTACTTGGTGACTTGGGAGCCAGTAATTTTGTTGACTTAAGAGTCTTGAAAAAACAACTTTGAAATCTTAAAAAAATGGACTTAGAAGTCCCCGAGATTTGGTGACTTGCGAGTCCGCTAAGATTGACTTGGAAGTTCGAGAGTTTTACGACTTAGGAGTCTTCGCGATTTGATGACTTAAGACTCTTGAATTTTGCTAACTTGATAGTCTCTAGGTGACTTGAAAGTCTTTAATTTTGATGGCTTGAGCATCTTGTGGGTGACTAGATGGTCTATGATGACTTAAGAGTCTAGAAGTTTAGACTTGAAAGTCTTAACGGTGACTTGAGAGTCGAAGTTATTTTGTAACTTGACAGTCTTGAGGAGTGACCTGAAGGTCTTCACCAAGCATATAGTTACATTGACTTGTAAGTCTTAGAGTTTGTTGACTTAGAAGTTTAATACAAATGACTTGAAAATCGTTTAATGTTACAATTTGGGAGTTGACAACATTTGATAACTCAGGAGTCTTGAATTTGAATGACTTAATAGTCTCTTACTTTGCTAACTTAGGAGCCTGAAACTTTGACGATTTGGTAGTCTGTGAGAGTTTGACGACTTAAGAATCTACAAAATTCGATGACTTAGGAGTCTTAAAAGTTGGACTTGGGAGTCCACGACATTTGATGACTTTAAGTCTGCATGATTGACTTCAAAGTTTGGCAAGGTTGACTTCTAGGTCAGAGAATTTGATGATATAGGTGTTTGTAGAGGCTAACTTAGAAGTCTTAGAGTTTATCAACTCAGAAGCATGTAAAGGTTGACTTAGAAGTCTTAGAGTTTAGGCAACTTGAAAGTCTAAAATGAATGGCTTGAAAGTCTTCGAGTCTATGCAAGGAGTGACTTAAAAGTCTATAAATTCTTTGGGAGTATATAGAGGCTGACTTGGAAGTCTGCCCCTAAATGCCAATTTTGGGTCGCTCTCTTCCAAAGCACTATCCAATATGATCTTAATGGACAATCAATCAGATTCTTCAATGTCATCTTTGTCTAACATGATTTTTCCTTCTATTATAAATTGCAGGACTTGTCACTTTAATGTCTTGCATTGATATTGTATATGGGTACAATCTCTGAATTAAATATAATAAAATGATCCTCAGATTCAATCTCCTAATGACTTTAAATTGTTTTAAGGGCGTAACCGCTTGATCTCGATTGATGCAAGTCAGCTGAAGACTATGAAATGATTCTTGATCTTGATCTACATATGCTTGTGCACTCACTAAAGGGCGATTTGCCCTCCTTACGGCGAGACTTAGGTATGTACCTTAAAATTGGTGGCATTGATCCCGCAGCAGTAGCTGGTTTAGCAACTTGTTCAATAAGAGAAGTGGTGTTGCTCTGCTTACTTGCTTCTTTCTCAAGTTATTACTTAGGAGCATCATCTTTTCTTACTTGAGGGGCATTCTTTACGCCACCTTTGCCTATGGACGAAATGGTTGACGACATGGTTTCCTTATGTGCAGCACCTTCTTCGAAGAACCTTGCGTTTGCAAAATGAGACTCAGCTTTAATGAATGGCTTCATATCCTCATTTATTTTCTTCTTTCCATTTCGGTAGTACTTACGGCACTGGTGTAAAGCGGAAGCCACAATCCCATGTTCATGAAACCATGGTTGCCCAAGTTATAACTTGTAGAAGGTCTTAGCATCGGTTACATGGAAGATTCAGGATGTTGACCAGTCTCCTATTATCAGTTCAATGCAGATCATGCCGATTGCATGCTGGCCCTCGAGGTTGAACCCTTGAATCATCGTTCAGCTCTTAGAAAGTTCTTCCATTGTGATGCCTAGGCCGTTCATTGTAGACTTGGGAATGATGTTGATGGCTGACCCTCTATCTACGGGAATGCGCTTGACGTTTTGCTCCCTAATGTAGCCAATTACAAATAAAGGATGATTGTGAGGCTTGGATCCCAACAATAAGTCATTGTCGGTGAAAGTGACTATAATGTTACAAGAGGCACACTGAACAGGGCTTTTTGTTGGTCCTCCCACATTCTTGACTTTTTCAGCGTAAAGCTCTGGGTGTTGTAAAGCAACAACAACATGTTGGCGCATCTCGTCAGGCAGACAAAAGATTTGTCTTCGGTCCATGCGAGTTGGCAAAGCCTCCAAGACAGTCAAGGTCTTGTCAGCTACTCTCGGAGACTTCTCTTGTCTGTCACTTCCTTCGTCTTCCTCTTCTTCGAACTCAGAAAATGAGGTCATGTTAACTATGACTTTCTCAAAGAAGCCTATTAGGAAGAACTCCTCAAGTGTGACAGGGATAAGCGACTCCTGCTCAAGTAGGTCAATAGGCAGAGTCCCGTGCCTTTTGACGTTCTTGGACTTCTTTTTACCTTTTGAATGACGAGGGCTCTTCTTTCTTCATTGTCTCTTTCCATGACGGAGAGCCAGCGGTTGCACTTGGTTTTGCTTCTTTGGTCTTCGGCGAGTGACAAGAGTCCATCCCTCTTCATCATCATCAGCTTTATCAGACATCCACAAAAAGTTAAGTCTCTGTCAAAGAGCCTTTGGATTCAATTGAAACTACAACAGGTTCCAAACTTCCGAATTGAATTGTAATTAATTTCTCTCCATGGGAGGCAATCAATTCAATGTTTACTATACCATGAGGTCGAGTATGTTTTCGCTTCCAGGGTGATGAAGAACACCCTAGTTGGGTAGAAATATGATTTGTCTCGGTAGTGTCATTTAAATCCAATATTATTTCTCCATCACTAGCAAGTCGCATAATACGCTCCTTGAGCGTAATGCATTTCTCAAGAGGGTACTAATCACCCTATCATACCGATAATATTTTGGGTCAGTAACCCTTCCGGTTTCTTCGGGGCGTTTTAAGTCTGGAAGTTCGATAACCCCATTTTCAAGGAGATCGTTAAATATTTCTGACAAGTCTGAGTCAGAGAAGGGATATTTCTTCTCCTGTAGTTTCTTCAATGTAGGATGCTTCATTCTGGTGTCCTTGGAGAACTTGCCTTTTTTATTTTCATACTTGAGCTTTCTGGAGATTCAAACCGGCTTCCAAGTTAAAATAGCCATGGATTCTTTGCTTTCAGACTTTAAGGACTTAGGATTTTTCTTAAATTTACCCTTGTCCTTTCTAGAGTCAGATGAGGAAAAAGACTTGCTACGGTAACTTGCAATTGTCATCTCCATATCATGAGCTTTCGTTGCCAATTCCTGGAAAGTCCTCGGCTTACTCATCTACAAGACGTATAGTAAATCCCACTCCATGGCCTGAGTACACATTTTAATGGCTAAAGCTTCTGATAGATAGTCCCTGCACTCGAGACTAAGGGATCTCTAGCGATTAATATAGTTAAGAACTAGCTCGTCCTTCCATTGTTTAGTATTTGTTAACTCTGTCATTCTAACAACACGTTGAGTGCTGTAGAACCGATTCAGGAACTCCTACTCCATTTGTTCCCAACTATCAATGGACTCTAACTCCAAGTCTGTGTACCAGTCGAACGCGATTCCTTTTAGAGTATGGACAAACTGCATCACCAGCTGGTCTCCCTCTATACCAGCGTTACTGCACATCTTAATGAACTGAGTGATATGCTGTTTGGGGCTACCCTTGCCATCGAACTGGTTGAACATGAGAGGCTAATAGCCATGGAGCATGCGAAGAGCATCAATCTTCTTTGTATAAGGCTTTATATACAAGTGGGTCATGTGAGACCCTTCTCCCAGCTGAGCCTTGACTGCATTTACTATCAAGCTCTGAATATGTTCAACAGACATCGAGCCTAAAAAGAGGTCGTGCTTTGCCTCGCACTGGTCGTCATATTTTTCGCTATGGTTGGACTCTTTATCAGACTCTTTAGCGCCTGAACCTTTGTTGGAAGCTTTAGAGGAGTTCTTTTCCAGCTTCTTCATCAGCTCAGCAATCTAATCGTTCTGGTGCTTGATTTGGGTATCCTTTTTTGCACTCTCTTTAGAGAGCCTATCCCAGGTAGCCTTTATGCTTGTCAGTTGTTCTTCGAACTTAGTAGCCGCTATCACCATAACTGGCATGATGACATTGTTAGAGGATTCAGCTTCACCATGCAAGGAAAGTGATCCTTTGTAGGATGCCAAAGAGGAATCACCGCTCGAATAACTGTCATCTTCAAAATTGAAGGGTTGGAAGGCAGGGTTAGTGTGGGTTTGGAGTTCATCCATCGCACGTGAAATTGTTTGTGGCATGATGAAGCCAGCAACAAATTTTTGCTTCAGAATATTTGAAGTGATTTGATTGACTCCATTAGATACCTTAGAGTCGAGGTTTTAGATCTTATGTGAGTGTGATGGTGCAGCCACAATTGATTGCTCTCCAGTGATAGCAGTAGCAGCTTTTGTTATGCTTCTAGTCATGACACCACCAAATGCAGCACTAGCAGTCTAGCAATTGTTGATCCCTGAGGTGCAGATCGGACAGCTTTTCTTAAAGAATGGGTGATAGCGTTCTTAGGGGTCATGTTATCTTCGAAGGAGTATAGAGTTTGTATTTTGGAGAAAGAGATGACAAGCAGAGATGTCCCACCGAGCATGCCAAAAATTTGTAAACATAAATTTTGAGCCTAAAATAAATTAGACAAGAAATTGAAAAACAAATTGAATCTTTGTATTGATGTAGTACGTGTAGGTACAATCTCTGAATTTAACACAACGAGGTAGTCCTCTGATTCGATCTCCTAGTAACTTAAATCTTCCGAGGGCATAATGGTTGATCTCGGTTGATGCTGAATCAGATGAAGAACTCTAAAATCGTTTTTGATTTTGATCTACAGCTGGTTGATTGCTGATTATGAAGCTTGCAAGTTTTGGTCTTTCTTGCTTGATAGCTGCATACCCGCTTGCAGTTTGAGCTTCTGAATTTTATAGTGCTGAATGTTGAAGGTAGCTGGACAGATTAGTCGATGCGAGGGCGAGGTTGCTTAATCTCGATCGATAAATTGGATGAAGAACTCTGAAGTAGACTTCAATGTGAGGTTGCAGAAGATGTTGAGCTAGTTAACTTTGATCCTTTTTGCTTGGTAGTTGGATATCGTCTGTAGTCTGAGCTCTGGAGTCTATAGGATGCTGAATGTTGAGCTCATGTTTAGAATGAGAGCTAGGGTTAGAGTCAGACTTTGGGCCTAGGCCCACTAATTATTTCCCTATTTTTAAATAAAGCAAATAATTACTAATTTATGTATCATCGATGACACGTGGTAGTTTTTAACTGCCTGAATTTTAAACACATTTAATTTTGACCAAGCAGATCCATGAAAGTCAACGTGATACATGGCAATTTGTGATTGGTCTTTTTTTACACGTGGCACTATCCAATTTGTCATAGAATTTTTGCCTTCTACAGGGAGATGTATGTGGGTGGTTACAAGATAGTAGATGCTTAGAGTCTGAGAAATCGAGTCGGTGTTTTCTTTAAGAATTGAAAGAAAAGATGTAATTCTATCCAAAAGAAATATGTATAAAAAAATGAAAGAAAGGAAAGATGCATCAAACAATCTAATTTGGTACCGTGGAATCAACATGGGAAGTTTTTGAGTCTTGATTTATACTTTTGTATAGCAAGGCTATATGTAATTGATAAATTGTGATATCCCACTTGCAGTCTAAAGGCTCAATGCCTTTGTAATAAGCCATTATATGAGATCATGATATAATTAGTAGTTTTGAAATTAAATGTTTGTTCTTGACAAAGAAAGTACTGTACATGCACAACATAAAAATTTTCTACGGGGATACATCATTGTGCATCATATGTAACTAGGATGATCCCTTGATCATGTTGTGGGTTTGGGAAAATCTTTACCCTAGAAAATGTTAACTCCTCCTTGAATTATTTCTTTAATGTTGAAATATTTTTGCATCAATATAAAATATCGTATTTATTGAAATAATATTAAGAATTGTGTTTTCTTCTAACAATATTTTTCATAATTTAAAGATTCCGTGCAATAAACATGGGCACAAACTGGTTAACTAAAAAAAAAAAAATTATCTTTCTATCCATACTTTTGCACAATTAGAAACTTACACGTATAATGTACATTTGGATGAGGTTGATTCAATTAAGGTGTCCTTTTCATATGTCAACATAGCCGGTAAATATTAGAGTTTTCACCATTAAAAATTGATTCCAATAGTTGAAAACTTAGTGATTTTAAATCATTCAGCATGTTACTTTTGATAAGACAAGACATCAAGGGATGTCTTACTGTAAGGCATATAACATCACCTAATCGAAAATATGCAATAGAATCATTTCCCCAGCAAAAACAATAATAGTACACAAGTTATATTTGGATTGGCTCAAATATTTAATTTTATTTTTCATCAAAGTACCAATGTATAATTATATATACATTTGACGGATCAACAACTTATTCATATTTCCCTTTTCTATTGGAAAGAAAAGAAAAATGATTCATACGTTAGGCGTTTGAATTAGAAATAAAAGCTACTATCCCAACAAATTTTGGGGGGACACCACCAAACTGTGCCAAAAGATTTGCAAAATTCCTACTAGCTCCCTCAAAAATGGAAAAGACACCCCCTAACCCCAAAAATAATTATTATATATGTCTCTGATATCATTTTTAAGTTTTTTATATCAATTAGGCCATAAACAAAGAGTCATACATATAAGCTCAAATGAGATTACAGTTCACAATCAATTAGTAATGGGTGGAGGAACTCAAACTTATGTACATACTCAAGTATTTTAATCTTATCAATGTGGAACAAACCTCAACTCCAACAATTATATGAGAGTTTCTAATCCTATTAACATAAAACTACACTAAAGTCTGTTGTTTTTGTGATAAGATATACCCATAGCTGTAAGAAGGTGCAAGGAGTTGTAGAAACGGTAAAAAAGTTGTAAAAAAATATAAGAAAATGTAAAAAGACGTAAGGAGCTATAAGAGCTGTAAGGATAGATGTAAGCAATTGTTGAATTATTAACAATTGTATAAATATAATTTTTAGATATGTATGCATAATTATTGATCTTCATGTATGATTTGCGAAATAAATTATTTCATAAAAGTAAATTACATGCAATATGTGAGTGATATTTTATAAAATTAATTTTATATCATCACTAAACAAATTATTTTTTAACATTATACAAACAAATTATTTTTGTACAATTATAATTTTGGATGAGAAGGAAAAATATTGAAATAAAATAATTAATGAGAATAAATCTTTACATAAGTCAATTAAATAATAATAAAATATATTCATGCCTACAAATTTATATGACTGAATATATTCTGCACCTAAGGTGGGAAATATGTTCCGCCTAAAGGACTGGTGGAGCAATTCAATCATGGACACTCATCATTGCAAATGATAACTGAATGAGTATTGAAGGTGAGATGGAAACTAAAATATTAATGAATGGAATGCCTCAAATGAGACTGTGCAACCATTTGAGACAATCTTTGCTTGTTGTGCTCTTCACAATCTATTATTTTGTATAAACAAAACATAACAATCTCAGCAAGGGACCCAAATGTGGATGGACCCGCCCAATGTTCAATTGTACTATACTCTCCCCAATTATATTATTCTGCATAAAAACGACATAGTAATCTTAGTAAGGGACCCAAATGTGGATGGACCATGAAATGTTCAATTATATGATGATAGAAACTGAATTACCAAGGACAAACTTAGAGATGAAGTAGCTAAGATGCTTTCGTCACCTATGATTTGACTATTTTCATATATGATTCATATCAAAACTCAAATATGGACGCAATTTTGGTAATGTAATTTTCAATACACATTTACTTATTTTCTCTACAATGATATATATGACTCACGTCAAAACTCAAATATAATTTATGTTGTTAAATTTTTTATTTATGTTTATAGAGATATTATATTTATAAAAATATATACAGACTTTTCACATCAGTAACATAAAAACATATATATATATATATATATATATATATATATATATATATATATATATATGTATATATATATGTGAAAGAAAAAATAAATGACAAGTTGAAGGTTACAAAAAATATATATATAAGGAGATGGAAGAAGTTGTCAGAATTTTATTAAAGATGTAAGAAGTTGTAAAAAGTTGTAAGGGGATACAAACTATAGCCTAAACGTTCACTATCACAAAAAAGAACAAGGCCTAAAAGTATAGCGACATATTATGATTAATTGATTCTTCTTTTTTTTAAGCATTAAAATTACCTATCTTCAAGGTTTTCATAGTAAATTTACCGTGGTAATTGCCATTATATCTTTCCTTAAGAATGGGATCTTTGTTGAGTTGGTGATATCTAGATAGCTTAATTAGAACAACAAATTTTTCATAGTAATAATAATAATAATAACAACAACAACAACAACAAAAGCAACGACAACAACAATAACAATAATAGGACTACTACTACTAGTAGTAGTAGTACTACTAGCACTACTACTACTACTACTACTACTGCTACTACTACTACTACTAATAATAATAATAATAATAATAATAATAATAATGATGATTAGAATTAAAGTAGATGACATTTGATGCGACAGAAAATATCACGAAATAAAATAATAGCAAGAAAAAAAATCAACACCAAAACACCAAAGCTTACGTGGAAAACCCAAATCAGCAAAAACCATGACGACAATGATGGGAAAATTCACTATAAGATAGGAGAGTACAAATAGATGTCAAAGTAATATGCTTGAGTAGGATATCAATAGATGACTACAAATTCACTCAAAAAATATTCTCACAAATCTAAATAAAGTAGTGAATAGTTTGTGTAGATGTAAGTATATGGTGACGATGATTCTTGAGAAAGAGAATGATGAAGCTTGATGAAGATGATCTTGATTTATAGCAGCTCAACCATTAGTAGCAATAATTCCTCATTAATCTCAACATAAGTAGTAGAAAAAGGATGAAATGGATTAGATATGAAGGAAGCCCATAAGTCAACATTGGCCATGGGCCGTCGGAAGGCCCACGGTCAGCTGTGGCAGCCATTGGGTCAAAAAAACCAGCAAAAAACTTGCTAAAGGCCACAGGTAATGGAATGGGCCTCGTCTGGCCCATAGTGGCCTTTGAAAGCCCAATCAATGGACAGTCAATGCCGGTCAAAGCTTCTTGTTGTTGCTGGGCTACTTCTACTGATGTCGACTGCATTTGGCCGCATCTGTTGAAAAAAGCCCAAATGCTAGCTTCGTCAAAATGGGGTCAAAGAAGGAGATGCAAACAAGCCGCTAGTAAGCCTTATTCAATATGGGCCAAGCGTCGACCAAGCTAAAGTCCTCCTTTTTTTTTCTCTTTCTTTTGCCTAGTCGAATCACCTAAAGCTATTAAAATGTTTGGGCCATATCTCAACAATCTCCACCTTGGTCTAAAAATCTTCAATAACTGATATCACCATAGAACCCCAAAGGGTCGAGCCCCATAGAGCGGAGCCCTAAAGGGCTATAAGTTGTGAACACTGACTAAATTCAAGTAATGCTTGAATTTAATAATAGAAAGTGGTTTGGTAAGCATATATGCGGGATTATCAGTGTGTGAATTTTCTCATAACAATTTTCCCTACAGCAATAATATCTCGAATAAAATTGTACTTGACACTGATATACTTAGTCTTGGAATGATAAGCATCATTCTTAGGAAGATGAATTGCACTTTGGCTGTAAAAAATACAATAGTAGTACCTTGTGCAATACCAAACTCAATAAGAAGATCTCGTAACCATGCATATAGCTTCTTTCGCATCTTCAGTTCCAGCCACATATTCGGCTTCAGTAGTATACAAAGCTGCAATAGATTGCAAGAATGTTTTTCAAGAGATAGCACTTGCTCATAAAGTGAAGATATAACCAGAAATAGAATGTCTATGGTCAAGATCACGACTATATTCAGAGTCAACATAACCAACAACATCAAGATTTGTAGATTTGGATTGGTTGAATACCAAACGCCTATCAAGAAAACCTTTCAGATAATGGAGAATCCATTTCACAACATCCCAATGATCCTTACTAGGATTATGTATAAAGTGGCTCACAACACTAACCGCATAGGACAAATCAGGTCTAGTCCAAACCATAGCATACATGAGACTACCAACTGCACTAGAATATGGAACATGAGACATCTTCTTAATTTCCTCTTCAGTTTTAGGAGAAGAATTAGATGACAACTTAAAATGAGCAGCTAAGGGGCTTGCAACTGATTTACGATAGCTCATATTAAACCTATCATGTACTTTTCGAGATACTTCTTTTGAGATAGGTAGAGCTTACCGACATTGCGATCCCTACGTATCTCCATGCCAAGAATCCTCTTGGTTGCACCAAGGTCCTTCATTTCAAATGCATCACTAAGTTGAGATTTCAACTTGTTGATCAAGGACTTGTCCTTTGATACTACCGGAAGTGCACGGGTGTTGTAGTTAAACACACAGTATCGTCCACATAGACCAAAAGCAAAATTACCAAGTTCTTTCTATTAGAAAATTCTAAGCAATTACTTAATCGAGGATTTTGATTCGGCAATTTAACAATTTCTAAATTCAATTAGGGAAAAACATCTAGGTATTTATTTAGTTAAGAAAGGTGTTGGATTATATGATTTAACATGTGCATTTCTATAAATTAGATAATTTTGAGGAATTGCAATCCATTCAGAATTTAGTCTATTCGTTCGAAATCGACCAAACTGCCTAAACTAAACCAAAGCTGTTCGTTCAGACTAATTTGTCTGAGTCTAGGTTCAGTATTTTTGATTACTCATCTATCCTCCCAACATGCAAATTTTTCTTTCAAGTCATTGCTATATTAAGTCCTATCAAGCGGTCCAACAATCGAATTTCGCCTCTCCTTTCTTCACTCAATTGTCTCAAGGGTGCAAGCAATTTGGCCAAGTCCACTCACAACATGATAATTACTTAATAAAAAGAAATCAAACCAACATAAAAAGAAAGCACAATTCTATTGAATTAAAATGATCCAGCTCCACTTCTATTAACAAACAAATCCCTAGACGAGATAAACTATTCGCTCATGATTAAAAATTAAACAACTAACCAAATGATTCAGTGAGATCTGAGAGGGAAAAGCTTGGCAATGACAGCCTCCAACAAAGTCTTCAACCTACTAATGAAACCGAGTTCCACGCTCATGATTCTCACTTGCACACAACATCAGACTAAATCTTAACTACAAAAAAAAATTTGGGAAAGGGAATGTCTATATAGGATGATGGGGGTCTCTTTCATTGCTGCCGAGGGACATCCTTTTAAGCCAATACTCTAGCTTTCTCAGCCACACAGCCGAAGGGAGGCGAAGAAGCCATAGTTACACAGGCACTATGGTCCGTGGAAGCCACCACAGTTGGACCGTGGTCTTAGCCGGAACCGAATTCTTATGCTCTTCTCTTGCTCCACGGGCATAGGGCTTAGGGTACCCCCATGGAAGGTCAATAAGTACTCAAAATGGTGGTCAAATGTTGGGTCAAACAATCTACAATTCTGCAAATATCATCAAACAATCATACCCATGCATACAACAAGAATATGAGTATAAATTATAGCATAAAGCACACAATTCTCTTAAAAATGCAGCAAAATTACCTTAAAATGATGTACACGTTAAGCACTTATGATCCCTAGAAGCAATGAGCATGTCATCCACATATAATAGCAAATAAACAAAGGGATCTTCAAATTTTTAAAAATACGCACAATTATCTAAATGACGTCGTGTATAACCTTGTCCAACCATAAAGGCATCTAACCTTTTATACCATTGCCGTGGAGCTTATTTAAGGCCATGTAGCAACGTCTTCAAGCAACACACAAGATTCTCCTTACCGAGAACTATGTTGCTTCATCTAGATCCCTTCCTCTAAGTCGCCATGGAGCAAAGCTATTTTAACATCTAGTTGCTCCAACTCCAAGTTAAATAAAACAACTAAAGCAAGTAGTGCTCTAATTGAAGTATGATGAACAACAGGAGAGAATACTTCATTAAAGTTAATACCTTCCTTTGGTTGCAACCACGAACAACCAAACGTACTTTCCACCTTACATCTTTAACTCCGGGGATACCTTCTTCGCGCTTGTAGATCCATTTCGCAGTCAAGGCGTGACGACCTTTACGAAGTTCACACAACTCCTAAGTCCCATTTTGGTGGAAACTCTCCATTTTTGCTTGCATTGCCACGAGCCAATTTAAGGAGTTAGGACAGGAGATAGCCTCAGAATAAATTAAAGGTTCAATACCTTTGGGAGTCTCATGTGTAACGAAGAGTGCATATACAATCAACCCACTCTCATCATTGGTGGCATAATGAGCAGGCTTTCTAATTGTTGTCATCAATCTATCACGAGGAATAGAATATGTATCCCCCACCAGAGGCTCATTGGGACTTCAGGTGCTTAGATTTAGCTCATCAATATGGACCTCATCACTAGAATGAGGTAATGTGGATGTAGTACCTCTACCTTGAGTTGGAACGACTAACTCCACCTTGTCAGTGACATCATGTAGATCACCTGCACTAGTAGAAGATACAATAGACTTTTTCCTAAGAGAAAACATAGCAGACTCATTAAAAGTAACATCCAGCTTTGAATGACTTTTATGGAATCAGGACGCCATAAATGATGTCCTTTGGACTCAGATACATAACCAAGAAACATGCACTTCATAGCCCTAGGAGCTAGCTTGCCATCATTGACATGTGCATATGCAGACCTCCAAATATTTTCAAAATAGAATAGTCGACGAGATTAACTGACCAAACTTCTTATGAGATTTTGAAATCAATAGAGGAGTGTGGAGAATGGTTCATAAGATAACAAGCCGTTGAAACAGCTTCAGCCCAAAAAATGACAATGGTGCTATAAGCCGACATTGGAGAGCATACAACGAGCTCTCTCTAGAAGGGTTTGGTAAATACGTTTAGCAACACCATTTTATTGAGGTTTCCTACTAAAGTTTTGTGTCTAGTATTGCCATGAAAGTCAGAAAATTCATTGAAGTCTAACTCATGAACTCTAGAACATTATCGGTCTTGAGCTTTTTGATTTTCCTCCCAGTCTGGTTCTCAACAAGGGCCTTGAATTTCTTAAATAAAGAAAATGCTTCACTTTTATGTCGCAAGAAATATACTCAAACCTCACGAGAAAAATCATCCACAAAAGTCAACATGTAGCGTTTTCTCAAAAAGAAGGAACTCTAGAGGGACCCTACAAATTAGAATGAATATAATCTAGGATACCCTTGGTACAGTGTTTAGCAACTGAAAAACTAACTGTCTTTTGTTTGCTAAAGACACAATTATCACAAAAGTCAAGTTTACCCATACCTTTGCTACCAAAGACACATCTCTTGCTTAGGATTGTCATGTCTTGCTCACTTATGTGCCCCAAACAAGCATACCACAATCGAGTGAGGTCGACATTAGATAAGGAGGTAGTGACAGGTACAGAACCTATTATTGTAGAGCCTTGTAGGATGTAGAGTACAATTGCATCTTTGGAGACTTGCAAGACTCCACCTTCAGCTAAATACCTACAACCATTAGACTCAAGAGTACGAGGTGAAATAAGGTTGTGCTTTAAATTTGGAATGCGACGAACATTTGTCAATGTCCTCATAATATCATCATGGGTTTTGAACGGGAGTTTCTCTTCTTTCTCCTTGTTACTATATAACAAGATTTCTTTAAAATGCTCATAGAAAGAGGGTAATAAGACTATCAACAAAATAGCTTTGTGCTGATCCTCAATTTTGACATCCATGCTTTCCAAAACAATAAGAATGGAATTAAAACCATCAAGGTGATTTTGAATAGGAGTACCTTTAGCCATAGAGAATGTGTACAAACGTTATTTGAGATGAATTTTATTGGCAAGACTTTTCCTCATATATAACGCTTCCAACGCGAGCCAAGACTTGTCGTGGTAGTCTTGTTAAGGACCTGATGAACGACATAAGGCACTAAACATAATTAGATGGTAGAGATCACCTTCTCATCAAGATGGATACATTGCTCATCTATCATGGACTTGGACTTCTTGGCTTTACCCCCAAGAGCTTTCTTCAATCTGTTCTATGTAAGAATGACCATCATTTGAACTTTCAAAATATTAAAGCTTATCTTGCCATCAAATCACTACAGGAAATCTCGGTGCTAGCAACCTATAAAATTCGATGCTAAATCGCTAAAATCCGATGCTAAACCTATTTAGCGTTATATAGGCGTTGAACAAAAGGTTGATGTGAAATCCCTTGACGCTAAAAATATTTGGCGTCAGATAACGTTATCTGACCCAACAGTGTCCGAATTGGCATCGAATAACATTGCTGACGCTAATGGTGTCAGACTTTATCCGACGCTATTAGCGTTGCACAATTTTAATTTGGCGTCGGATTAATTTGTTGACGCTAGTGGCGTCCGACTTTATCCGATGCTATCAATGTCGCATAATACCAATTTGGCATCGGATTCTTTGGTGGATGTTATTGGTGGCAAAATATTTCTGACGCAATTAGAATTGAAATTCTGTATTTAGCGTTAACTAGTTCTGTCACTAACAGTGTTCAATAAGTTATCTGGTGCTAAATTTAAAAGGCAAACTTTAGCATCCGATTCTTTTTCGGGCGCGAATTCTGAAAATATTTTGACATAATTTTTGCTAATTTTTATGTTTTCCTCTGTAAATATTTTCAACTACCATTCATCACATTCTCATCCAAACTATCAATCAACAAGGTATCCAAACCATTCATCGTATTCCCCACTATCCAACACACAAACTGCATCCCATTGAAACCATTAAGCAACAAGTTTCAAGTACCATCCCATTATTTCATCACCACAATTCATACATATGTTTCAAGAACCAACATAAAGTCTCATCCAAACCATCAAACAATAAGCTTCACAAACTAACATTTAAAAGTTTCATACCCTTGAGTCATAAGTTCAATAATTCTGCCATATGTTTCAAGAAACTACTAAACTAATCATGACAATTAGAAGGATGAGAGCTAGAACCAGATAACAAGTTCACTTGCTACTGAAGGCTATGAATGAGTTTCATTGCCTCATCAAATTACCACCTCTGATCATCAACCAGCTTCTTCTACTCATCAAGTTGCTGCTGAGTTAATTTCAAGTCTGCTTGCAGCTTAGAATATGTTGAGGGAATATATGTGGAATCAGTGGATTTAGTAGAAGTAGTTGCTTTCTCATAAAACATAGTAGCGCTAGTACCCAAGCCATAGATGGTGGATTTCTTACTCCATCCATCTCAAACCTCATAGTATAGCTTCTTTGCATCTTGTGTCCCCTCTTCAATACTACGCTCAACCCTAAGTGCCTCATATTTTTAATGTATTTGAGTAAAAATAAAAAAACATAAGCACATATATGTCAATTGTTATATCAACAATATATTCTACATTAAAAAAAAACAATGAATACTTCTAAAAAACTCAAGAAATAATATTCTAATAGTCAACATTAAATTATAGCAAGAAACGCAAAGATAAATTTGCTCGTAAAGGAAGGAGGTGTTTATTTGTGGGTTACCGTTTTGGCCAAAAAGGATGGAAAGTGTCCCAAGATGTCATCTTCTACGAAAATATTTTTCCTTTTGCAGCCATGACACAACACATTGACCCACAAAATTCTTCTCTATTTTTTGATCACATTCCTACATCATTTGATGAGGAACTCGTTCAGCCCACCGTGACAGAGACTTCGACGTCAGGTGTTGACTCTGGGCCACCCATGATCAACGTGAGAGGGAGCCCATTCATATCTTCAACAAAAGAAAAGAGGGGGCACGGAACTGGGCTTGTAGTAACCCAGTTCCGCGGTAGCACCCTATGCCAAACCTGAAACCACAATTGGGCCAAGCCCAGAACGGGATAATCTTGGCTCCAATAGCAGCGAACCACATCAGCATCACTGTCCCACCAGCCCAAACCATTATAACCCAGGTTGTCCCAGCATGCCGATACCGGCCCCATCAGGCGCAGTCCAAGCCCTTTAACTTATGCCGACTCGGTTTTTTAATAGCCCGACGATGAAATTCAAGTTCCAATTTGTACACTTGGAACAGCGCCATTAGACCCTTTTTTTAGACTACTTAGATAGTTTGGGCCTATGTTGGAGCCTGCCTGAATTTAGGCATTGGTCCGCTCAAGAATCCAATTTATTGAATCGACCAAGAACCCCACATTTAACCATGTTGTTTTTTCCTCCCATTTAAGAATATCAATCAATTATGATTTTGAAGGGATCAATCCACTTGGATAAAGAATAAAGCAGCTAGAAATTGAATTCCTCCCCTTCAAAATCATGTTTCCTTCCAATTGTATCCAACGTACCCTATCTTTTACTTGTTGTAAATGGGGGGTCATCCCTTTGGGTTGAGGGTGAAAAATAAGATAATAAGAGGACAGAAATTAGTGAGAGATTAGGGACAAAGAGACTAAAATAAAAGAAAAAGTGCTACCCTGCCAAAATTGAAATTGAATGACCATCAAAATTCTACTGGGTTTCTGGGCTTAATCAAGTTGGTCAACATGAGACTTTTTGTTTTAATTTAATTTCGAGTATTGTAAATATGTAATTGTAGTTTAGCATCCACGCCCATTGTATTTTTCATATTGATGTTTAATTTCACTTTTTAGTATAGACCATGAATGTTTTCCTTTTATTTTAATTTTGATTTGTTAATATTTTGCATACATTTTTAGCATAGCTCTTTAATTTTTCGATTTGATTAGCAGAGGCAGTCGGTGATGACGGGCATTGGATGCATCCCATCTTAACGCCATACCTTCGCCTCCAAAGCTAAACCTTTGGTTTGTGTCAATGCAATTAGGTACTTTCCATACTAGGGATTATTCCAGGACCTCTAAAAAGCATTTTCTTATCAAGTCATGGTCATTTCAGTTTAAGAGCTTGATGGGAAGAATGATTCTTTTCTTTTTATGTGTTTTTTAAAAAGAAAATTCACTGACGACTCCCTTTACCATTTCTTAAAAAGAAAAAAAAATTCAGTTGCAGAAAAGGCAGAAGAAGGGATTTCGACTTTTTGATTCAAACAATACTTATTGTTTGAGCCAGAAAGCCATTTCATGCTTTTGGCTTCCTCGGTTGACATATGACCAATTCTCGGCCCAGTTCCATGTGGGTTAACGGCCCGAACGCATCCCCTGCTCACTTTCTTTTCCAATTCGAGAAAATACTTTTTTGAAAATAAATAAATAAATAAATAAATTTCAACAAAGCACCCCCAACAACGTGGTGAGCCATTTGTGGGGGATCGTGCCCGTAGTTTAGGCCGTGGTCTCTACAGGTGCCTACACAGCATGTACTATAGGATAGACTCTGATTTAGTGCACTTACTGCCTCTGCCTTTACAAACTCTCCTCAAAGATTGGAGAAATGACATGATCTGCGTTTGAGTGAGTAGACTCCAAAGCAAAGCGAGACAACTGCAAGAAGTCATCTCACTAAGTAGGTACACCTTGTAAAGGTATAGGGTCAGGTTTCCTACACTAGCTGAGACTAGTGTCTTTAATAGGAAAAACACATTCATGTAGCTAGGACCGCATCTGTACACACAAAGGTCTGATGGGTCAAAAGATTTAGCAATTTGCTTGGAACCTCTCCATATGTGAACGGATATCCGGGGAAGGCATAAGGCACTCCTCTTGGTTGGAATTTTGGCTCCTATTTTAACATGATTTGAGGCAAAAGTAAAACCCAGAGACACCTTCATGTGAAGCTAGGTGTTAGGAAGAATTCGAATTTTAAATTTATAACCCCAAGCGCAAGGTTGTATCGTTGAGTACTCGAGGTGTCGTCGACTAGGAGTTGGGTTTCAAGTATAGGGATTAGCTAGAGCAACTCAATCTAGGCTAAGAAGGAAGGAAATGAAAACAAGGCTAAACTAAACTAATAAAAGCAAAAGAAGTGGCTTAAGACTATGATTTGATCAATTGACTAACTAAATAGATAAGATGAGTCCTACCCTACCTGACCTCAACTAAAAACAAGAGATGGTCGGTTGCACCATCGAAAAACATCCAAGCCCTTTCTTAAGGGTCATGAGCTAGCTTAATTAGTCTAACCACCTATTTTTATGGGGTTAGCCTAATTAGGCCACAAAGTTAGCAACCTTCGGACCTAACTAGGATTGGGACTATTTTCATGTCCTGAACCCGACTATTCTCTCTCCTATACTAGCTAATTAATCTCATCTCTCAGAACAGGTCAATCACCCAAAAATATAGAGGAAAGCTCTCTCAAGCATTTCATCAAACACTTGGCAGGCATGAGAGAATACTCTTAATTCTAAGCATAAATAGGGTGTGGTTAGGCCTAATCCTAACCTAATTAGCCATCAAGAGGCCAATCACAATCCAAGCCAACCAAAATCACAACTAATTAATCACAAAACATAAAAGCCCCAAATTAATCCTAAGCTAGCAAACAAGAACATAAACATGAACAAAGGGAAGAGAGAAAGAAACTAATCTATTCTAATCAAGCAAATCAAACATGGATTAACAATAAAAATTAAACATTTGACTAAACAAAATCAATCTCTAGCATTAAACTAACAAAATATAAACAAGAACAACATATGAAAAAGAGAGAGAAAAGAGAGAGAGAGAGAGAGAGAGAGAGAGAGAGAGAAGAGAAGAAAACCTATGCTTGATTGGGTGGACTTCAAATCCAAGGCTTGAATCCCAAAATACAATCTAAAATCCTAATCTAATCCTCTTATTGAGGTTTTTGTTTGCCAAACAAACTTAAAATCTAGCCTAAAAATCGCCTTCCATAACTACATAAAAGAACCTAAGCAAGACCCCTTTTATACGAATCGAGGAAAAGGAAAACAGCAAACGACACCAATGGGGGGTGACGCCGGTCGCCATGCCGACGGCCGTCGCCCATCCCTGGTGGGCCGCTGCTGTTGCTGGCAGGGGTTGCGCAATGTTGGTCATGCACTCGATCGGCTCCCCATCGCACGTTGTTTTGTCTTCTTCTTTCATTGCTTTTTACTCCTTCTCGCAGCACTTGTTTGGTTGATCTTATTACCTATAAAAATAAATAAAATGAGTAAAAATCCTAAAGATTACGCTATTATATGAGCTAAAATTAGGTGAAAGAGGCACGTAAAATACGACAAATTATTTCCTAACAAATACCCCCACACCTATCTTTTGGTCATCCTCGAGCAAAACAAAAGAAAAATTAACCTAAAAACGTACCTAGCTCGCTTTCATAGGAATCACGGTTACATTAGCGTATGCAACAAACCCTTTAAACTCCTTGGTTCCCCCAAGTGGATGAGTGAGGTCTCGTGAGAGTTTGCAGAAGATATATACCCGTAAAATCTTTGAAATATTTTTGGATTTTTCAAAATAAAGCATATATACACGGCAAAGGGGAAAATATGTACACATTTAGATCGATTTTATCGCCTTAACAGCCTAGCTACCAATCCATATACAAGCAAAATACAAATTCAAGATGCATATAGGCTATAAGTGCACCCCGACTCTCATTTTTCACCCCACACAACACAATGATACGATTTATACACCTTGGTGCTTGGTGCAAGGTGTATTAACTCCCAATGCTAGGCTAAAATCGAGTAAAGGTTCATCTCCACTTGGCTTATGACTTCCTTAATTTTTGCTCCCTTTTTTTTCTCTTCTTCTTTTTTTCTTCTGCTTTTCCCCTTATGCTTCTGAGCCCGGGTAGGTAGTTCTTGGCTTATTGGCCTTGAACTCCCGAAGGAATAACTTAGCACATATTCAGGCTTCTTTCCTATTTAGGGGTTTTATGTGGATATGCAAGGCACTTATTCAAGCCCAAACAGAGGTACCGAAGTTAAGCTTGTTTTTACACTTCTTGTCTTTTCTCCTTTTTTTTCTTTTTCTCATAATGAAGCCAAAATTGGAAGTCAATTAACCAAGTAGAATGTCCCTAAACCCAAATTTCAATAACTAACACCAAAAATCAATGATTAAGTGTACAAGGTAGGCACAAAACCGCACATGTGAAATGAAGTTATTATGAAAAACCGAAAATCACATTGTAGACAAGTGTTCCATCATGCATATTCGACCTATATACAAGCTAGCAACTAAGCTATCAAAGATCAAAAATAAATCACAACGGCACAAAAGTTCCTTAAAGCCAAGAAGAAAAACTGTACAAAAATTAAAAAATTAAAAAATTTTCACAAAAATATGCACAAAAGGGTATATGACTTCCTAACCCCACACCTGAATCTCACAATGTCCTCATTGGGAGTCAAGGAGTCACCATCACCACAAAAGCTCATAAAAACAAAGAAAATAAAATCACACACACACAAGACACACAAAACAAAGCAAAACCCACAAAAAGACTCAACAAAAGACATATATACACAAGCTAACACACTCACCCAAAAACACAACCTCATCTAATCAACAATAAGACCACACAGATATATAAAACTAACCACTAAAAATAAATATGTGTCAATCCAACAACACCACCAATTACAAAACACAATTATCCATAAAAATACAAAAAAGGTGATCATAACCATCAATAGCTCAACAACATCCCAAATTTCACCTCAAAATTATCACCAATAAAAACACAACCTAATATCAACAACTAAATACAACCTAATATCCACAACTAAACAAAAAAAAAAAAAAAAAAAAAAAAGAAAGAAAACAAAAAGAAGGTATCAGAGTTAGAACAATTATACCAAGTTGGGTACTAATTGTACCCAAACTATGCCTCTCTACGATGGTGCTGCGGAGGCCTGAGGAGCATCAGCCACTCCTCATCATCGCTCATAACTCACGGAGTCAACTCGAATGCCGTCAAAGCTTGTAAGAGCTTGTCAAATGCCTGTGCATGCATGTTAGAATGATGTAAGTAAGAGAACACTAGTAAAGATGTAGCAAATAAAGTTAGTGCCCTCTTAAACTTATCAAATGCCATAGAAAAGTCAAAAGCAGGATCAAAGAAAGTATTCCACATGACTTTCCTAGGCAAGTCCTCTAGGTATGCACAATATGGATCAAATGAGGGGTAAGACCCGTTAATGTCACCTTGGGACCCATGAAATGCATGCAAGTAAGAGAGGGTGGTGGGAAGGAAGGAGGGATGAAATGGGTGTCAAGTCAAGCAGCTCGGTGCAAATGGAATCTATACGCCTAATGCTAGGAGCGGCACCAACCCTCACATCATCACTATATAACTGCTCAAAAGATGGCTCTAGTAATGCAATATCACTTGACCAATGAAACGAATCATCCTCAACACAACTAGCATCACTCCTAAGAGACTCACCCATCTCTAACCCCATGTGCTGAGCTAAAGGGAGGGAAGAAGAAAATAAGTGCAAGACGCCCTCAATAGCATCTCTAGGTGTGCTAGGCAATGATGGAGCGACGAATGGTAAAGATATCAAGGAAGGATCAACCACTTCCTCTAGGCTAGTTAAAGATGAATCAACTACAAAATCAGGCTCTAAGGGAAGGGAAGACTCACAATCATCATAGAGACTAACCTCAAGTCCAGGAAAATGTGGACTAGGGTCGGTCTCATGCAATAGGCCACACTCCCTCATCTTACCAACAAAACACTCATGTCGATCATTCATTGTCTCTAAGTCTAGCATAACAGTCATCAGAAATATCATATTAAGGACAAGAATTCGTATCATGGTCGAAAGATTGACAATAAGAGCACAAAAGAAGGGAATAGCTGTACAAATCATAAGAAATGGGGGAAAGGCGCACAAAAGACTCACTAGCAATCTCATAGTGCCATTGATACCAAGCCAAATACTCAAACAGACACCACATAACATCCACATCTAATGAGTATAAATCACCGTAACACATGGACTCAAGGGTAGCTCGGGTCTCATGTGTTATCCCCTCAAGCACAATATTGTATATTTCCCATTTTTCATATGAGAAATGCACATATTGAGCACGATAATCATTCAATCGAGACAAATATTGCCAAAAAGGTTCATGCTCAAACTAAGGTAAATAGAAAATAGCCATTTCAATTTTTTTGAAGTTTTTGATTTTTTTTAATTTTTTTGGAATTTTCTGAAGGCCGAGCCTCGAATGCACAAGTAAATCCAAATATTGAAAAGCGTCAACTCCCCGGCAACGGCGCCAAAAACTTGGTAGGAAGAATTCGAGTTTTAAATTTATAACCTCAAGTGCAAGGTTGTACCGTTGAGTACTCGGGGTGTCGTCCACTAGGAGTTGGGTTTTAGGTATCGGAATTAGCTGGAGCGACTCAATCTAGGCCAAGAAGGAAGGAAATGAAAACAAGGCTAAACTAAACTAATAAAAGCAAAAGAAGTGGCTTAAGATTATGATTTGACCAATTGACTAACTAAATAGACAAGATGAGTCCTATCCTACCTGACCTCAATTAAAAACAAGAGATAGTCGATTGCACCATCGGAGAACACCAAACCCTTTCTCAAAGGTCATGAGCTAGCCTAATTAGTCTAACCACCTATTTTCATGGGGTTAGCTCAATTAGGCCACAAAGTTAGCAACCCTCGGACCAAGCTAGGATTGGGACTATTTTCATGTCCCGATCCCAGCTATTCTCTCTCCGGCACTAGCTAATCAATCTCATCTCTCAAAATAGGTCAATTACCCAAAAATATAGATGAAAGTTCTCTTAGGCATTTAATCAAATACTTAGCGGGTATGAGAGAAAACTCTTAGTCGTAAGCATAAGTTGGGAAGCCTAATCCTAACCTAATTAGCCATCAAGAGGCCAATCACAATCCAAGCCAACCAAAATCACAATTAATTAATCATAAAACATAAAACCCCCAAATTAAACCTAAGTTAGCAGACAAGAACATAAACATAAACCAAGGGGAGAGAGAAAGAAAAGAATCTATTATAATCAAGCAAATTAAACATGGATTAACAATAAAAACTAAACATTTGACTAAACAAAATCAATCTCTAGCATTAAACTAACAATAAACAAGAACAACATATGAAAAAGAGAGAGAGAAAAGAGAGACAAAAAAGAGAGAGAGAAGAGAAGAAAACTTATACTTGATTAGGTGAACTTCAAATCCAAGGCTTGAATCCCAAAATACAATCTAAAATCCTAATCTAATCTCCTATTGAGGTTTTTGTTTGCCAAACTAAGGTAAAACTTAGCCTAAAAATTGCCTCCCATAACCCCCCAAAAGAACCCAAGCAAGACCCCTTTTATACGAATCGAGAAGAAGGAAAACAGCATGCGACACCAGTGGGGGCAACGTCGGTCGCCAGGCCAATGACCGGCCGTCGTCCATCCCTGGCTGGTGGCTACTGTTGTTAGTTGGGGGGTGCACGATGGTGGTCGTGCACTCGATCGGCTGCCCATCACGCGTTGTTTTGTCTTCTTCTTTCGTTCCTTTTTGCTCCTTATTATGGCATTTGCTTGGTTGACCTTATTACCTACAAAAGTAAATAAAACGAGTAAAAATCCTAAAGATTATATTATTGTACGAGCTAAAATTATGTGAAGGAGGTACACAAAATACGACAAATTATCGCGTAGCACTAGGTGGGTTTGATACAACTACTTGTCATATGCTGTCTTCTTGTGCAAAATAGCAGTGGGCAACCTATTGACGATGGATGTAATAGTCAAAAGGTTGTAACTACAAAATCTTAAATTAACTATTGCAGCTTCTAACAAATGTCTTTGCCTTCTTTCTACTTTACCGTTACGCTCACAGGGATGGAGCTAGAAATTAAAATTATATTCTAAGGCCGGATTAATATGTTGAAGTATATGATGATAACTCTTATCGAACACAGGGCGCCAAGACCACTGAGCCAACAACAAACTCATGAGATCATGATGTATTAAATTAAAACATCATAAGGTGGCCACGGCCCCCTAGCACCTCTTAAATCTAGTGTTGTTTGCTAATTAAGGTCTGTTCACTCATGTTTGATGAACTATGACATTCTCAGCACAACGATAGGATAACCAGAAGTATAGTTGTATTACAAAAGTCTAGCAATGAAAAACTTAAAACTTGCAAATAACTATAAGAAGCTACATAGAGTTGTAAACTTAAAGATCCCTAAAGTCGAAGAAACAAGGTCCATTAAATCAAGTTACAGATGCTCTTGCAAATAGGGGGCGCTTTAGACTTATGGCAATAAATACTTGAATATGGAGAATTATAGATTACACACTAGCTAGTTGGATTCATACAAATTGCTACATACAACTAAAAATAACCTTACGACGAAACTATGTTGGCAGCTATTTATTCCAGTAATTTTTAAAATGAGAGCATGGGTCTCTGCCCCAACAGATCCTTGACTTTACCTCCTAATTTTATGTTTGGTAAGGTGCAATGCAATATATTATACTGCAATGTAATGTAATCAATACAAAAGAATTTACTAAAATTCCACTATTGATTATATTACACTACACTATATTTCCTAACATATAGTTAAGTGTGTATATATAAGGTTTAATTATTTACATTAGATCATAAAGGAAATGGCTGCCTTGATGCATTGAAGGTTCATTAGAGGGATGTAAGGATAGAGAGGATACTTTATCGCAACAGTGAACTCTTGGTTCTCAGATAAAGCCACCTCATGACCCTCCTCACTTCCACTCTGAAACTTCCAAATCAGATTGGTGTTAGAGTTCCTTCCTTAATTGGTAGGAGTTATCAAAATTAAAAATAGTTAAAAAAACTGAAAAGAGGGAGTAAGAAAGAGAGAAATAAAGAAAGAAAACATTCAAAACTTATTCTTAGAATTAAGGAAGCTGATGCGTTTTTGTAGAAGAGAATTTTTCATTGGTAATAGTTCCTCCAATGTATCTTTAAACAGAGGCATCATCCCAGGGGGGAAAAAACACAACAAATGACACAATCAAGTGAATTAACACTTGAGGGAGAAACCACCAGAAATTGGTGAGAGAGTTCCACCCAAATTAGGTGAGAGTCATTTTTGTATACCATCCGAGTAGATGAGACATTGAGAGTATACCCTCCAAGTTATCTAGAGGAGTTGCATTTGTCATCCTACTATAAAATAGTGGAAGTATTTTTAGATCGATAGTCCCGTGGTTTTTACCTTCGTTTTAGAGGGTTTTTCACGTAAAAATTCGTGTGTCCCCATCTACGATATTTATTTATTTTTTTATTTGCCTATCTTAATTGCACAAAGAGAAAAAAGAATTTGCTTCCACAGTATTCCGCCTTTCCCAACAGTGGTATCAGAGCTTTGGTTGAGGAACCATATTCTTTTGTAATCAAGATGGAGGTTGTTATCACTTATGATGGTGACATGATGAAACTTACTACAGACAATTACTTCTATTGGAAGGCCTTGATAGAGGACCATCTAATCTGCAAAGACATTGCCAAGCTTATTCTGAATAAAAATATGCCAGAAGGTAAAGATAAAAATGAGTGGAAGTTATTGAATCGCAAAGTAGTTACAATAATCCGGAAGTACATAGATAGAAGTTTGTTTGAGCGTGTGTCAAATTTTGACAATGCATATGAACTTTAGACAAAACTTGAGTCCTTGATCCAAAAGAAGAGGCTGCGTAACAAAGCTCTGCTTGTAAGATGACTTGTGAAGCTCCCGTATAGTGATGGGAAAATTATGATTGAGCACTTGAATAATTTCAAGGGGCTTATAAATCAATTGACAAAGATCGAGATGAAACTCGATGACGAGTTGCAGGCACTATTGTTTCTCAGTTCATTGCCCGGGAGTTGGGACACATTGGTAGTTACATTAAGTAACTTTGCCCTAGTGGGAAAACTCGCTATGAACATTGTGATAGATAGTCTCTTAAATGAAGAAGCAGGAAGAAAAGAAAGAGGCATTTCATCGCAATCTGAAGACAATTTTGTTGACAATCGTTGTAAAAGTGAGAACCGCGGGAGAAACAAGGGACGTGACAGTACAGGGGGAGATCTAAATCTCGCCCTAAACTAGTTTGTTATTACTGTGGCAAGTGAAGTTACAAGAAATCTTATTGTTCATATTACAAGATAGATTAGAAGGCTGGAAAAGTTAAGCCATATAAGATTGAACGTAAGAAACAAGATAAAAGCACAATTGCTGTTGCAGCAAAAGATGAAAATGATGTATTCCCCATTGAAGAAGGAAATTATCTCAGTCTAGCGTATGATGATTGTTCGTGGATTGTTGACTCAGGTCCGCCATGTCACTCCATATGAACATTTTTTCTCATCTTACCAAGTTGGTGATTTTGGTAACGTAAAGATGGGAAATCAAGTTTCGACTAAAATCGTTGGTATTGGTGACATTACCTTAATAACCAACACAGGATTAGGGTGTTCATTGGTCCAAACTCGGACTGGATCGGACTGGACCGGGTTGGACCGAAGACCAAATAAAAGGAAAATTATGGACTGTGGACCGGATCAAATGAGTCAAGGATCGGACCGGGACCGGACCAAAAAAATCGGACCGGACCGGACCAAACCGAGTTGTCAACCTAGCAAATTTTTACGATATGAACATCTTATATTTATTTTAATGTGAACAATTTCAACATATTTTCGCCATGAAAAACAAATCAATATTCTTGAATGTTTGAGAAATTATAAGTTGCAAAAGAAAATTAAAATTGAATAAGGCAAAAGTCTGCTTTTAAAATTTTTTTATTCAGTCCTCGGTCCGGACCGGTGGACTGGACCGGACCGAAGATCGAATAAAAAAAATTTGTGGACTGCGGACCAGACGGAATTTATTCATTCCGGTCCGGTCCAGTCTAGTCTAGGCCAATCTTCGGTCCGGTCCGGATTTGGACCGAATAATGAACAACCCTACACAGGATGTATGCTCATGTTAAAAAATGTGAGGCATGTTCCAGACATGCGCCTCAATCTTACATCGGCATGGAAATTTGATGATGTCGATTTGGTTAATCACTTTGGTGGGGAAATATGGAAGCTCACCAAAGGAAGTCTAACCATTGCTAGACAAAAGAAGGAAGGTTCTTTGTACTTTATGCAAGGAAAGTTGTGCAAGGGGGAGGATAATGTTGTCTTAGACAATTCAAATTTGGACTTGTAGCACAAAAGACTCGACTACAAGAGTGAAAAAGGATTACAGATCCTTGCTAGGAAAGATATCCTTTCCAATACAAAAGGTAAATCCCTTGGGCCTTGTATTGACTGTTTGGCTGGCAAACAACATAGGGTGACATTTCATAAAAATATCCCACCCACTAGAAGAAAACACATTCTTGATTTGGTTCATAGTGACGTATGCCGTATGACTGAAAAGTCACTAGTGAAGCATTATGCTTTGTTAGTTTTATTAGTGACCGATCAAGAAAGGTTTGGGTCTCTTTATTGAAAATAAAAGACCAGGTACTTGAAGCGTTCAAGGAGTTTCACACTAAGGTGGAACGTGAAACTGGACAAAAATTAAAGAGCATTTGAGCGGACAATGGTAAAGAATACCGTGGTTCCTTTGAATCATATTGCAAGTTGCATGGGATCAGGCTGGAGAAAACACCACAAAAGACACCTCATCTAAATGGCTTAGCTGAGAGAATGAATCAAACCACCGAAGAAAGAGTGTGTTCTATGCTTTCTTATGCTAAACTCCCTACACCTTTCTGGGGGGAAAGCTGTGAAGACTGATGTTGACATAATCATCATCAGTTCCTTTGGATGCAACTATTCCATAGGAAATTTGCCCTACAAAGAAGGTGTCATATAACCACCTGAAAGTGTTAGGTACCAAGCATTCGTCGATATTCCTAAGGACGAGTGAGCCAAACTTGATCCAAAAATGTATTTATCTCGGATCACCAAACATGAATTTGGCTACTGACTTTGGGATCCTGTAAATAGAAGAATTGTAAAAAGTCAAGATGTTGTATTATTTGAGGACTAAACTATGGAAGATTTGAAAAAGGAAAAGCCTAAACACAGAGTTGCTAGAGATTCTGATACTGGTCCACGCCCTATGGTTCATGATAATGCACGAGAGGACATAACAGTAAGTAATAATGAGACTAGCATAACTGACGATCCCGTCTCTTCCTACAACAATGATCGACAAGGAGGTCATTATGAGTCGGCCAGATCTGATGCTGAATACACTGAGGAAAGATCTCAAGAAGAGCCACAGTTGAGGAGATCTACCAGAGAAATAAGACCATCCGCCAGGTACAACCTAGACAAATACGTAACTCTCACAGATGAGGGGGAGCCTTAGAGTTATGAAGAAGCAATGGCTCATAGCCATAAGGTAGAATGGGTGAAAGCCATGTAAGAAGAAATGAAATCCTTGCATGAGAATCATACATATGATCTAGTGGAATTGCACAAGGGAAGAAAGGCCTTGAGAAGCAAATGGATGTATAGACTCAAGAATGAGGAGAATGACCCTAGACCGAGGTATAAAACTCATCTGGTAGTGAAAGGTTTCAATCAGAAGAATGGGATACATTTTGAAGAGATATTCTCTCTTCTTGTAAAATGTATTCAATTCGAGTTGTCCTTGGTCTAGCCGCTAGTCTAGACTTCGAAATAGAACAACTCGATGACAAGACTATGTTTTTACATGGTGAACTAGATGAGGAAATATATATGGAGCAACCTGAAGGGTTTGAAGTTGTAGGCAAAGAAAATTTAGTGTGCCGACTTCAAAATAGCCTCTATGGTTTTAAACAAGCGCCTAGGCAATGGTATAAGAAATTTGATTCTTTTATGGCTAAGCATGATTTCAAGAAGACACTCACTGGCGATTGTGTCTTTGTAAAGAAATATGGTGGGGATTTCATCATATTGTTGCTTTATGTTGCTGATATGTTAATAGTTGGGCATGTTCCAAAGAAACTTTCTACTTGAAAGAAGGCACTGAGTAAATCATTTGCAATGAAGGATTTGGGATCAAGAAAGAAGTTATTATAGTTCTGTTGAAAAATTGTTGGAAAGATTCAACATGCACAAGGCCAAACCCATTAGCAGGCTTCTTGCTGGACATTGCAGGCTAAGTATAAAGCAAAGTCGAACAAGTGAGAAACATAAAGCAGAAATGAAGAATGTTCCTTATTCATCTTCTGTTGCCAACCTAATGTGCGCTATGATGTGTACTAGGCCTGACATTGCTTACGATATAAGTGTCGGAAGTCAGTTCTTAACCAATCCAAGAAAAGAATACTGGACAACTATGAAATGAATATTGAGATATCTTAGAGGCACAACCAAGAAATCTTTGTGTTTTGGTAAAAGAAAACCTACGTTAATGGGTTACACAAATGTTAACCTAGTTGGTGATGTCGATTCTCAAAAATAAACTTCTAGGTATTTGACTACTTTTATAGTGGGAGCAGTGTCTTCGCAATCTAAGCTCCAAAAATGTGTTACCCTATCAACCATCGAGGTTGAATATATTGCAGTCACTGAAGCACGTAAGGAGATTATATGGATGAGAAATTTCCAACTCGAATTGGGCCATGAGCAAGACAAATATGTGTTATGATGTGATAGCCAAGGCGCTATACATTTAGCCTGATGTTCGCTATCATGAATTCAGGAAGTGTTAGAAAATAAGCTCCTACACTCGAGAAAGTCCACACTGATGAGAATTGGTCAAACATGATGACCAAGGTACTACCAACCAAGAAGTTTGGAAATTGTTGCAAAAGTGTCGGTGTGATGTTCTCTAATTAAGTTAGGAATGGGGAGGATTGTTAGAGTTCCCTCCTTAATTGTTAGGAGTTATCAAAATTAAAAACAGTAAAAAAAAAAGAAAGGAGGGAGAGAGAGAAAGAGAAAGAAATAAAGAAAGGAAACATCTAAAACTTATTCTGGGCATTAAGAAAGCTGATGCACTTTTGTAGGAGAGAATTTTTTATTGGTAATAGTTCTTCTAATGTCTCTTTAAATAGAGGCAATATCTCATTAAAAAAACATTACAAAGAACACAATCAAGTGAGATTAACACTTGAGGAAGAAACCACCATAAATTGGTGAGAGAGTTCTACCAAAATTAGGTGAGTGTCATTTTTGTATAGCATCCGAGTGGGTGAAACATTGAGAGTGTACCCTCCAGGTTGTCTAGAAGAGTTGCATTTGTAATCCTACTATAAAATAGTGGAAATATTTTTTTATTGATAATCCCGCGGTTCTTACCTTCGGTTTGGAGGGTTTTCTCCGTAATTGTGTTCCCATCTATAATATTTTTTTATTTTTTTATCTGCCTGTGTTAATTACACAAAGAGAGAAAGAAATTTGCTTCCGCATTATTCGCCCTTTTCCCAACAATTGGCCACAAGGTATTCCAAGTGAAGAATGGCCAAGCCTAATCCTGGACAAATCCTCCTCCCTGCATCAAAAGGCATCATCTTTATTTTGCGGCTACCAGTTATATCAAGTTCAGTAGGATCATGATCATCACTCCCTTTATTCGAATCAAACCTTTCAGGCTTAAACCCCATTGGGTCTTCCCAAACCTTCGGATCCCACCCCATCAGTGCAATAGTGAAATTGACAATTGCATTTTTAGGTAGTATGTACCCACCCAACTCCATGTCTTGCATGGCTAAATGCGGCATTACAAAATAAAATGGTGGACGCCACCTCAACCCCCCCAAGACAATTGCTTTAAGAAAAGGCATATTGGGCAAGTTCTCTTCTCGAACTCGTTTTACCCCTACTCTAAGGACTCCCCTGATTTCATCAAAAAGCTTCCCTTGAATGTTCGGATATTTAACCAAATTGGCCATAATCCACTGCAAGGCTATCAAGGTGGTGTCTATTCCGCCCTTACGAACTCCAAGCACGCAATGATCAATTCTTCCTCTGTTAGTTTTCGCTTACTTCCACTACCATCATCATGAATCTCCACGTTCGACAAAGTATCAACATAGGAGGTGCTTGATTTGTTCGGATCAATTCCCCTGCAGGGTCTAACAAAAGGACCGAGCACTTCCAGCTGTCTCTTTCTTAAGCTGAAGAACTCTACTGTTAGGATAAATTTTAGTGTCAAACGAAGTGCTGCAAGTGTAGAACTTTCGCTGTAGTACTTGAGGATCATCTCCATAGGGACGATGGAAGAGATTAAGGCCACTTAGCACGAGTTTAAACTGCTCTAGCGACATCCTAAGCTAATTAAACAATGAGCAAGTAAAACACGGTTATAAACAAATGAAATTCTAAATAATCCCTAACTATGCTCTAACTCTGATAGGATCTAAATGTAGCAAATTGAAGTATTCTAAAAGTAAATGCAATCAATACCAGCATAATCCAGGGATCAAATATACTCCACAATCCATCAACTGAAGATTATGAACAGCAAACAGAGCCACAAAGGGAAAACAATGTTGCCCAACTAAGAAGGTTTGGGGAATGGTTTAAGTGCATTAAACAAAAACATCGATTAAGTAACGAAAACTAATGCTTGAATTGGAACAAAGCAACAATCAAACCAATTTAAATCATTTAAACAGAACTGAAACCCTCAAACTCACAGTCACGAATCAAAGCCAAGTATAGTCAATGGTATCATCTCAAACCATAGTCGCATCAAAGCCTTTCAGTTTCCAAACCTAGAAGAGGGCTACAGGGGAGAAAATGAGCAACTGAGCAACGAACTATTTGATCACATCAGCCAAACTACTAAAGCATAATCAACTAAATCAACTAAATCAACCAAACTACTAAAATCAACTATTTCAACTCACTAAAATCAGAATATAATCACATCAACCAAACCAATAAAAAACAAAGGAAAACTGAGCTGCGAGGACGAGATTGAGAACTAAAACAGAGGAACAGAGCAACGATGCAAACCAGAATAGGGGAAGGTTCGAATTCGACCACGCATGGCCCAGAAAATCAGAAACAAGCTTCAAGCTCATCCAAAAATGGCGGTCTTTCTATTATTGATGCTCTAACTAGAACAAAGAACGGGGGAGGGGGTGAATTTCGAAATTATTCAACACTAGCCCTAAAAATGTTGTAATTACAACTGAAGTTCTTGAGTGGCAATTCGAAATTAGAAATTCAAAGCCTAATTACATGAAATTAAAGGCTGAAAATAAATCTAAAATCGAAACCCAAATCGAAAACAAACCCTAAATTTCGAATGACTGAAATTAAAACAAAATTGAACCTAAAATTAAACCTAAAGCTTAAACTAATCCTAACCTAAACCCTAGATTGTTACCTAATAATCTTCCAAAAGCGCCGCTACCTGTCAATTTATACAGCTTCCCTTCTCATCTCAACCCTTGAATCTGAGTAGTCGTGGACAGTGGAGAACGGGATGATGATGTGGCTGTGCTGGCACTGTGTGCAGCGTGGATGATGATGCTGGTGGTTAGAGCTTGACCGAGAGAGAGAGAGATTGGATCGAAGAGGGAGAGAGGGTGAAGATGATGGAGTGAGAAGAAGGAGAAGGGGGATTTTGGGTTTTCTGGGTACCCGAGAGGAGAGAGAAGGAGAAATGGGGTGGTTTTGGAGGCACGGGCACGGCACGTGGGGGGGCTCGGTAGATTATTTAGGTTTTATTTTTATTTTTGTGTATTTTTTTGCCTTTTTTCACAAAGCTTCCCTTAATTTATTCAGAACGTACAAAACAAAATCAAATCAATTAAAACCCCAAAAATAACAATTATAATGAGCGTAAATTAGGCATAAAAGTATCATAAAAATGACACATTTTTTGCACGAACAAATACCCCCACACCAAGATTTTGCTCGTCCTCGAGTAAAACAAACTAAACTAACTAAAGAAGAAACATAAAAAGAAGAAAATCCTAACTCACTATCATAGGAATCACAGTTGCATTTAGCACATGCAATAAGCCCTTTAAACCCCTCGATCTCCTAAGTGGACATGTGAGGTCTCATGAGGGTTTTCAAGTGAAATACCCATAAAAATTATTTCAAAAAGAAAATCTTTTTTGGTTTTTTTCTCAAAACTAATATGTACAGAATTAGAGAAAGATATATACACATTCTAATCAACTAAATCACCCATGTAGCCCAAGATATCGACCTGTATATATACAGAATGTACTTCAAAGTCCTCTACTCCATAAATGACATCAAAGCACTAACTTCTCACCCCACTGTACATCAAGATTATGAGTCTATCCCAATGCTTGTGTGCATGTGTATCATCATCCTAAGGCTTAGATTTACCAGAATTAGATCCAATGCCACTTGACTGATACAACTACATTATTGACATATTAACATTGGAAGTAAACTTTTTCAGTAGCAATATTACCTCAAAGGGTAACACCCAGTAGTACTTGCCTCAAAGAGTAACGCCCAGTAGCACATGCCTCAAAGGAATAGTTGTCATTCTAAGTTTTAGTTCGTCTCTTCTTCTTTTCTCTTCTTTATTCATAATATTTTTTCCTCTTTTTTTTCGAAAGTGGCAAAAATCAGAGTAATCGTGTCACAAGTAAGTGGGAGAATCATTCGTGGAAGCCTCAAACCTGAAGATAATGATGAAGGAATAAATAAGGATTAGATTACACAATCTATAATGAACAATTGGAGTTAGAATTAGGGCTTAGAATGTCACACTGAGATCGGAAACCTATCATGCACATCCTACTTACATAAACGCTAATAACCAAAGCACAGGAAATTCAAGCTAATCAGAACTAGTACGAAACGTCCCCCAAAAAACAAAAAATCTTCAAAATTTTTCAAAAATGGGCATCTCACCCCCATACCAAAACTTCACAATGTCGTCATTGTGGGAACCAAGATACTAATAAGCAATCCCATTAACTATACAACCGTAAAATCACATGAAGCCACAAATATATACAAACTAGGATACGATGAAAATCAAAAACATAATTAAAAACAAACACAAAATTACCAAAATCAAAATCTCAAAAGAAAAGCAAAAACAAAACTCACTCTAAAACAAATCAAACCCCTAAATGGCCAAAATCAACACCAAATCAAAACAAAATAAAACCCAAACACAAAAATCAAAAAGCAAAATAATTAAATAAAGAAAAATAAAAATCAAAACCTAACAAAAGACAACCAATCGAAACCAAAACAAACAAAATCACCCAAAATAAAAAACAAAACCAAACCAAGGACTTACTAAACACCAACCTAAATCAAAAGAAACCTAAAACAAAATAAAATACAAAGAAAGAAAAGCTAAATATAAAACAAAAATAAAAACACTAAAACACCAAAAAGGAAACAGAAAGAAACTATTAAACAAAAACAAGACCAAAGGAAAACCAAAACTCACTAAACTAAAGAAACAAGACACCAAACTAAGGGAACAAAACACAAATTCAAGGAAATCAAACAATGAAACTAGAACATACACAAGGACAATTCTAGATATTCACAACTATCAAGTATTCACAAAATAATAACACAATCAAGGGTGATTATAGCCCACACGGCTCAACAAATCCCAAATTGCTCCTTAAGATGGATCGCCCAAATATTCACAGTCCCAAATATCCACAACTAAGTACGAAAAGAATAAGAGAGAAAAGTTAGAACGATCATACCAGGTCAGGTGCAAAAGTACACCTAAGCTATACCTCTGAAAATCCACTTAACTAGAGGTCTTTGGAGCATCAGCCACTCCATATTGAGCTTAAAAATGCTACTCAAATCAAAACTCATTAAAGCATTTAGCAGCTTATCAAACAAAGAAGCCCAACTCTCAATCACATAGAAACAGCGAAAAGTAGTGAGTTGGAGCCAGAAAGAGTACATCCATTTAGCCAATAAAGCATAGGTAAGGGCCCGCTTTAACTTATCAAATAGTAACCCAATCAGAAAGGAAATAAACATACTCAGAACGAGCCAATATTGAGGTCATTAGCCCCAGAAACTACATCATCATGAATGAACAATCTAGGCAAAAGAGTGGGTGAAAGGTTCACAAGTCTGTTAAGTCCAATATGCGTATGAATCTGGCCTAAAGCAAAATTCTTGATGGCAATGATCTCAGACTCAACAAATTCAGACTTGCAATATTCAAAAAGGAAGTTAATTTAGATGGGGTTAAAAGAGAAGGACTCATAATTAGCACAAAAACCATCATCAGAACTTCCATGGTTATAAAACTCACAAGAAAAAGATTCATATTCTACATATAGAAAATTATCATCTAATTTAAATAGAAGATCAGGAATGACAGGATCAAAAATGATTCATATTCAACATGAAAACCCACATTAAGACCTTTAGTAACATCAAACCCACTTTAAAAAATTCATATTCTGCATAAAGAGTATCATCATAGTCCAAAATAGTGCATTCAATTACCTCATCGCATAACTCCTGAGAAATATCTTCCTGTGACTTATCTAAATCACGAGACTCAACTTCAGGTGTGATCCCTATATCTAGCTCACTAACAGTATCAGAGTGTTCACCCACCTCAAACTCACAAAAGTCATTCAGAGTGGTGGTTGGGTTAGCAGAAACTAGGACATCATCGGTGATGCCCTTAGGTGAGCTGGTGCGGGGTACAAGGTTAGGTGATAAAGACATAGGGAGGTCACTCTCTTAATCTAGACTAGGCAAATACTGTCTTCATTCGAGTCAGGCCTAGCAGGATAAGAGGGTTCAAAATCATCATAGAGACTAATGTCAGGTTTAGGAGATCCTAAACTAGAATCAAGCTCACTATAAGTCTCCCTATTTTGTTTAAAACATTGAGAACACGCAGCAATTCTCTTTTTCATTGTCTCTATCATTTGATCAGTCATTTCATTAATCTTCTTTTCAAAACTTGCACACATAGCATCAACATAAGCACGATAAGGATAAGTATAAGCATCATGATCAGTAGACTCACAACAATCGCACAAACCAAGCAGCACACAAGAATAAGATAGGCCATATGAATTCATAAAGTGCTCTGGAGGGTAAGGATCAGCATGAGAATCATACTCTCCATGAGTTGGGTATCTAAAAGTCTCGTTAGCTAGTTCAAACGCATAGGTTTTCCAAGCTAATTTTTTAAAGAAATCCCAAACTTCGCTTGAGTGTCAGATAATAATTCTATTAAACCTCTAAGACAAATGGATTCAAAATAACACCTCGACTCAACATTTAAACCCACAGCAATGTCCTTACAAATTTTTCATTTTTCAAAAGTATGATTCAGTTAAGCACAATAATCATTAAGCCTTGAAAGATAACTCCAAAAAGGTTCATGCTCATATTGCGGGAAATGAAAAACTGGCATTTGAAGTTTTTAAATTTTTAAAATTTTTTCAATTTTTAGGGATTTTCAAGTTTTTCTAATATTTTTTTTTCAATTTAAGGCTTTTTTAATTTTTTTTGAATTTTTGAATAATTCAAGGAATGCACTAAATCAAGTCACAACTTAATAACATAATAGAGCAACCTAATACTAAAGTAGCTACGAAAAAGAAAAATGCGACCTAATCTTATGCTGTCATCCCTGGTAATGGTGCCAAAAACTTATTAGGATAAATTTTAGTGTGAAACAAAGTGCCGCAAGCGTAAAGTTTTTGCGTAGTACTTGACGTTGTCTCCACAGGGATGATGGAAGAGATTAAGGTCACTTAGCACGAGTTTAAACTACTCTACTGACATCCTAAGCTAATTAAACAATAAACAAGTAAAACACGGACTATAAACAAATGAAATTCTAAATAATCTCTAACTATGCTCTAACTCTAATAGGATCTAAATGTAGCGAATTGAAGTATTCTAAAAGTAAACGCAATCAATACCAGCACAATCCAGGGATTAAATATACTCCACAATCCATAAACTGAAGATTATGAACAGCAAACAAGGCCACCAATGGAAAACAATGCTACCCAACTAAGAAGGCTTAGGGAATGGTTTAAGTGCATTAAACGAAAGCATCGATTGAGTAACGAAAACTAACGCTTGAATTGGAACAAAGCAACAACCGAACCAATTTAAATCATTTAAACAGAACTAAAACCCTCAAACTCACAACCATGAATCAAAGTCAAACATAGTCAATGGTATCATCTCAAACCATAGTCGCACCACAGCCTTTCAGTTTTCAAACCCAGAAGAGGGCTATAGGGGAGAAAATAAGCAAGTGAGCAACGAACTATTTGATCACATCAGCCAAACTACTAAAGCATAATCAGCTAAATCAACTAAATCAATCAAACTACTAAAATCAACTAATTCAACTTAACTAAAATCATAATATAATCACATCAACCAAACCGCTAAAAAAAAAAAGAAAAGAAAACTAAGCTGCCAGAACGAGATTGAGAACTGAAACAGAGGAACAGAGCAACGATACAAACCAGAATAGGGGAAGGTTCGAATTCGACCATTCATAGCCCAGAAAATCAGAAACAAGCTTCAAGCTCATCCAAAAATGGCGGTCTCTCCATTACTGATGCTCCAACCAGAACGAAGAAAAGGGGAGGGGGTGAATTTCAAAATTACTCAAAACTAGCCCTAAAAATGTTGCAATTACAATTGAAGTTCATGAGTGGCAATTCGAAATCAGCAATTCAAGGCCTAATTACAAGAAACTAAAGGCTGAAAACAAATCTAAAATCGAAACCCAAACCGAAAATAGCTCGTAAATTTTGAATCATTGAAATTTAAACAAAATTAAACCTAAAATTAAACCTAAAGCTTAAACTAATCCTAACCCAAACCCTAGATTGTTACCTAATAATCTTCCAAATGCACCGCTGCCTTTCAATTTATACAGCTTCCCTTCTCATCTCGACCCTTGAATCTGACCAATCGTGGACAGTGGAGATGGGGATGACGATGTAGGTGTGCCAGTGTTATGTGGAGCGTGGATGATGATGCTGGTGGTTGGAGTTCGACCGAGAGAGAGAGATGGGATCGAAGAGGGAGAGAGGATGAAGATGATGGAGTGAGATGAAGGAGAAGGGGGATTTCGGGTTTTCTGGGTACCCAAGAGGAGAGAGAAGGAGAAATGAGGGGGGTTTAGGAGGCACACACATGGCACGTGGGGGGCTGGGTAGATTATTTAGGTTTTATTTTTATTTTTGTGTATTTTTTTGCCTTTTTTCACAAAGCTTCCCTCAATTTATTCAAAACCTACAAAACAAAGTAAAATCAATTAAAAACCTAAAAGTAACAATTATAATGAGCATAAATCAGGCATAAAAGTATCGTAAAAATGATACATTTTTTGCACGAACACCTACCCAACGTTTTGCAGAGCAAAATCCAAGTCAATCTAGGCCAGAAGTTAAGTACCTGAAATCGATTGACTGACCCCAGACACTCTCTTGAAATAGCTTCTACCGCTTCAATCTTGGATACATCAAGTTCATCTCCAAAACACACGCCAAACAACATGCAGAATATAGCAAGCTGAAAATGTATTAGGAATATGAATTGTATTAGGAATAGGATATCTACAGTTTATATTTTATATTATCCTATATGCCTTATATTGTAACTTCTTTCCTATGCAAATTAGGATTAGGGTTTGTGTTTTGTATTATTTAAGCACGTGTAATTAGCGATTGATAAAAGAGAGAAGAGAAGGGAACACGGCTTAAGCAAAATCGTGGCCAAAATTCTGATCTTTGCTCTAGATTTTACATGGTATCAAAGCCATGAGTGGAGGAAATAGATTTCTGATTGACAGTCGATCACCCTACTATCTACATCCATCAGAAGGGCCAGAAGTTGCTATCACTTCGGTCATCTTCAATGAAAGAAACTATAACCTTTGGAGGAAGGCAATAAGGACTGCTTTAAAGGCCAAAAACAAACTAGGGTTCATAGAAGGAACCTTAGCCAAACCAACATCGAAAAAGGGATAAGACCGAAGTGAGCTAGATGTATGAGATATGGTGAATTCCATGATTTGTTCATAGATTGTGAATGTAATTGACCCTAAGCTTCACACTAGCATAGATTATACGAAAATAGCCCAAGCTATGTAGGAGGGCTTAAGCAAAAGGTATGTCATCGCTAATAGCCCTAAGATTCATCAATTAAAGAATGATCTTGCATCTTGCAAGCACGGAGGGTTGGAGGTTGTTGAATTTTATTCGAAATTAATGGGAATGTGGAGTGAGCTAGAAAGTTACGTGAAGATTCCTCATTGCACATGTGGTATTTATGAAGGTGGAGTTGGAGAGAAGATAGTGAAGATGATTGATGAAGGGAAGATCGACCAATTCTTGATGTGCCTAAAGGATGAATCTTTCTCATTCGTGCATATTCAAGTTCTCGTACGTGAGCCCTTGCCATCCCTTGATACGATCTTCAATATAATCCAACAAGAAGAAAACCATAAATGTATCATGATGGAGAGGGATCATCGAGCTGAGAACACGGTGGCTTTTACGGCGAGAGAACAATAAATCATGGCGGAGAGATCAACGTGTAAGCATTGCGGTAAATATGGTCATGATGAAATGAATTATTATGAGATAATCGACTATCTGCATGGCTGGGGAATCTACGGAAGAGGAAGAGCATGCCATGGATGCCGTTCTGGACATGGTCGGCGTGCAGCAGGAGGCAGAGGCTGCGGGCCAAGGAGAGAGACTACCCATGCTACACCAGCCCAAGCCGAGGCAGTAGCAGGCAGCAGCAGTGGCCCAACTGAGCAGGCCCAAGTTGAGATTCCAGGGCTGACTGCCGAGCAAGTGTAGAGGCTTTTGAGCCTTATTGAAGTGCCAAAATCTGGTAATGATCGACTCTCAAGTAAAAATTGGATGATTGATAGTGATGGATCTTGTCACATGACGGGAAACTCAAGTATCCTGCAAGGAATCGAGAAAATTTTATCTATTCCCATTGGCTTGCCTGATGAAACAAATAGGATGGCATCACACCACGGCACTGTGCGTCTAGGAGAGAAATTGAGATTAAAAGATGTTATTATGTCCTTTCCTTGAGTTGCAATCTAATTTCAGTAGCTAGATTATGTAATGATCTAAGATGCTTGGTAATTTTTTCTAATGATGCTTGTGTGGTATAGGACCATGCTTCTAGGACTCTGATTAGCGTGGTGTTAGGTAAAAACAGAGTTTTAATATTTGTAAACCCCAAGTGCAAGGTGTATCGTTGAGTACTTGGGGTGTCGTCCGCAAGGAGTTGTGCTTTCAACTATCAGGGCTAACTAAAGCATCTCGAGCTAGGCCAAATGGAAGGGGATAGAAAATAAATCTAAACTGCTAAAGTGAAAACAAAAGGACTATGATTAGACCTAAGATAAACTACGTAATCAAGTTAATACCTCACCTTCCCAAATTATGCTAATATTCAGATATGGTCGGTTGTATCATTAAAACCACCCAAGCCCTCTCTTATGGGTCATGAGTTAGTCTAATTAGCCTAACCACCTATTTTCATGGGGTTAGCCCAATCAGACCATAAAATTAGTAACCCCCGAACCTGGCTCAAATCAGATACTATTTTCATGTCCTGAACTTGGCTATTCCCTCTCCCACACTAGCTAATTGACCTCACCTCTTAGCATAAGTCAATCGCCCGAAAATATGGATGGAAGCTCTTTCAAGCATTTCATCGAACACTTGGCGGGCGTGAGAGAAAACTCTAAGTTCTAGGCATAAATTGGTATGGTTAGGCCTAATACAAGACTAATTAGCCATCAAGAACCTAATCACAATTCAAGCCAACAATATCTACCAACTAATCAACAATAAAACACAAAAACCCAAATTCAAACCTAAACTGACAAAGAACATAACAAGCATGAAGATGGAGGAAAGAGAATAAAACAAATCAAATCTAACGGCCTAATAAAACATGGATTAACAATGAAAACTAAGCATTAAAACTAAATACAACCTAAACTAACATAATCATAATAAGAACAAACAAGAACGAAACTGAAATATAAAGGTAGAGAGAGAGGAGAAAACTTATAGATTGAGAGGAAAAACTTCAAATTCCAGTGCTTGAATCCAAAATTAATCCAATACAACCTAAATCTAATCCTCTCAATGGGGTTTTTATTCCCTAAAACCTAAACTAAACTATCCTAAAAATCGCCTGGAAGACCCCCTGAGCAACCCTCGAACAGAATGCCGAAGGAGGCTTTAAATAGAATCGCAAGACCGAACGACGGCCCGGGGGGCATGAGCATGCCACATGGCACGTCCCCACTACGCCAAGGTGGCACGACTGTGCCATTTTTCTGGCGTGGTAGTTCGGCCCTTCCGAACACCCTTTCTTGCCTGCTTTCGCTGTTTTTGCCTATCTTCCCTCCTTTTTGCGATGTTTGCTCGATTTGAAGTTTATTACCTACAAAAGCAAATAAAACAAGTAAAAACTCTAAAAATTATATTATTATACGAGCTAAAACTAGGTAAAAGGGGTACGTAAAATACGATAAATTATCGCCTAACAAATACCCCCACACCTATCTTTTGCTCGTCCTTGAGCAAAACAAAATAAAAACTAACCTAGGAACCTAACTCACTGTCGTAGGAATCATGGTTGCATTTAGCGTATGCAACAAGCCCTTTAAACCCTTTGGTTCTCCCAAGTGGACGAGTGAGGTCTCGTGAAGATTTGCAGAAGATATACCCACAAAATCTCAAAAATGAAAATAAAGAAAAGACAAACAAAAATCAAAAAATAAAAATATACATTAGAATAAACTGTACACAATCAGATCAATCAAAACCCCCTAGTAACTCAAGTATCAGTCTGTACACAAGCATTATACGCATTTCAAGACACGTCATCCCAAAAAATGGCATCCAGATATCAGCTTTTCACTCCACGACGCATGAAAACATTGAATCCATTCTGGTGCTTGGTGTGTAAGTATATCATCACCCTAAGACTTTGGCTTACCAAAATCAAACTCAATCCCATTTAACTGACACAAGCTACCTTATTGATTTGCTAGCGTGGAAAACAAGCTTCTCCAGTAGAAGTATTGCCTCAAAGGGTAGTTCCCAGTAGCGCATGCCTCAATGGGGTACTTGTTATTCAAAACTCTTTTCTTCTCCCCTTTTTTTCTTTTTCCTCTTCTATGTTATTCTAAACTCTTGCCACGCCTCAAAGAGATACACCCAGTAGTGCATGAGTTTGTTTACTTTTGTTTTTGTTTTTGTTTTTGAAAAAGGGGTGCAAGCACATACAAAAGCAACTGTGCAGTAGACAAGTGAGAGAGCCAATCATGGAAGACTAATAATGTAAGATAATGATAATACATAAATCAAGACTGGATTGCAAAATTACAATGGACTGTTGGGTTAGAACTGAAGCTTAAAATGACAAACTTAGGATGAATACCTATCATGCATATTATATTTATATATGAGCTAATAGCCAAGGTACCGGAGATCAAGGCTGATCAAAATAGTACAAAACTCCCCTAAATTCAAAAAAAGAAAAAATTATACAAAAAAGGGAAAAAATGAAAAATTTACACAAAAATAAATGAAAATTTTCCACAAAAATAAGAATAAAAGGGCAGATGACCCCACCCCCACACCTAAATTTTACAATATTCTCATTGGGAGCTGAGAGTCATCACCAACTACAAAACACACAAAAACAAAGAAAACAAAATCACACACAAGACACACAAAACAAAATAAACAACACATAAGAATATTAAACCTGCACACATATACAAGCTAGCACACTCTCCCAAAAACACTCACCAAATCACAAATAAGACCACACATATATACAAAACCAACCACCAAAAATAAAGATATACCAATCCATTAACATCACCAATCATAACACACAAATATTCAGAAAAACACAAAAACGGTGATCATAGCCATCAATGGCTCAACAACATCACAAATTTCTCCTCAAAATGATCACCACAAAAGTACAATCCTAATATCCACAACTAAACAAAAACAAAAAGAGAAAAGATAAAAAATAAAAAGAAGGGGGGAAGAGTAAGAACGATTATACCAGGTCGCGTACTGAATGTACCTGAACTATGCCACAAAGGCACAAGGAGCATCAGCCACTCCTTGTCTCTCAAGATACGAGTCGGCAACTCGGATGCGGTTAACGCTCGTAAGAGCTTGTCATGCACTGTTGCATGCATCTTAGAATGGTGTGAATAAGAGAACACTAGTAAGGATGGAGCAAACAAAGTTAGTGCCCTCGTAAACTCATCAAATGTCATAGAAAAAACAAAATCATGATCAAAGAAAGTACTTCACATGATTTTCCTAGGCACATCCTCTAGGTATGCGCAATATGGACCAACTGAGGGGTGAAACCCGCTAATATCACCTGGGGACTCATGAAATGCATGACAAAGAGAGGGGTTAGTGGGAAGTAAAGGGAATGAAATGGGGGTCAAGTAAAGTGGCTTGGTGTAAATGCGATCAATATGCTCAATGCTAGGAGCTGCACTAACCCTCACATCATCACTATACAACTCCTCAGAAGAAGGCTCTAACAGTGCAATATTGCTCGACCAATCAAGCAAATCATCCTTAACAAAACTAGCGCCACCCCTAGGAGGCTCACCCATCTCTAACCCCGTGCACTGAGCTAAAGGGAGGGGAGAAGAAAGTAAGGGCAAAGTACCCTCAGTAGTGTCTCTAGGTGTTCTAGGTAAGGATGGAGCGATAAGTGATGAAGGAGTGATGAACCTCTATTTCGTACTATTTTTAGCCTCTATTTGACCCATTTTCTCCCCCCTTTTCACATTCAATTGCGTCAAGGGAGGGTCAAATCGGCCTCCTTTTGTGTACTTTTCACTCGTTTAACATCTTTCGATATTTTTCAGGAACTTTATTAAAGAAACAGAAAGATGAACAACATTTAGTAGAAAGGAGTGCCAAAGGGGCCTGAAAAAGCTACGAAAAAGCGTCACACGGAAGTCCCGGAGAATCGAACACACGCGACAGGGCAAACCACGAAGACCCGGCCAACCCGAACCGGCCGCCACATGGCACGGCCTGACCGTGCCACGTGGCACGACCGTGCCACGTGGCCGGTTATGCAAGTCGGTCTTGGGCGTTCCAGAATTTTGGCACGGTGGTGCCGTGCCGTCTGGCGTGACCATGCCACCCTCGTTCCACGACGCGACTTAAATTTTCCTTCGGGGCTGTTTTGAAAGAGAGTTTTTTGGACGCTTAGTTTTACGTTTTAGTTTTCTCTCAAACTTTCTCGAGGCGACTCTTAGCTTTATTTGGAGGTTTAAGTTTTTATTACTCTTAAATTATGTTATTCGATTGAAGTTGATTCCATTGTTAATTCATTCGATTTATTCCAGGTTCTTGCCCTCTTTCCTTCTCTTGCTTGTTTTTGATAGTTTTAGAGTTTGGTTATCATGTTTGTTGGATTGATTATTGTGATTGTTGCATTAAACATTGTTGTAGGCTAAATCCTTCAACTTAGGGTGGGATTAACACTGAATATGTATTGTTGAACTATGAACTAGCCCAATCCATGCTTTCCCTTTGTTTGTAATTGCGAATTCTACTTTGCGCGCCACCTGTTTGATGAAATGCTCGAAAGAACATTCATCCTTTTTATTGGGGTTTAGGGGAGCGTTGCGAGATGGAACCTTTACCTAGTGCGACTTAGTACACGATTAAGGTTTTAACATGGGCATAGTTAAGCTTTAATTGGGATTTGAGATTGTAGACCTTGTAATCCTTCGACTTTCAGTCCCATAAAAATAGGCGACTATGATTCTAGGATTAGTCTTCGACCCTTGAGAGAGGGAGGAGATGGGCTTAATCGGCAATCTATCCATTTGTGATGCATGCTTAGGATTGTTTGATTGGGTTAGTATCTGATTCACTAGCATATTCGTGCCGTTAATTCCAACCTAGGTGCCTTCCATTCTGCTGTTTGATTCACTGTTTAATCGTCTAAATTCCTTAGTTTAATTCTCAAAAACCCCTTTTGTGATCACCTAGCTTGAGTTGTCTAATTAGTTCCGGTAATTGAAGCCAAGTTCCCTGTGGATTCGACCCGTACTTGCCGGTTGCTAGCTACAGCTACGCCGTGCACTTGCGGTTATTGAGTAAAACGATAACAAGGAGTCAAGGAAGGGTCAAACGCTTCCCCAAGGTCAATGGAAGATGTAACATCAATAAAAGTTGATTCTAGGGGAAGGGAAGACTCATAATCATCATAGAGACTGATCTCAAGCTGGACTAGGGTCGGTCTCATACAATAGGCCACTCTCCCTTATCTTACCAACAAAACTCTGAAGTCGCTTATTCATTGTCCATATGATGACATCAAGCTTAGCATAACATTCATTGAAGATATCATAATAGGGACAAGAATTTGCATTATGGTAAAAGATGAACAATAAGAGCACACCGGAGGAGAATAAGCATGAAAATCATAAGAAGTGGAGGAAGGGCACTCAAAAGACTCACTAGCAATCTCACGGTGCCACTGATACCGGGCCAAAGACTCAAATAAGTCCCACATACCATCAACATCTAAGGAACACAAACCACCATAATACATGGACTCAAGATCGCTCGGGTCTCATATGTTATCCCCTCAAGCACAACATGGCATATTTTCCATTTTTCATACTCAAAAAGCACATATTGAGCACGATAATCATTCAATCGAGACAAATATTGTCAAACGTTCATGCTCAAATTGAGGTAAATGGAAAATAGCCATCCTGAATTTTTTGAAATTTTTGATTTTTAAATTTTTTCGGATTTTTTTTAAAAAAAAGGCCTAGCGTAGAATGCTCAAATAAACCCCAATATTGAAAAACGCCAACTCCCGAGCAACGGCGCCAAAACTTGTTAGGGAAAAATAGAGTTTTAATATTTATAAACCTCAAGTGCAAGGTGTATCATTGAGTACTTAGGGTATCGTCCGCAGGGAGTTGTGTTTTCAACTACCAGGGTTAACTAAAGCGTCTCGAGCTAGGCAAAATGGAAGGGGATAGAAAATAGAACTAAACTGCTAAAGCAAAAACAAAAGAACTATGATTAGACCTAAGATAAACTAAGTAATCAAGTTAAGCCTTTACCTTTCCAAGTTACGCTAATATTCAAAGATGATCGGTTGCATCATTAAAACCACCCAAGCCCTCTCTCAAGGGTCATGAGCTAGTCTAATTAGCCTAACCACCTATTTTAATGGGGTTAGCCTAATTAGACCACAAAATTAGCAACCCCCGCACCTAACTCGAATCGGATACTATTTTCATGTCTCGAACTCGGCTATTCCCTCTCCCACACTAGCTAATTGACCTCACCTCTCAGTATAAGTCAATCGCCCGAAAATATGGATGAAAGCTCTTTCAAGCATTTCATCGAACACTTGACGGGCGTGAGAGAAAACTCTAAGTTCTAGGCATAGATTGGGTATGGTTAGGCCTAATACAAGACTAATTAGCCATCAAGAGGCTAATCACAATTCAAGCCAACAAAATCTACCAACTAATGAACAACAAAACACAAAAACCCAAATTCAAACCTAAACTGACAAAGAACATAGCAAGCATGAAGATGGAGGAAAGAGAAAAACACTAATCAAATCTAACGGCCTAATAAAACATGGATTAACAATGAAAACTAAGCATTAAAACTAAATACAATCTAAACTAACATAATCATAACAAGAACAAAAAAGAACGAAACTGAAATATAAAGGTAAAGAGAAAGGAGAAAACTTATAGATTGAGAGGAAGAACTTCAAATTCCAGTGCTTGAATCCAAAATTAATCCAATACAACCCAAATCTAATCCTCTTAATGGGGTTTTTATTCCCTAAAACCTAAACTAAACTATCCTAAAAATCGCCTAGAAGAAACCCCGAGCGACCCCTGAACAGAACGCCGAAGGAGGCTTTAAATAGAATCGCGAGACCGAATGACGGCCCGAGGGAGCATGACTGTGCCACATGGCATGGCCCCATCGTGCCAAGGTGGCATGGCCATGCCACGTGGCACGGCCCCATTTCTGGCATGGTGATTCGGCCCCCCCGAACACCCTTTCTTGCCTGCTTTCGCTATTTTCGCCTATCTTCACTCCTTTTCGCGACTTTTGCTCGATTTGAAGTTTATTACCTACAAAAGCAAATAAAATAAGTAAAAACTCTAAAAATTATATTATTATACGAGATAAAATTAGGTAAAAGGGGAACATAAAATACGATAAATTATCGCCTAACACGTGGCTAAGCAAGAAAGAGGAGTCTACTACAACAAGGAGGGGTCATTAGAAAGGAATCAAGTAAATGCAGTCAGTTTAGTCAACTTGTGGCATAAATGCTTGGACATCCATCAAGTGAAGTGTTATCTTATCCTTCTAGTAGTTTAGGGGTTTTTGATAAAGATAAACATGATATGTGTGAGATTTGTTTTCGTGCAAAACAAACTCATAGAAAATTTGCTTTAAGTGAAAATAAAGCTGAGTATATCTTTGAGCTCATTCATTGTGACATCTGGGGACCTTATAGAGTACCATATTCTAGGGGTGCACATTATTTTTTTTTTTAACAATTGTTGATGATGCTAGTCGGGCTACCTGGGTTTACCTATTGCATGAATGAGGGAAGACAAGCCAACTACCTAAAAATCATGTTGTCATGACCAAGACTCAATTTGGGAAAAACATTAAAATTGTGAGAAGTGATAACAGATTTGAGTTCACTTCAAAACCAATGCAAACTTTCTATCAAGAAAAGGGGATCTTGCGTCAAAGTAGTTGTGTTGATACACCCTAACAAAATAGTAGGGTAGAGTGGAAACACAGCCATGTTTTGAATATGGCCCAAGCTCTCTTGTTTCAAGCCAATTTGCCAGTGAGGTTTTGGGGGGAATATGTTCTTACGGCAACCCACTTGATAAATAGAAAACCTAGCAAATTGTTGTCGGGAAAGACCCCTTCATATGACCACATATGACCTTCATATGACCATATACAAGTGTTTGGGACATTCTGTTTTGCACATTACAAGTTAAAGGGTAAGGATTAGTTTGCATCTCGAAGTAGGAAATGTCTCTTTGTGGGTTATCCTCTTCGTCAGAAGGGTTGGAAACTTTATGACTTGGATACACAAGAATTTTTTGTAAGTCAAGATGTAGTCTTCCAAGAACATATATTTCCCTTTGCAAAAAATGAAAAAGAGCATCATGAAAATACCGACCTTGGAAGAAGTGTTTTTGGGGATGATATTGTGGAGGAAGACTCGGCCCAAAGCTTCTGGCCCAAGGACACTCAGACCTCAAAATCTTCTACCGCAAGGGGGAGTGTGTTCGAGGGTTAGGCTAACCCCAAGCTCCTCTCTGAGACTGAAGACATGGGTCATGGAAGATCATCCTTAGGACAAGAAACCCATCAGTTGTAAATGGGTTTACGAGGTGAAGTACAATTCATATGGGAGCATAGACAAGATTGGTGATTCGAGGAGATTATCAAATTGAAGGATTCGATTATAATAAAACCTTCGCACCTGTGGCCGAAATGACAAGTGTCAGGTGCTTCTTGTCATTTGTAGTTGCAAAAGGATGGGAACTACATCAGATGGATGTAAACAATGTATTCTTGCATGGGAATCTAGAAGAGGAAGTTTTTATAAAGATGCCTCTTGGCTTTTCATCACCAAGTCCAAACAAGGTCTATCGCCTGCAGAAATCACTATACGGACTTCGTCAAGCGCCTAAGCAATGGTTTGCCAAACTATCGTCAAAACTTTGTGTGTATGGGTTCATAAGGTCTTATGCAGATTATTCCCCGTTTGTTTATCGCAAAGGGGATACATTCATGGAAGTATTAGTTTATGTCGATGACATAGTGCCTGCTAGCAACGATACTCAGGCTACGAGGGATTTTAACATCTATCTTCATAGATGCTTCAGCATCAAGGATCTTGGGAGCTTGAAATATTTTCTAGGCATTGAAGTAGCTAGAGGTCCAGAGGGAATGTTCTTGTGTAAGAGAAAATATACTTTGGAAATCTTAGATGAGTGTGGACTATTAAGGGCAAAGCCAGTTGATTTTCCTATTGAGGAGATTTATAGGGTAGCAATGGCGGCTGGAAAAATCTTGAATGATGCAATTAGCTATCGCAGAGTGGTGGGCAAACTCATTTATCTCACCATTATATGGTCGGAGTTGACGTATGCAGTCCACATTCTATCACAATTCATGCAGGAATCTAAGGAAGAACTCATAGAAGCGGAACGTTGAGTACTTCATTATCTAAAAGGTAGTGTAGGAGAAGGCATTTCTTAAAAGCTAACAATAATTTGTAACTTTTTGGCTTTTGTGATTCTGATTTGGGAGCATGTCCGCTTTCTAGGAGGTCCTTAATTGGATATTTTGTTACACACGGGGGCTCTCCCATATCTTGGAAAACAAAGAAGCAAGTAACGGTGTCCTAATCACCAGTGGAAGCGGAGTACAGGGCCATGGTAGAAGCTTCTAGTGAAGTTATCTGGATAAAGCATTTTCTAGCTTCTTTAGGGATATTCCATAAACAACCCATGAAGCTCTTTTGTGAGAGCCAAGCCAAATTACATATTGCCAAGAACCTAGTGTGTCATGAATGGGCCGTTCATGAAAAACTTATCGCAGGTTTGCTTACTCTTATGCATGTGACTTTGCAATATCAGCCCGCAGATATCTTCACAAAGGCACTGGGCAAGAGACAATTTCAATATCTCAAGAGCAAGTTAGGCGGGGTCAACTTGCATGCTCCAACTTGAGGGGGAGTATTAGGAATATGAATTGTATTAGGAATGGGATATCTACAGTTTATATTTTATATTATCCTATATGTCTTGTATTGTAACTTTTTTTCTAAGCAAATTAGGATTAGGATTTGTGTTTTATATTATTTAAGCATGTGTAATTAGCGATTGATAAAAGAGAGAAGAGAAGGGAACATGGTTCAAGCAAAACCGTGGCCAAAATTGAGATCTTTGCTCTAGATTTTTCAAAATGATCAACAAAACAACAACCATAACATGTGAGTCATGACCAGCAGAACCAAGGTGGGTGAGGAGGATTTCGAGCACCTTCTTCCGAGAATGGGAGTATTCCTTGAGCCGCAAAGGGTGGACGATTTGAGAAGCCAGGTTGCGACGGAGGGTGCGCCAGTTGGGTCCGTACCCTACTAAGGGGATGCTGCTAGGCTATCTAATAGCAGGTGATAGGGTCTTAGGACGGTAAGCAAACACAACACCCTTTTGAACCAGGGCTTGGTGGGCTAAGTCACGGTCCATGATGATAAAGATTGAGACTGTGCCCATGTGGATGCTGATGATAGGTTCGAACTTTGTTCGAAGGCTTTTGAGGGCGGCCGTGATTTCGATCAATGATTTTTTTTCATCTATTTGATGCTGCTAATTATGGGAATTCCTTCTGGACCTGGTAACAGTTTCAGTTTGGGTTTCGTGGAAAGGAAGGCCTTCAACACTAGTAATGCTAGGCAGGCTGTAACAATGATCAGTAGAAACCAAGTCTCTATCTTCTATTGTCTTCTATCTTTTCCTTGCATATCATGTTCTTTCTATACGGTGTTTGATGAAACTCTTTCAAACAACCTGATTGGTCGAGTTGACTTTATACTTTACATCGTAATGTCTTTTTATGGTTTGAGTGCAACGCTATAGCTTAGATTGAACTCATGCGACCAACTACCTCACTAACCAATAAGAAAACGATAATGTTACGTATGTTGTAGAGAATTGCAAAGCTTTTATCATGCTTACTTAGATTTAGTACTCAATGTCTCTTTAGGTATTTGTAGTGTAATAGTAAAAAGTGGCACAATAATATCTCCAATTGCATAATTCCCATTTTTTAGTGAAATTTATCACATATTTTTGACGAAAAAATAGATAGAGCAGCATTATTTCAAGGGAAAGAGGAGGACAAGGGACACGGATACTTCTCCAAACTAGATTCTAAACATTACAAACATTTTACGGATCATTTAATTATGGCGTAAAAGGACCTATTTTGATGGTCGGGTAGTAGTGAGTGTATAATTTTCATCTTTGCTTCAATATACTTTTTCATATAAGTCCTGCAAACCTCAATATATATAGGTGGATCTATATTCAAGTTTTTAGTAACAACTTTCAAAGTCTTTACGAACTACACTAGCTGACATTTACCTCAATAGTCATATTTATGGCTTTCATTGTTTTAGCATCTAATATATGAAGATGTTCAGCGTTGGAAGTTGATTAGTAAATTGTACTTTCATGTCTAACGGTCTATTATCAAGGCTTTGATATTACATATTGGGCCAAATTTAAATTTTGGTTTGACAACAATCGAACAACATTAGTGTGATCGTAGGTTGTGGTATCACTCCCCCCCCCCAAAAAAAATTCCGTAATGTACTAGTTTTTTTAAGAAAGTATTTCTGAGATGAATAATAATCATTAATCTACAAGTTCATTTTTTGATTTTTGTCCCTTCCATCTTAGGCTCATCAATGCTTTTCTATCACAATTATGTTCTTCATGTACAATTTGAAATTCAATATTCTGATAGATATATATTTTTCAAGGTATTGTTTTTAGATTTTTTAAATTTTTGTTCCAACTAAAACATAGAATTTTTTAGATATATGTTCAACTAAAATACTATGTGTGTGGTACAGGCGAAGTCTAGTTTTATATTATTAAACATCGTAGGCTAATACGATAAGAATAGAATTTGAATTCCATGGCTTCATTCATCAAGTAGTCATTGCTCTTTATACGGGGAAAATAAATACAATCATTTTAAGTATACCAACAAAAATGAACACTAAATTTTTGTTAAATTTTTTATATCAATTGGGTCTTAAACAAAGAGTAATGCATATAAGCTCAAATGTGGTTCCAACTCAAAACCCATTGGCAATGGGTGAAGTAACTCACAAATTTATATACATGCTCAAATCCCTCAATTTCATCAATGTGGGACAAACACCCACTTTCATATTCTTTGTATTTTATCAATGTAGGACAATACTACTTTTATACTCCGACAATTTACGATAACATCAAGTGATGCAATTAAAGGGAAAGAATCGCCTTAAAAACAATAGATTTAAGGATAAAATTAAAATAAACCAATTCGCAAGTTTGTATACTCACAATGTACTTTTCATGAGCGTAGTTAAATACTAACTCACAAGAACAAATGACAAACTCAAGTCATCTTTGCCACCACTATGGTGTAGTGTGATTGAGAAAACATAACGACAACATCTTCTCGATATAAAGTTTGATGGAGCTTGAAAGAATCATTGCTAAAAAACATCATTATTCCGATGGAATTTCCGACCGAAAAAGTAAATTTTTCTGTCGAAACACGAATTTTCCGACGGAATTTCTGACCAACGAAGGACGTTGGGATATAGCTCCTCGATAAGCCTTTCCGACAGACTAACACAATCCGTCGTAGGATTTTACGATGGACTTCCGACGGAATACGCTAGCCATCAGAATTTCAAAATTTTAAAATTTGAAAAAAAATCCTTTGGAAATCTGTCGAAATTCCGTCAGTGTTTTTAAATTTTATTTTAGAAACAATAAAAAATATAGTACTCAACTATAGAAACATTTTTTAATGTATCTAATACACAATAAATTCTCATTATTGACATTAAATTGATATTAACATTAAATTCTACTTTAATAAAGAATTATAATCCTTAACAATATATTAAATTACAAATTGAGAACAAATTATCAACTTAACAAACCAACATCAACGTAGCAAACTAACTATACAAAGTATCAAATTTACGTAAATAAATACAAACTAATTATACAAATTATTAAATTCAACATATATACTTAATTCACTACAAATTTGTGCAAATTACACACGAGAAAACCTTTTCAATAAGCCAACGACAAATGATGGCGGGAGGAGGTGACGGCGATGTGGTGGTGGTAAGTGGCGCTGGGGGCAATGGCAAGCATCATTAATGCATTGCTTCCTCCCTCTCTATTTTGTGAAATGAGCACCGAAAAATGCCTGGAGCAAAATTTATAAGAGAAATTTCGACGGAACATTCAGTAGGATTAAAAAAGTAATTTTTCTGATGGAATTCCGACTAACTTTTCTGTCAGAATATTGAAAAAATTTTGAATTGTCCCTCCATTCAACTCCGGGTCAGAAAAAACTTTTTCAGAATTTTTAAATATTTTTCGGCGAAAAATCTATTGGAATTCCATCGGAAAAAAGTTTGTCGGAAAATCCGTTGCAATTCCAACGAATCTGTCAGAATCCGTCAGAATCCGTCGGAATTCAATCGGAGATTCCAAAGGACCTGTTTTCCGACCCGAATCGGTCAGCATCCATCAAAATTCCGTCGGAGATTCTAATGGACTTATTTTCCGTCAGAATAAGGTGAAATTTTTAGTAGTATGAATTTGAAAGCAATACACTGTTTGATATATTCTTGTCCATTATCATGAAAGGGCCATGAAATCACCTTCTTGTCGGATCTGTTCCATTGTGCAAATGGGGAAACCTCATTGGGGGTTTTGATATTTGGGCAATTTCAATGGACTTTTCGCAGGTGTTATAGTTCTAGCCATTAAGAATTCATTAACAAGAACACTGCCAGAGATATCAGAAGGATGTAAGAAAAAAATGTGTAAAGGACTTAGAATAATTCCAAAAATTGTATTTGGAATTATGTTGTTCATAACTCTTTAATTATTCAAAATTCTTTAATTGTCACATCTATGGAAGAGGAAGAAGAGAGAAATCAAATGAGCCTAAGCTCTGATATCATGAAACGGAAAGCAGAGGAACAAACAGCAGAGAAAACATGAAGTATATCTTATTTCTATTTTTTTAATTTAAAAAAAAAACTTGAATCAATAAGTACTTACACTACCATCGTGAATATATATGCATAAACCTCTCAAATGCAAGAGTAAAATGCTAGTCCTAACAACCCAGTGCCATCTACGATAGAAGGCTAACCAACGATGTAGCTAGTTGTGAAATCAGTTAATAAGGCATGTTTAAATTGTTTTCATTAAATATCTGGACAATTCTTAAACAAAATGTCCGGTGCTCCTTTTTTTGGGCTTTCAACAAATTCAATTCGTAATTGTTAATTAGAAAAAGAAAAGTAATTAGAATTTTTTTTACTAGTGAGGTGCTAAACACATCATTAAATTTGGTGATCATGAGAACACCCAATATTAAAAATTTAGTATTTTTTGCACTATTTTTAAAATTTGATGCTTTTTAAAAATCTTCAATAAAGTTGAGTGATTTTCCAAAATTTTTTCCTATTTCAAAATTGTCTAAAATCACACACGCCTAAGCTGATTATAATTGTTTATTTATAGTGTTTTTCCATTTGACAAGAAAAAAACTGAAAACGCCAACTTTGATCAGTGATAGGCGTTGTGCACAGAGAGTTTACATTGATATCCAAAAACAACAAAATAAACTATAAAATAAAAAACTGCGATATACTTATGAAGTAAATGACATTCACAAGCTGATGGCACCTAACAATGGTGTTGCTCTTTATTTTACCCTAGGGGAAAAAAAAGTTGATGGCATAAGTGTTTCTTACGACAAAGCGACCAATATAATGTAATTTTAACATTGACTGATGCCCACATAACTTGTAGTAAAACACCTCGTAATTATTTTGCTTTGATTGAAAGCAGTGTTTTAAATGATTTAAAATCATCAAATTTTCAATTATTAGAATTAAGTATGAATATTAAAACTCTAATATTTGTTGGTTAAAGTGTCAAATATAAAATAACACCATAACTAGATCAACCCATCGTGAAGGCACATCATGTGCATAATCTTCTAATTGTGAAAAAATATAGATAAAAGGATAATTTTTCATAATTTCTAAATTATAATACCCTTATACTACCCAATCATTTTTTTTTTTAAATTTAATACATGCTAATATGACTTTTAAGTAAAAAAACAATTAAAATATTTATCATTTTACTTTTAACCGTATACAACTTCCTTGAAACTTTGTTTTCGGTTAAAAAAAAAACGTTTTAATTTCTCCATCATCTTACAACTCCTTTAGTTCGGTCCAACTTTGTACTCAGTTTTCATTGCCAAGACCAATCCTGAAAACACATACTGCTAGTGTCTCAACTATGACAACCAGTCCAACAGTAGCACACAGCAGATGCCAAGCCCCCGGGGGGGGCTTAGAGATATGACAGCACTTCAATGTACATAGTACACACTAGCTGGATACAAACAAATTAAATTACTGTATGGTGTAATCCAATTATGGCAGAACAAACAGAAATTTACTGTGGGAAAATTACAAGCATGTTAATCATTGACTGTGATGCAACCAAGTGATTTTTTTTACAATAAATGAGTGTTGCTTTTGGAGGAAAAAATAAGCGGGTCAAATTTCAATGGAGAGATGAATTATCAGACTACCTTTAGTAATTATTAGAGGAAAGACAAGGAGGTGTGAGAAAGAAGCCACTGGAAATATTTAGGGCTTTCATATTTGCTCTGCTTTTCTCCATTCAACCTCAGCAAGGTCATCACCTCTCTACTCCCTCTTCGTACAACTATTGCTCCACCATATCTCTCAACCTCTCTACTGTTTATGCGAAAGGGAAGTAATTTCAGAGTGAATTCGGTGATTGTCAACATGAATCCATGAATGGGTGAGAAGAATGGGTTTAGGCAAGAAGCATGGTGGTCCACCTTCAACATCAGCAACTTCATCAATTATTTCTATACTTCTGTAAAATTTATGATGAAGGTGGAGAGATTATGATGAGGGTGACCGATTCGCGTGAATCGAAAAGACTGGAAAGTCCGTAGATGATAAACTGCTGTAAGTAGTTGGATAAACAACAAGTATGTCATATTTGGTGGTAAATGCTAGTTATATGTCAATAAAATGCGCTTCTTGTTCTTCTTATTGCTGTTATGGATGGTAATTGACCGGACATATATGCATGCCATGATTTTATTCATTATTTACCATGGTAGTAGGGGTGTTATTATTGTATAATCCAAGATGTATGGAAGTATAGTGAGGATAGTGTACCATAAAAGTGTGACGGAAGGCAGCTATTCTTTTAAAAAAACAAATAGTGGCATAACTGTGTATATAGAATTTTATATGACAATGCAAGTGCGAGTGGATAAGATATCTGGTAGGCAATAGTACACTCGGAGGGAAAAATTAAGATGTTATAAAAAAGGAGTGAAAGGGTGATAATGCTGATGAAAGGCCATCATAGGGGTATTTACAAACCAAGGTCACCTTAATTGTATTGCATAGTAGATATAGTTTAGTAATTAGGTACATCGATGGCCATAGAGATGGGAACAACGTGAGCCACTTATGAAAAGTAAATGATAAACTGATATTTCAGCTGACAAATTGTTGTTATCATAATTCATGCACAACAAATACAAAGGTATTAGAAAAGTTGATGGGAGTGGTTGTTGTAACGATCACGTAAAATGAATATAGATGGTGTCGTTATAGGAGCCAAGGGAGGGGGAATGAATTAGTTGTGTATGTACTATGGGAGGAGTGTTGGAGAAAGGTGGAGATGAGAAAGTGACCTATGAGGGAGGGTTAAGACAATATATGCTAGTGAACAAGGGAATGGGGGTAAAGGAGGTGCAAAGAATGGTAACAGAGAGTATATGTGGAGATTTTTCGGGGCATAAAGTATGCTACAGCTTGAAGTATGACAGACAAATGTTAGTGCCAGTTGAGGCGAATATGGATGTAAGGATGATTTTCAATAGAAATGATGAACATGGCTATTTATATGGGCTGATGGTTGTTGAACGGTAAATTTACCCATTTTACGTGCCTTTTTCACCCACTTTTTGCTCGTATAATATCTTAATTTTTAGGATTTTACCTTGTTTTATTTATGTTATGTAGGAAATAACTCCAAATCAAGCAAACGTCGCAAAAAGAGACGAAGACGGGACGAAACGAAGAAAACCAGCAGAAACCGTTGAAAACCGGCAAAAACCGGACAAACCGGGGAGGCGCGACACCGTGCCACCAGCAATGTGGCACGGTGTGGCCGTGCCATGTGGCACGGCCGTGCCACCTTGGCACGGTCTGGCCGTGCCACATGGCACGACCGCGCCGCCTCCCCAGTTCGTCGGGCTCGCGCGATTCTATTTAAGTTCTGTTCGGGCGTCTGTTTGAGGGGTCGCTCGGGGGTTCTTCCAGGCGATTTTTAGGGTAGTTTAGTTTAGGTTTTAGCCAATAAAAACTCCATTGAGAGGATTAGATTAGGGTTGTATTGGATTGTTCTTGGATTCAAGCAATTGGATTTGAAGTTCCTTCCATCAATCTATAAGCCTTCTTCTCTCTTTCTCCACTTATTTCAATTTAGCTATTGTTTGTTCTTATTTTGATTATGTTAGTTTAGATTGTGTTTAGTTTATTTGTTTAGTTTTCATTGTTAATCCTTGTTTTATTTGGTTGGTAGATTTGTTTAGTTTCATGTCTCTTCTCCCTAGTTCATGCTTGTGTTCTCCATTAGTTTAGGTTTAGGTTTTGTGTTTTGTTGATGATTAGTTGTTAGATTTTGTTGGCTTGGATTGTGATTAGCCTCTTGATGGCTAATTAATCTTGTATTTGGCCTAACCATACCCAATCTATGCTAGAACTTAGAGTTTTCCTTCACGCCCGCCAAGTGTTCGATGAAATGCCTGAGAGGGTTTTCATCCATATTTTTGGGCGATTGACTTATGCTGAGAGGTGAGGTCAATTTGCTAGTGTGGGAGAGGGAATGGCCGAGTTCGGGACACGAAAGTAGTATCCGAATCGAGCTAGGTCCGGGGTTGCTAGTTTTGTGGTCTAATTCGACTAACCCCACGAAAGTAGGTGGTTACGCGAGTTAGACTAGCTCATGACCCTTGAGAGAGGGCTTGGGTGGCCTTTGATGGTGCAACCGACCATCTCTAGTTCGTAGTGTGGTTTGGGTAGGTTAGGACTCGTCTTGGTTAGTTGGTTCATCCATTGGTAAAATCACAACTCCAAGTCGCTTGTTTCTATGTTTGTAGCATAGTTTAGCTCCCTACTCCTTCACCCTTCGATCCTGCCTAGCTCGAGACGCTTTAGCTAGCCGTGGTAGTTGGAAACACAATTCCCTGCGGACGACACCCCAAGTACGCAACGATACACCTTGCACTTGGGGTTTACAAATATTAAAACTCTGTTTTTCCGCTAACAAGTTGATGGCGCCGTTGCCGGGGACTTGGCATTTTTCAATATTGGGGTTTACTTCAGCATTCGAGACTAGGCCTTTAGAAAATTCAAAAAAAAAAAAAGCAAAAAATCAAAAATTTCAAAAAAAATATGTCTCTTTCCCACTTCCCTCAACATGAGCATGAATTGTTTTGGCAATACTATGATAGATTACATGCTTTTCTTACTCATTGTGGTTATTGCCTAGAAAAGTGGGAAATTTTGAACATGGTCTATGAGGGTGTGACTTGTGAGACCCGTGCTCTTTTGGAGCATTGGGATTTCTGTGCTCGAAATGCTGATGAAGCTTGGGAATTACTTGAGTGGTTGGCTAGGGATACTTATGAATTTGAGACTAGTCAATTTACTTTATCCACCCCATCCCCTTGCATTCCTAATTATACACCTCTTGCATGTGAGATCTGCCATTGTTCTGACCATGACAGTGTTTCTTGTCCCTATCGTATTTCTGCTGATAATTTTGCTAGAATTTCTAATATGATAGAGGCCATGAACAAACAACAAGTTGAGTTCGCTGAGTTTGTTAATAAACTGCGGGAGTATGACCTATCACTCAAGACTGACCCTAGTTCTAGTACTCCTAGACTTGATGTCAATCTGTGGGATGATGGTGTATCTTTTCCTCCTCTAGAGTCCGGACTAGAGGACGTGCTCGATCCTCCCTTGCCTACTCTGCCTCTTGTTGCTCCATCCCTACCTAGCACCTCTAAGGACAACACTATGACCTATCCTGATCCACCTTTCTCTTTAGTTCAGTCGACGGAGTTCGAGGTAGGTGAGATATTTTGTGTTGGTGCTAGTATCGATGGGGATGATTTATGTCTTGAGTCAGATGATACTTTTAGTGAGATGCATGACCTGGACGAGATCCTCGAGGGGGAATCCTGCGTGGATGCTGTGGCTGCAGTTTCATCTAGTTCTGATCTTACTGACCATGTATCCCTCAACCCCCTTGATTTTTCTCATACTTCTTCATGTTCACTACCCTCCCCTTCCCCTCAATATTATGACCTCTCACCGATCAATTCTCTTGCGGTGCTCGAGGGGAATGTGGTTGACTGTTCTGTGTCCCTAGGTGCCTTTAGAGGGTATGACCCCTCTCTTGACCCTTATAGTCTATACCTAGAGGACATGCCTGGAAAAATCATCTTTCCTATTGCATTCAATCATTCTACTGATTTTTCTAAGGCATTTGATAAATTTAGGAGAGCACTTACTATTATTTCTACATTCCTGTTTAAGTGCTCTTACTTACACTCATCTGAGTTGCAGGCTCAGGTGTTTGATAAATTTCTGCGAGCGTTGACGGCATTTGAGTTAGCGATGCGCGTCCTGAACGCCACCGAGGAGTGGCTGATGCTCCTCGCGCTTCCCCAACCTCGTCCTAGCGAGGTGTAGTTCGGGTACATTCAGTACCCGACCTGGTATAATCGTTCTCACTCTTCTCTTCCCCCCTTCTTTTTATTTTTCTTTTCTTTCTTTTTTGTTTTTGTTTAGTTGTGAATATTAGGATTGTGTTTTTGTTGGTGATCATCTTGTAGTGAAATTTGGATGTTGTTGAGCCGTTGTTGGCTATGATCACCATTTTTGTGTTTTTGTGGATTTTTATTGTGTTGTGATTGGTGGTGTTGTTGGATTGGTCTATATTTGTTTTTGGTGGTGTTAGTTTGTATTTATGTGTGATCGTATTGTTGTTTTGGGTGAGATTGTGTTTTTGGGAGAGTGCGTTAGCTTGTGTATATTTTTGTCAATTTTTGTTTTTCTTGTGTTTGATTTTGTTTTCTTTATTTTTGTGTGTTGGTGATGACTCACGGCTCCCAATGAGGACATTGTGAGATTTAGTGTGGGGGTGTGGTCATCTCCCCTTTTCTTTTTATTTTTGTGAAAATTTTTCTCCTTTTTGTATAAATTTTTCTTTTCCTTTTGAATTTTGGGGAGTTTTGTACTATTTTGATCAGCTTTGATCTCCGGTGCCTTGACTATTAGCTCGTATATAAGTATAATGTGCATGATAGATGTTCATCCCCAATCTGTCGTTTTAGGTCTCAGTTCTAACCCCAACAGTCCACTGTAATTTTGCAATCCAGTCCTGATTTATGTATTATCATCATCCTATATTCTTAGTCTTCCATGATTGACTCCCCTACTTGTCTACTGCACAGCTCCTTTTATATGTGCTGGCACCCCCATTTTCCAAAACAAAAGCAAAAACAAACAAATTCAAGCGCTACTGGGTGTATCCCTTTGAGGCGTGGCATGAGTTTGTATTGAAAAAAAATAATGGAAAAAAAAACAACAAAAAGTGGGGAAGAAAAGAATTGGAAACGACAAGTACCCCTTTGAGGCATGCGCTACTGGGTGTTACCCTTTGAGGCAATACTGTTACTGGGGAAGCTTGCTTTCCATGCTAGCCATTCGAAAAGGTAGCTTGTGTCAGCTGCGTGGGGTTGAGTTTGGTTTTGGTAGGCTTAGTTTTAGGGTGATGATACACTTGCACACAGGCACCAGGATGGATTCATTATTTTCATGCATCGTGGGGTGAAAACCTGATGTCTGAATGCCATTCTTTGGGATGATGTGTCCTGAAATGCATATAATGCTTGTGTACAGACTGATACTTGAGTTACTAGGGGGTTTTGGTTTATCCGAACGTGTACAGTTCACCCTGATGTATATATTTTGTTTTGTCATTTTCATTTTTCGATTTTTGTTTCTCTTTTCTTTGTTTTTCCTTTTTGAGATTTTGTGGGTATATCTTCTGCAAACCCTCACGAGACCTTACTCGTCCACTTGGGGTGACCAAGGGGTTTAAAGGGCTTGTTGCATACGCTAAATGCAACCGTGATTCCTACAAAAGTGACTTAGTTGCTTACTTTAGTTTTTCTTTTATTTTGCTCGAAGACGAGCAAAAGATAGGTGTGGGGGTGTGTTGAACGGTAAATTTACCCATTTACGTGCCTTTTTCACCCACTTTTTGCTCGTATAATAACTTAATTTTTAGGATTTTACCTTGTTTTATTTATGTTATGTAGGAAATAACTCCAAATCAAGCAAACGTCGCAAAAAGGGACGAAGACGGGATGAAACGAAGAAAACCAGCGGAAACCGATGAAAATCGGCAAAAACCGGACAAACCGGGGAGGGGCGACACCGTGCCACCAGCAATGCGGCACGGCTGTGCCACCTTGGCACGGTCAGGCCGTGCCACATGGCACGACCGTGCCGCCTCCCCAGTTCGTCGGGCTCGTGCGATTCTATTTAAGTTCTGTTCGGGCGTCTGTTTGAGGGGTCGCTCGGGGGTTCTTCCAGGCGATTTTTAGGGTAGTTTAGTTTAGGTTTTAGGCAATAAAAACTCCATTGAGAGGATTAGATTAGGGTTGTATTGGATTGTTCTTGGATTCAAGCAATTGGATTTGAAGTTCCTTCCATCAATCTATAAGTCTTCTTCTCTCTTTCTCCACTTATTTCAATTTAGTTATTGTTTGTTCTTATTTTGATTATGTTAGTTTAGATTGTGTTTAGTTTATTTGTTTAGTTTTCATTGTTAATCCTTGTTTTATTTGGTTGGTAGATTTGTTTAGTTTCATGTCTCTTCTCCCTAGTTCATGCTTGTGTTCTCCATTAGTTTAGGTTTAGGTTTTGTGTTTTGTTGATGATTAGTTGTTAGATTTTATTGGCTTGGATTGTGATTAGCCTCTTGATGGCTAATTAATCTTGTATTTGGCCTAACCATACCCAATCTATGCCTAGAACTTAGAGTTTTCCTTCACGCCCGTCAAGTGTTCGATGAAATGCCTGAGAGGGTTTTCATCCATATTTTTAGGCGATTGACTTATGCTGAGAGGTGAGGTCAATTTGCTAGTGTGGGAGAGGGAATGGCCGAGTTCGGGACACGAAAGTAGTATCCGAATCAAGCTAGGTCCGGGGTTGCTAGTTTTGTGGTCTAATTCGACTAACCCCACGAAAGTAGGTGGTTACGCGAGTTAGACTAGCTCATGACCCTTGAGAGAGGGCTTGGGTGGTCTTTGATGGTGCAACCGACCATCTCTAGTTCGTAGTGTGGTTTGGGTAGGTTAGGACTCGTCTTGGTTAGTTGGTTCATCCATTGGTAAAATCACAACTCCAAGTCGCTTGTTTCTGTGTTTGTAGCGTAGTTTAGCTCCCCACTCCTTCACCCTTCGATCCTGCCTAGCTCGAGATGCTTTAGCTAGCCCTGGTAGTTGGAAACACAATTCCCTGCGGACGACACCCCAAGTACTCAACGATACACCTTGCACTTGGGGTTTACAAATATTAAAACTCTGTTTTTCCACTAACAATGGTTTCAAGAGGACCTGCCGTAAATCCCAAGCTGATTTTGATGCAAATTGACATTGGTGATGTAGTTCAAGTTGAAGACTCCTTAGATAGTTCGTTTGTAGTAGGCACAAGTTGGACATGATTCCAGGGTGAAAAATTAATGTCTTTATTATATTGTTGGTATTTTCAAACGCTTGTAACCCTAATATGATAAGGGTGTACCAATTATGTGCCATCGTTTTTGTTATTGTAGCCGCTGAGGGTGATGAATATGTCACTCTAGAGTCATAATCTTTGGTTGTTGTACAGCTCGTATCTGATGAAGTCAAATTCTAACAGGTTCAGTGGTTGCAAAAAATATTATTGTTTAGCTAACTACAGTGCCATGTTTACTGTGGTACGCAATAGCTACACCTAGTGTACGTACTGGCTGTTTTGGAGGACATGACGAGTGTGTGGCGATGTGCTCCCTAGACAAGGATCTGTCATTATTCCAGTGGTGATCTTCATGCCTACTTCCATGGTGACATTGTGGAGGTTGAGTATATAGCACATGGTTTGGAAGGGTCAGATAAAAGAAAGCATGTACTTGCTAGTGGCAAAACATTATAAATTCCTTAACACTGTTAATCCTTCTAAATAAATGGATAATTGGGCACGAATGTTAATCAAGTCCACTTAATTTTTTAAAATAGATTACAACGATGAAACTCAGTTTAACAACTTCCTACATTAAATGGGTATGGGTTATGTTCATTCCAATGCGTGTAAGGAGCATGTTAAGTTAATAATGAGAGATGTTCACCTCGTTGAAGATAAACATGAGTACGAGCCCAACAAAGACTATACAAATCTCCTACCTCCTCAAAGGCGGCACAATGTATGGTGAGTACACATTATTTCAGAGGTTGGTGCAGGTAGAAATCGTGTGAATGAAATGTTGAATATGAGTACAATGACATGGAAGGACCCAATTGCTATTATTGTACACTACAACAGACATTGCAATAAATCTAATTTGATAAAGTTTATTTATACGAAGTTAAAAAAATTCATTGCAACCACTCCATATCTTCAGTACTTAAGTATGTATTCAATGGTTGGTTCTAACAAATGTCGTACTTAGTATAACTGTATAAATAAGTTGCAATTATATAGTTGGTAGTTAGATTCAACTGTAACAGATATGACAACGTGTTTCCCCACAAGTGACGAAGACCATACACATTTTATTAAATCTCTATCATACCAATACACTATATTCACTCATCTTTCCATTCAAACATAGTATTAATGTATTATTTTCCAAAGATAGCCATAGTTCAATGCAATCGAATTTATCGTTCCGTTCTGTATTCTATCCTAATGCTGGTGGCATCCACCACCTTTATTAATGAGGAAGTAACTACTGTGTTGGCCCTTCCACCTAATATTGGTTAGATGGAGGGTCCAAATTTTATCCCCATCGATAACTTAATATTACAGTTTTTTTATGGCCTTCTTCTTACAATCATCGGGCAACTTTGATAGTGTCACACTGTTACCTACCCACGGTTGCACAAACTCAGTGCATGATTCCCTCCTTGGTACATGTTCCGACACAAAATTAGAGAGCTCAGTTTTAACTAGACCCAACAATAGCAACGTTGACATTTAGCGTCAACTGATGGTAGGTCATTGTTACGACTTCAACAGCTTGGTACAAAAGAAGACATGCTCAAGATGTTCTACATATAACTCATCCCTACACGGTCAATTACCCTGCTCATGACATTTGCAATATCTCAATCCGTACCAACACATGAATTCTACGGTTGGAGTAATGACATGTGCGTGCACATACTGTAGAATGGTGTTGCATGATAGGAGATCATTTTGGAGATTAACGATCTTAGATAGGTTGTCACAAAGGCCACCATGTTTATATTTACTACTACATGTGCATGGATGCAATAATAACCAATTAAACAGACAACCTATCTTTACTAATAACATATTTATTAAGCATACTCAATCCCGTATGCCATTGGAACTACCCATATAAAATCATTCATCAATCATACATACACAAAAAGGTGCACATATGCACACATTGCCCATCCAACCGTTCAAATAAACTCCATACACCTGCTTATCATTCATTCCTTACGATGGTAAACATTGCACAAATAGTGGGTGAATAACAATTTTGGGTGCAACCATTGCACCTACAAAAAATGACCTTTTCTCCTTCAATCCAACAGCATACAAAGTTTTTATACTAGACTGTATTATGACATAATGTCAATTTCATAAACTCTAACAAGGGATACCATAATGGTATATAATTACTAAACACCATACACAAATGAGTTAAAAGTATGTGTAATTACTAAAATGTGGACCAACTCATCATATTTTGCGACTAGTAAGTATGTGCATTCTTCTCTCTGGCCCTCCAAACCATGTCCTAGGTATCCAACATCCACAATGTCACCATGGAAGTAGGCATGAAAATCACCACTGGGATAATGACATATCCTCATCCAGGGAGCATATCTCTACACACTCATCATGTCTCCCAAGACAGCCAGTACGTACACCAGGTATAGCCATTGCGTACCACGGGAAACATGATACTGCAGTTAGGTAAACAATAATATTGTTTGCAACCACTGAACCTGCAAGAATATCACCTCAACATATACGAATTGTATAATAGCCAAACATTTGGCTCTAGAGTGACATATTCATCACCCCTAGCGGCTACAATAACAAATACCATAATGACACACAATTAGTACACCCTTATCATATTCGGGTTATGTTCAATCAAAAATTATGATATTTTATACCCATCTTACTACCTAATATTTGCTCGTAATAAATTAGTTAATTAGATTTTTTATGTGTTTTTATTGTTTTTGTAGATATTATGAGAGTTGAATAAAATGAGCATGAAGGTTGAAAGAAGATGATGTTGGATCAGATTGGAATTAAGGAAAAACAAAGGGGGAAGACTGAAGCCCAGGTCACGGCCAAATTGAGAGAGCCCAGCAGGTTTTCGAGCTACAGTTCTTGACCTATTTTCGTGCCTTGCACATGATCCAGCCAGCGTGTCCTTCTTCGTTTTCCCTTTCCTTCTTTCCCTCCTCATGTAGGGCCAGCCCAGTTCGGTCCTCAGCAGCCCAGTTCCGGTCCCTTCTTCCCTTTCCCTCTTTTCTTTTTCCTTTCTTTTCTTCCCTTGGGCCAGTCCATCTTTCCTTCCCCTTTCTCTTTCTCGGCCCCGTGTCTCTCGTTCCTTCTTTTCCTTTCTCTCCTTTCCCCTTTAGGCCTGCCGTTCCCAGACCAAGCCCAGGCGCTCCCCTCCTCCTTTCCTTTTCTTTTTCCCTTCCACCTTCTCTTCTTCTTTGGTTCAATGGCCCAGCTCGTCAACCCTCCCACTTAACCACCACACGTGCTGGCATGTGACTCCCATCCCCCTCCCTATTTTCTTCTTCTTCCTGCTTCGTCCCTCCTTGCCCAGAACCCAAATAGAGAACCATGAACAGAGTAGAGTAGCCTGCAACTGCTCGTCTCCCTTCCTTTGGCCATTACTCTCTCTCTCTTTCTCTCTCTATCATTTAGTCCATCATCATCACCATCATCAAGGCTACCGTTACAATGCATTGACAACCATTAATTCATCAAATACTGGGGCTAATCGAGGAGAGAGAGGCGGCATTTTGGGAGCAACGGACAGGTTCTTCAGGGCTTAAAAAAGTTGAAAAGGAGAGCAGAGGAGGGTGGCAGATTAGTGTTGAGGGCTCCTGTCAATATCTTCATCGTTTTCGTTTCTGTCGGTTCATAGATTTGTTCATCTTCAAATTTTTCATTTTCATTTAAGTTTTAAGTTGTAATTTAATACATTAGATTCCCAAAATTTAGTTTAATTCACTTCCAGATTGTTAAATTTGAGGTGGAACATTTGCAATCTGGCTTGGGATAACATTCAATTGGGGTTTGAATTTGGTGTCTCGTTGAACTTGGAGCTGATTCTTCTATGCGTTGAGTTTGTACCCTGCTGCTGAGACTTCATCTATTCAAGCATCTGGGTTTTCCGAATGTGCGTTGTTTATGCTGAAATTGCTAAATCAGAACCCTAGTGCTGCTCCTAAGTTCATCCATTTCATGGTGGTTTGATTTAATGACTACTAGTTATGATTGGTAGTTATAAATTCATCGTTCAAGTTTGGTTTTGATTTTTTTGTTCTATAGTCATCTAAGTGCTTGCTAGATACTGTTTTTAGGTTGTTAGTAAGTTCTATGTGTTAATCTGTTTAGCCAGGTTCCCCTCCCCTTGTCACGAGGTGATTGTTATGATCGACCTAATTTCATAACACATCCCTGAGGACGAGATCCATAATTCCTACAACGACAATCGTATACTTGCGGGAAAATCATAACAAGTTTTTGGTGCCGTTGCCGAGGATGATTTTGTGAAATTAAGTTTCCTCGAGTCTTAGTTTAGTATTAGAGTCATTTGAGTCGTTTTCGTTTTAATTTTAGAGTTGTCATTTTTAGTTTAGTTGAGTCGTTAATTCGTTTCAAAAATTTTGTTTAGTGTTCATTCTGAATTTAGTTAGTATTTTGATTTTTGATGTTTATCGAGATTAGTTTTATTTTTAGAGTTTGTTGTTGGCTGAAAAAACAGTACTAATGCATTTGGTTTATGTGCAGCAATAGACGCAAAGTAGAACTGATCTAGAGAAAAAGTCAGTGCAGATTTTTCAACAATTCATAATCTGTTTGAATTTTCTGGGAAAATTCAAATAGATTTTTTCTATTTTGATATTTTTCCTAAATTTATCATAATTTTTAGAGTTTGTGTGAATATTTGTAGAATATTTGGAGCTGTCATGATTTTTCTGTGAATTTTGGACTTAATAATATGTTTGCATTTTTCTGCACTGTTCGGGGACAGAAAAAATTCGAGGAAAAATATATTTATGTCCCTTGTGATTGAGTGGATTTTGTTGTATATTTAGTTCTGATTTTAGGAGTCTTATTTTCTGTTTTAAATTTTACTTTTAGAATTAGGTTGTTTAGGTGTAGTTTTATTTATTTATTTTTAGTTTCTTTGTGTTTGTGCTTTTGTTTGAGTTTTGCTTATTTTCTATTTGTAAATTTTCTTTACTTTAGATTCACTCTTTTTTGTTTTGTTTTGTTTTGTCATTTTGTGGAAAGAAAAAGAAAAGAAAAAACATATAAAAAGAAAAAAAAGAAAAGACCAAAAATAGAACCTTTGGTGAGGGTGTGGGATTTATATGACTGGTTGGGTTAGAAATCCTGAAAATAATCGACTTTTTAGGAGTGAACATGACCCCAAGATTGAATTAACACCTGAATCTGAACCCAAGCCTAGAATTGAAGGAATGGCACAGGAAAGATCTTTGAGTGATATTTTCTATCCTTCTAGGACTGCTTTGCCATCCTGTTTTACTATACCTGACCTTGAACCGAATGGTACTTTCGAATTGAGACCTTATTATACTCAGATGCTCCCTAAATTTACTAGTTTAGAGGATGCTTATTTATTTTTAAGGGAATTCGAAGAAGTATGCTCCATGAAGCATTTCCCTAATATCCCCATTGATGTTGTGCGCATGAAATTGATTCCTTTTGCTTTGAAAGATTCTGCTAAACGTTGGATGTACAACTTAGCTGCTAATTCTGTTGCTTCTTGGAATGATTTTGTATGATTGTTTTTAAAAAAATATTTTCCTAATGCTAAGACTGTTAAGCTGAGGAATGAGATTAATCAATTTGTGCAACTCGATAGGGAATCATTTTGGAAATATTTTGATAGGTTCAAAAATTTGCTGGTCCAGTGTCCCCATCATAGTTTAGATCAAGCACGTTTGTGCCAGATTGTTTATAAAGGATTGGACCAACAAACTAGAACTATGGTAGAGTCCATGTGTCAGGGTGACTTTCTTTCTAAGGGCGCCATGGCTGCTCGGGAATTTTTAGAGAATTTAGCTGAGAAAACCATGCAATGGGAAACTGCTCGTGATGACAGTCTAAGTTAGTGGATTACAAGGGGTAGGTTGCATTCTATTTCTGATGTAAGTCACTTAGAGTCTAAGATTGCTATTCTGGAAAATATGTTAAAGGGGTTGTCTCCCTAAATGCCCTAGATGTCTCAGACTTGTATTGTGTCATGTTCCCACTGTCAGGCCTTAGATCATTCCTTAAGCACTTGTCCTTATTTTGCTCATCAATTAGCAACTGGACAAGAGCAAGTGAGTATGGCCTTCTAGAGACCAAAGATCGATCCATTTTCCCCTTATTATAATCTAGGGTAGAGGAATTACCCTAACTTTTCTTGGAGTAATGGACCGAATGCTGCAATTCCTAACTCCTAACCTATTTTTTCATCCTCACTCCCAATTCTTTTCAGAGACTGGCTTTTTTAGGTGTACCCAATGCATCTAGACCTCCACCCCCTGTAGCTCAAGCTCAATCTCCTCCTGGCTACACTGATATTGATAGAATGGAGAGGAGAATTAACAGTAATGTGGAGAGAATGATAAGTGCTAATGTGGAGAAAATGATGCAAATGATGACTGAACAGGTTTTCCAATTAGCATCATCTTCTAGGGAGCTAGGTACTTTTCCAAGTCAACCTGAGGTAAACCCTAAGGGTCATGCCTCTTTGTCTTCTGGTGCTAACCCTAGTGAGTTTGTGAGGAAAGTAAATGCAGTTATATCTCTTCGATCTGGTCGCAAGATTGACAATCAAGTGAGAAATCCCAATGAACCTTGCAGGTATCCTCACCAATTTTTCCAGAATTCTTCTTCTTTCTCTTCCCCCTCTTCTCCAGAAACTGGTTCATCTAGTAAGTCAGAGGATGCTACTGATGGTGTCCTCAATGATTCTGATACTCCTCCCTCTCTTAAGTCACCTTCTAAGAAAAAGGAGCCTGAGGAGAAAGCTTCCTCTGATTCAGTTAAGTCTCCCATAGATTCTTCTACTAAGAAAGTCCATAAGCCTTTGCCTCCTTTTCCCCATAGACTTAAGAAGAAAGACCAAGTTCATGTTGAGAAGATGAGAGAGACCTTCTCTCAAGTTAAGATTAACATTCCCTTACTCGATGCTATTCCACAGATGCCTCCATATGCTCTATTTTTAAAGGATCTGTGTACAACCAAGAGAGCAACTAGTGTCCCTAAAAAGGCTTTCTTAACTTCTGGCACTAGTTCTATCCTTTCTCACTAGATCCCAATGAAGTACAAGGACCCCGGGTGCTCTACTATTTCTATAGTTGTAGGGGACCAGCTCATCCATAGAGCTCTGATTGATTCAGGGACCAGTGTCACCTTGATACCCTTCACTGAGTATGAGAGGTTAGGGTTAGGTGAGCTGAAACCTACCAAGATGGTCATTCAATTAGCTGATAGATCGACCAGGTTACCTAGGGGTATTAGTGAGGATGTGCTAATTAGAGTGGGTGAATTTATTTACCCAGTGGACTTTGTTATAATTGAGACAGAGAAGGTGTCAAATATGGCTAGTCAAGTCCCTGTGATTCTAGGGCGTCCTTTCTTGGCCACTGCCAATGCCCTCATTAATTACAGAAATGGAATGATGAGACTGTCTTTTGGCAATATGACTATTGAATTGAACATCTTTAACATGCAAAGACAGCCCTCTGGTATTGATGATATGGAATTTTCTACTCTTAACTGGGTAGAAGATTTTGTATTTGATGATACTTTTGATGAAATGTTTGCTACTGAGTACGAGTCCTTTCTCGTGAATGATAAGCCTGAATATGATGTGTTCACGTTTGATGACTTGTGTTCTACTACTGATTGCTTGCTCACTGCTGTTTCTGAGTCTATGTATGAATCTGTTTCCCCTCCTGCTCTTGAATTGAAGCCTCTTCCTGACTCTCTTAAGTATGTATTCCTAGAACCCGACAAATCTTTGCCTATCATTATTACTTCTGACCTAGACCGAGATCAAGAGAACAAACTCATTGCTTTACTTAGAGAGAACAAAGAACCCATAGGTTGGACGTTAGGAGACATTAAGGGTATTAGTCCTTCCATTGTGCAACATAGAATTCATTTAGAGGACAATGCTAAACCCTACTGAGACCGCCAAAAGGCGTTTGAACCCAACTCTTCAGGAAGTAGTTAGGAAGGAAGTGTTAAATTGACTGAACCATGGGATCATTTACCCAATTTCTGATAGTGAGTGGGTTAGCCCTGTTCAAGTTGTTCCTAAGAAGACCGGTATTACTGTGATTAGGAATGACAAGAACGAGTTAGTCCCTACTCGTGTCTAAGCTGGGTGGCGTGTGTGTATCGATTATAGGAAATTAAATGCTGCCACTAAAAAAGACCATTTTTCCCTTCCTTTCTTGGACTAAATGTTAGAGAGGTTGGCTAAACATTCCTTCTACTGCTTTTTAGATGGATATTCTAGCTATACCCAGATCTCTATTGCTCCTGAGGATCAGGAGAAGACTACTTTTACCTGCCCATTTGGGATATCTGCCTTTAGGCAAATGCCGTTTGGACTGTACAATGCCTGTGCTACCTTTCAACATTATATGATTTCCATTTTCCCAGATTTAGTTGAACACTACTTGGAAATTTTCATGGATGACTTTTCTGTGTTTGGGTATTCCTTTGATGAATGCTTGTCTAATCTGATAAAAGTGTTGGGAAGTTGTAGAGAGAAAAATTTGACTTTGAACTGGGAGAAGTGTCATTTTATGGTCAAAAAGGGCATAGTCTTAGGCCACATCATTTGTAAAGATGAGATTTAAGTAGACAAGGCTAAGACTGATTTGATTGTCAATTTTTCCCTCCCACCTATGTGAAAGAGGTAAGGTCTTTTCTTGGACATGCTAGCGTCTATTGTCAATTCATTAGAGACGTTAGTAAGATAGCAAAGCCCTTGACCAACTTGTTAGCTAAGGAGGTGCCATTTCACTTCTCTGAGGAATGTCTTGTGGCCTTCACTAAGCTTAAGGAATCCTTGACCTCTGCTCCCGTTCTTCATCCTCCTATCTGGGGAGAACCATTTGAATTGATGTGTGATGCATCTAATTATGCTATTGGGGTTGTTCTCGGACAGCGTGTTGATAAGAAGCCCCATGTCATCTATTATGCTAGTCACACTCTGAATGATGCCCAACTAAACTATACTGTTACTGAGAAAGAATTTTTTACTGTGATATTTGGTTTTAAAAAGTTTAGACCTTACTTGATTGCGTCTCATGTGATTGTCTATATCGATCACTCTGCTCTTAAGCATCTTCTTTCTAAGAAGGATGCTAAACCTAGACTGATGAGATGGATCTTGCTTTTGCAAGAGTTTGATTGTGACATTAGGGATAAGAAAGGTTCTAAGAACCTTGTAGCTGACCATTTGTCTAGGATCCTCTATAATACAGAGAGTGAGTCAACTATTTCTGAGTGCTTCCCTGATGAGCAATTGTATGCTGTCCATCCTGATCCTTGGTATGCTGACATTGTGAACTATCTAGTTGCTGGTAGGATCCTTGAGGGTTGGACCAAGAATGATAGGGATAGGTTCTTTCACCTTGTGAAATTCTTTATTTGGGATGATCCTTATTTGTTTAAGTACTGTGCTAACCAAGTCTTTAGGAGGTGTATTCCCGACAATGATGTGAGGAGTGTCCTTTCTTTTTGTTATGATCAGGCATGTGGGGGGCATTTTAGTGGAAGGAAGACTACAGCCAAAGTTCTTCAATATGAATTCTACTGGCCCACTTTATTTAAGGATGCTTTTGAATATTGTAAGAGTTGCCCTAGGTGCCAGCAGTTGGGTAGAATAAGCAGGCGGGATACGATGCCATTGAGTCCCATCATTGTTGTGGAGATTTTTGATGTGTGGGGAATAGACTTTGTGGGACCATTTTCATCATCTTTTGGGAATGAGTATATTCTGTTAGTTGTGGATTATGTCTCTAAATGGATTGAGGCCATCCCTTCTAGGACTAATGATGCTAAGGTTGTCGTGAAGTTCCTTAGGGAGAACATCTTTGCTAGATTTGGCATGCCCCGAGCTATCATTAGTGATCAGGGGACCCATTTCAATAATCGGTCTTTTGATGCCTTACTGAAAAGGTATTCCATAATCCATAGGCTTGCTACCCCTTATCACCCCCCAACTGGTGGCCAAGTCGAAGTGTCCAATCGGTAGATTAAACAGATTCTAGAGAAGACAGTGAGTCGGAATAGGAAAGATTGGGCCAACAAGCTTATTGATGCTCTTTGGGCTTATAGAATGGCTTTCAAAACCCCCTTAGGTATGTCACCCTATAGGGTTGTTTATGGTAAGCCTTGTCATCTCCTGGTTGAGATTGAGCATAGAGCTTGGTGGGCCATTAAAATGCTCAACTATGACTTGACTGAGGCCGATGAGGAGCGCAGACTACAATTTGGGTGAGCTTGAGGAGATAAGAGCTGAAGCATATGACAGTGCTCAATCTTACAAAGAGAGAGCTTAGTTGTTCTATGATAAACATATTCTTAGGAAAGAGTTTGCCCCGAGAATGAAAGTACTCTTATATAATTCTAAGCTCCATTTGTTTCCAGAAAAATTGAGGTCCCGATGGACGGGTCCCTATTTTGTCTCACGTGTTTTCCCTTATGGTGCAGTCGAAATTCAGGACCTAGAGAGTGGCGCTAAATTTAAAGTGAATGGCCAGCGACTGAAGCAAGTTTTGGAGTTGCCCGGCAAGAAGGATGTGGAGTGTCTGATACTCATCGAGCCGAGTCCTGATCTGTGATAGTGTAAAGATAGCTCAGGTGTACTTAACACCCGACCTGATTTCTTTTCATCCCTCCTCTCCTTTTCTCTTTTTCTTCTTTTTACTTTCTCTTTTCTTTTTGTATAGATGGTTGTTTTTGTTTTGTGTATATATGTTGTATATTTGATTTTGAGTCATGCCCTTTTTGTTTTTTTGAGTCTTCTTTTTATACATTTATTTTCAGGTTTTATTTTGGGTTCTTATGGTTCTTTCCACTCCCAATGAAGACATTGTGAGATTTAGGTGTGGGGGTGGGGGAACTTTGAAAAACTTTGAAAAAACCAAAAAAAAAAAAAATTGAAAATCTAAAAAGATTTTTGTTTTGTTTTTTGGGAAGCTTTGTACTAATCTGATCAACTTAAATTTCCAGTGCTTTGATTGTTAGCTCATATATACGCATAATGTGCATGTTAGGTCTCCATCCTCGGTGTGTCATTCTTAGCCCTAATTCTAACCCCATTGTTTATTATCGCTGTGTAATCCAATCCCTATTTATTTCATCCTCATTGTCTTAAGGTTTTAGTTTTCCATAATCGGCTCTCCCTCTTGTTTTTGACACAATTGCTTTGATTTTTTTAATTGAAAAGGGAAAAAAGAGAGAAAAACATAAGAATGAGAAAAATGAAAAAAAAAGGAACTGAAAAAAAAAAGAATAGAAAAAAGGAAGTTGAATAAATTTGGAATGACAAGTAACCCTTTGAGGCATGCGCTACTAGGTGTTACCTTTTGAGACAATACTACTACTGCGAAAGCTTGCTTCCTATGTTGATCAGTCAGTAATGTAACTTGTGTCAGTCAAGTGGGATTGAATTTGATTTTGGTAAACTTGAGTTCTAAGATGATGATACACATGCACACAAGTACTGGAATGGATTCTACGTCTTGATATCCAGTGGGGCGAAAAGTTAGTGCTTTGATGTCATCTATAGAGTAGAGAGTCTAGATGTGTACATTTTGTTTATTTGCATGCTAATATCTTTGCTATATAGGTGATTTAGTTAATTAGAATATGTATATATCTTTCCTCAATTTTGTACATATTATTTTTTTTTGAAACCAAAAAAAAACCCAAAAAGATTTTCAAGTTGCTGTTTATGTTTTCTTTTATAGATTTTATGGGTATATCTTCTGCAAACCCTCACGAGACCTTACTCGTCCACTAGGGGTAACCTAGGGGTTTAAAGGGCTGTTGCACGTATTAAGTGCAATCGTGATTCCTATGAAAGTGAGTTAGGATTTAATTTTTCTTTTTCTAGGATTTTTAGTTGTATTTTACTCCAGGACGAGCAAAACTTAGGTGTGGAGGTATTTGTTCAACCAAAAATTATGATATTTTATACCCCTTGTACTACCTAATATTTGCTCGTAATAAATTAGTTAATTAGAATTTTATGTGTTTTTATTGTTTTTGTAGATATTATGAGAGTTGAATAAAATGAGCATGAAGGTTGAAAGAAGATGATGTTGGATCAGATTTGGATTAAGGAAAAACAAAGGGGGAAGACTGAAGCCCAGGTCATGGCCAAATTGCAAGAGCCCAGCAGGTTTTCGGGCTACAGTTCTCGGCCTATTCTCATGCCTTGCACATGATCCAGCTAGTGTGCCCTTCTTCTTTTTCCCTTTCCTTCTCTTCCTCCTCACGTAGGGCCAGCCTAGTTCGGTCCTCAGCAGCCCAGTCCTGGTCCCTCCATCCCTTTCCTTCTTTTCTTTTTCCTTTCTTTTCTTCCCTTGGGCCGGTCCATCTTTCCTTCCCCTTTCTCTCTCTTGGCCTCGTCTCTCTCTTTCCTTCTTTTCCATTCTCTCCTTCCCCCTTTGGGCCTCTCGCTCCCAGACCAAGTCCAGGCACCCCCTCCTCTTTCTTTTCTTTTCTTTTTCCCTTCCATCTTCTCTTCTTCTATGGTTCAACAGCCCAGCCCGTCAACCCTCCCACTTAACCACCACAGGTGCTTGGCACATGACTCCCAGCCTTCTTCTTCCTGCTTCATCCTTCCTTGCCCAAAACCCAAGCAGAGAACCATGAACAGAGCAGAGTAGCCTGCGACCCCTCGTCTCCCTTCCTTTGGCCGTTACTCTCTCTCTCTTTCTCTCTCTATCATTTAGTCCATCATCATCACCATCATCAAGGCTACCGTTACAATGCGTTGACAACCATTAATTCATCAAATAATGGGGCTAATCGAGGAGAGAGAGGCGGTGTTTTAGGAGCAACGAACAGGTTCTTCAAGGCTTAAAAGAGTCGAAGGGGAGAGCAGAGGAGGGTGGCAGATTAGTGTTGAGGGCTCTTGTCAATATCTTTATCATTTTTCGTTTCTTCCGGCTCACAGATTTGTTCATCTTCAAATTTTTCATTTTCGTTTAAGTTTTAAGTTGTAATTTAATACATTAGATTCCCAAAATTTAGTTTTATTCACTTCCGGATTGTTAAATTTGAGGTTAAACGTTTGCAATCTAGCTTGGGATAACATTCAATTGGGGTTCGAATTTAGTGTCTCGTTGAACTTGTAGCTGATTCTTCTATGTGTTGAGTTTGCACCCTGCTGCTGAGACTTTATCTCTTCGAGCATCTGGGTTTTTTGAATGTGTGTTGTTTATGCTGAAATTGTTAAATTAGAACCCTGGTGCTGCTCCTAAGTTCATCCATTTCATGGTGGTTTGATTTAATGACTACTAATTATGATTGGCAGTTATAGATCCATCATTCAAGTTTGGTTTTGATTTTCTGTTCTATAGTCATCTAAGTGCTTGCTAGATACTGTTTTTAGGTTGTTAGTAAGTTCTACGTGTTAATCTGTTTAGCCAGGTTCCCCTCCCCTTATCACGAGGTGATTGTCATAATTGACCTAATTTTATAACACATCCCTGAGGACGATATCCATAATTCCTACAACGACAACCGTATACTTGCGAGAAAATCATAACAGGTTACAAGTGTTTGAAAATACCAAAAATATAATAAAGCCATTAGGTTTTCACCCTAGAATCACATCCGACTTGTGCTTGCCGCATACTAACTATCCAGCGAGTCTTCAACTTGAACTACATCAAACCGATGGCAATTTGCATCAAAATCAGCTTGAAGATTATGGCAGGTCCTCTTCAAACTATCATTGCTGCCTATATAAATAGCCATGTTCTTCATTTTCATTAGAAATCACCCTCACGTCCATATTCGCATCAACTAGCATTAACATTTGCTTATCATGCTTCAAGGTGTAGCATACTCTGTGCTCTGAAAAATCACCACCTATGCTCTCTGTCACCATTCTTAGCACCTCTTTTACCCCCATTCCCTCCTACACTAGCATAAATTTTCTTAAGCCTCCCTCATAGGTTACTTTTCTATCTCCGCCTTCCTCTAAAACTCCCCCCATAACACATACACAACCAATTCCCTTCTCGTCCCCTAGCTCCTATAATGACACCGTTTATATTATCGTCATCACACCCACTCCCGCCAACCTCTCTAATACATTTGTATTTGTCTGGCATGGATTATGATAACAACAATTTATCAGCTTAAACATTAGTGCGTCATTTACTTCTCATAAGTGGCTCATGTTGTTCCCACCTTTATAGCATCGGTTTACCTAATTACTAAACTATGTCTACCATAAAATACAATTAATGTTACCCTGGTTTGTAAGTATCCTTATAATGGCCTTCTATCAGCATTATCACCCTTTAATCCTTTTTTATAACATCTTAATTTATCCCCCTAAGTATACTATTGCCTACCACACATCTTATCCACTCACACTTGCATTGTCATATAAAATTTTATATAAATACTCATGCCACTATTGGTTTTTTTTTTTTTTAAAGAATAGTTGCTTCCGTCACACTTTTATGGTACACTACCCTCACTATATTTACATACATCTTGGAATACATAACAATGACACCCCTACTACCATGGTAAATAATCAACAAAATCATGGTATACTGGGTCAATTACCATCCATAATAACAACAAGAAGAACAAGAAGCGCATTTTACTGACATAAAACCAGCATTTACCACAAAGTATGACATACCTGTTGTTAACCCAACTATTTATAGTGGTTTACCATCTACGAACTTTCCAGTCCTTTCGATTCATGTGAATCAATCACCCTCATCATAATCTCTCCACTTCATTATAAACATTATAGAAGTACAAAAATAATTAATAGAGTTGCTGAAGTTAAAGTTGGACCACCATGTTCCTTGTCTTATCCCATTCTTCTCACCCATTTGTAGATTCATGTTGAAAACCATCGAATTCATCTTGAAATTACTTCCCTTTTGCGTAAACAGTAGAGAGCTTGAGAGATATGATGGAGTAACAGTTGTACAAAGAAGGGACAGAGAGGTGATGGCCCTGCTGAGGTTGAATGGAGAGAAACAGAGCAAATATAAAAGCACCAAATGTTTCCTATGGCTTCTTCTCCACACTTCCTTCTCTCACCTCTAATAATTTCACTAAGGGTAGTTTGGTAATTCACCTCTCTATTGAAATTTGACCCACTTATTTTTCCCTCCAAAAGCAACACTCATTTGTTGTTAAAAAAATCACTTGTTTGCATCACAGTTAATGATAGACCTACTTGTAATTTTCTCATTTACTATTATGCATTTATGACAATTCATGCAACTTGTTAAAATCTTACAACCCAAGGGTACTAAGATGTATTTTTTTCTTTAAGACTCTGATATGGCGGTAATGACCTATCCCTGTCGACTTAAATCTTGCTCCTTTTATCTTTGAGCAACTTTAGATCTAAAACTTATAGGTTTTTACAATTTTGCATAAAATTTCTTATAGCTGCTTATAGTTTCTTACAACTGCTTATAGGTGTTTACAACTAGCCACCACTCATTACAATTTATTCCTTCGTACCACTTTTTACTATTTTATATCAGTAATCTTTTACAACTCTTGATAGTTTTTTATAGCTTAAGTTTAACCTCATAGGAAATGGGTGCAATGCAGTGAATGATAGTCAACAAAAAAGAAATTACTAAAATTCTATGTCACTAGAGGAAATGACTGCCTGTTTGAAAGCTCTCTAGGGGAAATGCGAGCATGAAGCGAATTCTTCATTACAATAGTAAACTCTTGATTCTCAGTTAAGTCTATATTGCGATAGTTTGCTATTGCGCATTCAAACGTCTAAACCAAACTGCCCACAAAGTATTCAAAATGAAGGATGGCAAAGCCCAATGAGAATGCTGATGATTGGCCAAGTCATAGTCCAAGACGATGACAACTGACTGTGAGCCGCCCATAGGAATGCTGATGATTGGTCGGAACCTGGTTCGAAGCCTTATGAGGGCAGCTTCTAATTCGACCAAGGACTTTTTCAGTCATTTGATGCTGCTGATTATGGGAAAGCCTTGCGGCTTGGAGGTAGTTTCGGGTTGGGCTTTCGAAAGATGAAGGCTTTCAGCATTGCTGAGGCAACACTATAACTATGAGCACAAACCAACTGTCCATTTTTTTTATTGTCTACACTATTTTTGGACTTACAATCTCTTAAATAAGCTGGCCATGCTTGGCCACGCTAGTATGCAAGGCAATTAAGTTTTTTGGCCTTGGATCCTCTATTTTATTAGAGTCGAGCTACTGTTACCCCAATAAAAGGTAGAGCTCTCCCATCACAGATTTTCTCCATTCCCAAATACTCAATCTAAGACTTTGCTTAAAAAAAAAGTACTAAACTATTTAAACCAACATGTATTGGTAACACAAGGTAACCATGATGTGTTTAGAAACAAGTATTGTCTCCTAATTTTGGTTACTGCATTATTAATGAGATAACAGATTATTCTATATTACATGTCATTGTATATGAATTTCAACATTTAACCATTTGCATCAAAGCATTAAAAGTGACAGTGTTTAATTTGTTCACCCCATCTTAAGTTGTGGTTCAAGAGTGGAAACCGTTGACTGTGCAAACTCTCGCTAATTATGTTAAGTACTTCGCTGAGACTCTTTTAACTGTAGACTCGTCCTTTGCCAAAGATAGTGTTAAAGTGCAAGGGCTGACTGAACAAGTGCAAGGGCTGGATCAGATTGAAGATGATGAGAAATAAGCAAAGATGGCGAGGCCTAGGCGAGCCCAATTTGGCCCACACGTTCCTTTCTCTGTTCTAGCTCCTTCATTCTCTCTCTGCGCCTCTCTCTCCTTCCCTATACCGTAGCCAAAATCTTCTCCTGCCTCCTAGATCCGCCTCCCATTATTCCCTCTTCCCCTTCTCTCTCTCGAGTGGGCCGGCCCAGGTAGCTACCCCAGACTAGGCTTCCCCCCCTCCATTTCACTTATTTGGTCACACGCGGCTCACGTGAGCCATGATCTTTTTCTCTTATACTTTCTTTTTTCCCTGCGTGAAATCAAAAAGGCTTAAGCTGCTGCGTTATGTTGTACCGATATTTGACCTCATTTTACCCGTTATTTGACCCATTTTTCTCATGGTTTTCATGTCGAATCTTAAGGAGAAAGGGTCAAATTTGCCCTTTTCGGTTCATAATGCACTTATTTGGTTGGTTTGCTTGTTTTCTAGGAGTTTTGCCAAAGAGACGAGAGAGTCACCAATTTCAATAAGGAATGAGGCATTTAGGATGCATTTCGAGGTGGAATAGAGGTCCGACAAGCCGCGGGAGCAAAAGGAAGCAGAGAAAAACAGTGCACGGCCAACCTGCAGAAAGGCACGGCCGTGCACCGATGGCCGAAGCCACGCACGGCCAGGTGCACGGCCGTGTGTCTGACCGTGCGTGGTGGCGCATGGTCGGCCGTGCGTCTTGTCACGGCCGTGCGTCGGGGCCTGCTTCCGCGATTAAAAAACCTTTTTCGACCAGTTTTCCAGGAGGTCACACGGGCTTTGCTTAGGGCTTCTCTCTGGCAATTTCTAGAGTAGTTTAGGTTAAGTTTTAGCAAATAAAACCTCAATAAGACGATTAGTTTAGGATTGAAAATTGTAATCTTGGATTCAACCTTTCGATTTCAAGTTCCTTCTATCAATTCAAGACTAAGTTTTCTCTCTCTTTGTCCATTTATTTCATATGTTGCTCTTGTTTATGTTTTGCTAGTTTAATTCTTGTATTTGTTTTGTTTTGTTTATATGTTTAGTTTTCATTGTTGATTCATGTTTATTTAGTTGTTTAGATTCATTTTATTTCATTCTCTTCTTCTCTTGTTCAAGTTTATGTTCTTGTTTGTTAGTTTAGGTTTTCATGTGTTTGTGATGTTTAGTTGTTAGTTTGTATTGGCTTCGGTTGTGATTAGCCTCTTGATGACTAATTAATCTTATATTAGGCCTAACCATACCCAATCTATGCCTAGAACTTAGAGTTTTCTTTCATGCCCCCCAAGTGTCCGATGAAATGCTTGAGAGAGCTTTCATCCATATTTTTTGGGCGATTGACTTATGTTGAGAGACGAGGTCGATTAGCTAGTGTGGGAGAGGGAATAACCGAGTTCGGGACATGAAAATAGTATCCGAATTGAGTTAGGCTCGGGGGTTGCTAATTTTGTGGTCTAATTGGGCTAACCCCATGAGAGTAGGTGGTTAGGCTAATTTGACTAGCTCATAATCCTTGAGAGAGGGCTTGGGTGATCTTCGATGGTGCAACCGACCATCTCTAGTTCGTGATGTAGTTTGGATAGGTTAGGACTCGTCTCGATTAGTTGGTTTATCCATTGGCCAAATCACAACTCGAAGTCGCTTTTTCTATGGTTGTTAGCGTAGTTTAGTCCACCCTCCTTCCCTTTCGATCTTGCCTAACTCGAGACGCTTTAGTTAGCCCTGGTAGTTGGAAACACAACTCCCTGCAGACGACACCCCAACTATTCAACGATACACCTTGCACTTGGGGTTTATAAATATTAAAACTCTGTTTTTTTCCTAACAAGTTTTTGGCACCGTTGCCGAGAAGTTGGCATTTTTCAATATTGGGGTTTACTTCAGCATTCGAGGCTAGGCCTTTAGAAAATCCAAAAAAAATTAAAAAATCAGAAATTTCAAAAAAAATTTTCAAGATGGCCATTTTCCATTTACCTCAGCTTGAGCATGAACCTTTTTGGCAATATTTGTCTCGGTTGAATGATTATCATGCTCAATACGTACATTTCACGTATGAAAAATGGAAAATATGCGATGCTGTGCTTGAGCGGATAACACATGAGATTCGAGCCATCCTTGAGTCCATGTGTTATGGTGGTTTGCGTTGTTTAACTGATGATGACGTGTGGGATTTGTTTGAGTCTCTAGCGTGGCATCAATGGCAATCTAATGATGCTAGGGACTTATATCATCACCATTCTTTTTACCCTCATATATTGTGCTCTTTTTGCCAATCTTTTGACCATGATGTGAATTCTTGTGCTTATTATGATGTTTTCGATGAATGTTATGCTAGACTTGATGTCATGATAGGGCCAATGAATGAGCAACATGAGCATTTTGTCAATAGGATGAGAGAGTGTGGTTTATGGCATGAGATCGACCCTAGTCTATCTTACCCTAGACTTGAGGCTCGTCTCTATGATGATTATGAGTCTTCTGTTCCCCTAGAGTCTAATGTTGTTGATGATACATCTTTGACCGACCTAGAGGAAGTGTTTGACCCTCCCTTGACCGCATTGACATTTGTTGCTCCATTCTTTTCTAGCACACCTATAGGCACTACCGTCAGTGCTTCGACCTTACATGCTTCTCCCCTCCCTTTAGCTTAGTGCACGGGGTTAGAGATGGGTGAGCCATATAGGGATTATGTTACTGTTTTAGAGGATGATTTTCCTACTTGGTCAAAAGGACTTACATTGGTTGAACCATATCTTGAGGAGGCTCCTTTCGAGGAGTTGTGTGATGACAGTTTGGTGGTTGGTGCACACCTACTATTGACCACATCGGACTAATTTGCACTGAGCCACTTGACTTGACCCCCATTTCATCCTCCTTACTTCCCACCACACCCTCTCACTTGCATGCATTTCCTGAGTCCGTAGGCGACACTCGAGGGTATAAGCCCTCCTTAGACCCTTATTGTGCATACCTAGAGGACATGCCTAGGAAACTTGAGTCGACCATGTTCTTTGATTATTATTTTGATTTTTCTATGGCATTTGATGAGTTTAAGAGGGTACTAACTCTATTTGCTACATCTTTACTAGTGTTCTCTTACTTACATCACTTTGAGATGCATGCAAAGGCACATGATCAGCTCTTGCGAGCTTTGACCGCATCCGAGCTAACGACTCGCATCTTGAGAGACAAGGAGTGGCTGATGCTTCTTAAGCCGCTGTGGCATAGCTTGGGTACATTCAGTACCCGACCTGTTATAATCATTCTCACTCTTCCCCTTTCTTTTTATTTTTTATTTTCTCTCTTTTTGTTTTTGTTTAGTTGTGAATATTAGAGTTGTACTTTTGCGGCGATCATTTTGAGGAGAAAGTTGGGATGTTGTTGAGCCATTAATGGTTATGATCACCATTTTTGTTTTTTTGTAGATATTTGTGTGTTGTTATTGGTGGTGTTGATGGGTTGGCATTTATTTGTTTTTGGTGGTGTTAATTTTGTATATATGTGTGATCTTGTTGTTGATTGAGTGAGATTGTGTTTTTAGAGGAGTGTGTTAGCCTGTGTATGTATTGTCAGTTTAGTATTCTTGTGTAATTTTGTTTTCTTTGTTTTTGTGTGTTTTGTGGTTGGTGATGACTCTCAACTCCCAATGAGGACATTGTGAGATTTAGGTGTGGGGGTGGGATCATCTCCCCTTTTATTCTTATTTTTGTGAAAATTTTTCACTTTTGTGTAAATTTCTCGTTTTTTCTCTTTTTTTGTATAATTTTTCCTTTATTTGGAATTTAGGAGAGTTTTGTACTATTTGATCAGCCTTGATCTCCGATACATTGGCTATTAGCTCGTATATAAATATAATGTGCATGACAGATATTCATCCCAAGCTGTCATTTTATGCCTCAGTTCTAACCCCAACAAATCCAATTTTGATTTATGTATTATCATTATCTTATATTCTTAGTCTTCCATGATTAGCTCTCCCACTTATCTATTGCACAGTTACCTTTATATGTGCTTGCACCCCTTTTCCAAAAACAAAAGCAAAAACAAATAAACAAACTCAAGCGCTACTGGGTGTATCCCTTTGAGGTGTGGTAAAAGTCTAGATTGACAAAGAAGAAGAAAAAAAAAGAAACAAAATGGGGAAGAAAAGAGTTTGGAATGACAAGTACCCCTTTGAGACATGCGCTACTGGGTGCTACCCTTTGAGGCCATACTGCTACTGGGGAAGCTTGTTTTCCATGCTAGCAAAATCAACAAGGTAGCTTGTGTCAGTTAAGTGGGATTGAGTTTGATTTTAGTAAGCCAAAGTCTTAGGGTGATGTTACGCTTGCACACCAGGCACCAGGATGGGTTCAATATCCCCATGCGTCGTTGGGTGAAAAGCTGATGTCTGGATGCCATTTTTTGGGATGATGTGTCCTGAAATGCATATAATGCTCGTGTGCTGACTGATACTTGAGTTAGTAGGGGATTTTGGTTGATCCGATTGTGTACAGTTTACCCCCATGTATATATTGTGTTTTGTCATTTTTATTTTTCGATTTTTGTTTCTCTTTTCTTTATTTTTCCTTTTTTCAGATTTTGTAGGTATATTTTCTGCAAACTCTCACGAGACCTTACTCGTCCACTTGGGGAAACCAAGAGGTTTAAAGGGCTTGTTATGTACGCTAAATGCAACCATGATTCCTACGAAAGTGAGTTAGCTATTTAGTTTAATTTTTATTTTCGTTTTGCTTGAGGACGAGCAAAAGGTAGGTGAGGGGATATTTGTTGCACTGATATTTGACCTCATTTTACCCCTTATTTGACCCACTTTTCTCATGGTTTTCATGTTGAATCTTAAGGAGAAAGGGTCAAATTTGCCCCTTTCGGTTTATAATGCACTTATTTGGTTAGTTTGCTTGTTTTCTAGGAGTTTTGCCAAAGAGATGAGAAACTCACCAATTTCAATAAGGAATGAGGCATTTGGGATGCATTTCGAGGTGGAATAGAGGTTCGACAAGCCCCGGGAGCAAAAGGAAGCAGAGAAGAACAGTGCACGGCCAACCCGCAGGAAGACACGGTCGTGCACCGGTGGCCGAAGCCATGCATGGCGAGGCGCACGGCTGTGCATCTGACCGCGCGTGGTGGCGCACAGCCGGCCGGGGCCTGCTTCCGCGATAAAAACACCGTTTTCGACCAGTTTTCCAGGACGTCACACGGGGTTTGCTTAGGGTTCTCTCTGGCGAATTCTAGAGTAGTTTAGGTTAGGTTTTAGCAAATAAAACCTCAATAAGAGGATTAGTTTAGGATTGAAGATTGTAATCTTGGATTCAACCTTTCGATTTCAAGTTCCTTCTATCAATTCAAGACTAAGTTTTCTCTCTCTTTGTCCATTTATTTCATATGTTGCTCTTATTTATGTTTTGCTAGTTTAATTCTTGTATTTGTTTTGTTTAGTTTATATGTTTAGTTTTCATTGTTGATTCATGTTTATTTAGTTGTTTGGATTCATTTTATTTCATTCTCTTTCTTCTCTTATTCAAGTTTATGTTCTTGTTTGTTAGTTTAGGTTTTCATGTGTTTGTGATGTTTAGTTGTTAGTTTGTATTGGCTTGGATTGTGATCAGCCTCTTGATGGCTAATTAATCTTGTATTAGGCCTAACCATACCCAATCTATGCCTACAACTTACAGTTTTCTTTCACGCCCGCCAAGTGTTCGATGAAATGCTTGAGAGAGCTTTCATCCATTTTTTTTAGGCGATTGACTTATGCTGAGAGGTGAGGTCGATTAGCTAGTGTGGAAAAGAGAATAGCCGAGTTCGGGACATGAAAATAGTATCCGAATCGAGTTAGGTCCGGGGGTTGCTAATTTTGTGGTCTAATTGGGCTAACCCCATGAGAGTAGGTGGTTAGGCTAATTAGACTAGCTCATAACCCTTGAGAGAGGGCTTGGGTGATCTTCGATGGTGCAACCGACCATCTCTAGTTCGTAATGTAGTTTGGGTAGGTTAGGACTCGTCTCGATTAGTTGGTTTATCCATTGGCCAAATCACAACTCCAAGTCGCTTTTACTATGGTTGTTACTGTAGTTTAGTCTACCCTCCTTTCCTTTCGATCTTGCCTAGCTGGAGACGCTTTAGCTAGCCCTGGTAGTTAGAAACACAACTCCCTGCGGATGACACCCCAAGTACTCGACGATACACCTTGCACTTAGGGTTTATAAATATTAAAACTCTGTTTTTTCCCTAACACGTTACTTTGTATTCTCCATTCCCGTAACTATAGCTTTCTTCCTCTCCCTCTTTCCCCTCTGCTGCTTATTCTTCTGCATGAGCTGCTGTGTTGCTTTGTCTTCTCCATTCTCGTAACTGCAGCTTTCTTCCTCTCTCTCTCCTCCACTACTTACTCATTCATGAAATACTCCGCTCCTTCATCTCCCTTCTTCCAAGTAACGTAAATGAATTTCACCCCTGCCTTTTCTTATTCATCCTTATCATTATTTCAAACAATATTCATCAAAGCTAAATAATAAATGGGGTGTTTCAACTTTCCAGGCTTGAGGTGGGGGCTTCAATTCGTTAGTAAAGGAGATAACAAAGAGAAAGGATTGAAGTCAGATATATGAGCCGGCAGTGAGGCCGAATGAAGAGAACAAGGCGCTTTAGTTTTTCTTCCCTCTATTTTCTTTCATTTCTAGATCAGGATCTTCAAGTTCTCAATTACAGTAATTTGATTTGGTGGTGCAGGGAGCAGAGGGTTATTTAGTCTCAATTCATTTTTTCAATTTCATTTTCTTTCAACTTTAATTTTCAGATTTAGTTCCACAATTTGATGTAATTTGAACTTTGGAATCTTGAATTCAATCTGGATTTTTTAGAAGAGTGCTCAATCTGGGTTGGCTTTGATGTGCTTCAAATTAGGTTCTTCTATGTTCAATTCTGTACACAGTCACTACAAGTTTGGTTATGGGCATCTGGATTTGACAAATTTTGCTTCCATTAGTTCCGACTTCATGCAGACTGCTCCACATTTTCACTTTTCTTTTGTTGTTTATGTTCTAGTCCAGAGCCTGGACAACTCTTTTCGATTGAGCTCTATTGTTCTAATGTTGTGAGTTTTCATTATGGTTAGTTAATTGTTGGTCATTAACACATCTACTCTTGATCAATCAAAACCCACTATGATAGTCAAAAGAGAAATTTGTTTCAAGTTAAAACTTCATGTCAGAATAGTGACTTAAATTTCATAATTCATACCAGAGGATGACTCTCGTAATTGCTATGTGTCACGATTAAGAATCTCACATCAAAAAATGGATGGGAGGGTCCTGGGCTTATAAGTAGTGGCACTGCACATTCTATCAGATCGACCTTTTGGGGGGAGTGAAGTCATTCAAAGTATTCAAGTGTAATATAAAGCATTCTCCCAAACTCTTTCTCTCTCTATTTTCTTTCTCTAATAGTGTGTATGCTTACTTAGCTTCTCAACCTACATCAAGCATCCTTAAGGCTTCTTAGCAAACAAATCAAAAGTTTCAAGCAAAGTTTGCTAGGCCGCACGGGTCTAAATTTGAGTGAATTATCAACCCGTGACAGTACCCCGCCCGTCGGAGCGCTTGGCGAGACATCGGAGTCGGGTTTGGGTTGACTCAGATACCACTAGTCACGGGATCATTACCCTCTTCCCAAAAGGCCGGTCTGATGGGGTGTGCAGCGCCACCACTTATAAGCCCAAGAACCTCCCATCACTTTTTCGATGTGAGACTCTTAACCTTGACATACGGCGATAAACCATGCGCTTATGGAAATTATAACAAATTTTTGGCGCCTTTACCAGAGATGATTTTGTGAAATTCGGTTACGTTGACTCGTATTTTAGTTATTTGAGTAGTTTGAGTCATTTTCCTTTTAGTTTTATATTTGTGATTTTTGGTTTTGATTGAGTTTTGATTTAGTTTTAGTATTTTGATTTAGATTATTTTTGATTTTTGAATTAAGTTAGCATTTTGATTTTGGTTTAGATCAATTTCATTTTTATTTTTAGAGGTTATTTACTGCTGGAAAAAAAGCACTAACCGAATCTAGTTTATGTGCAGCAAAAAAAAGAAGACAGAAATAAATAGAAAAAAAGAAGCAACATCAGTGCAGGATTTTCATCCTTTTCAGATTCTGTTTGAATTTTTTGGAGTGTTTTTGGTGTTGTTTTGGCTGTACTATTTGTTTTTTGGATTAAGCATAATTTTTTGAGTATGTGTGAATTGTTCTAGAATTTTTGAAAATGTCTGGAATTTTCTGTGATTTTTTAGAACTAATATTCTATTTGCAATATTCTACACAGTTTAAGGATAGAAAAAATTCAAAAAATATATATTCATGTTCCTTGTGATTATGTCAAACTTCTGTATATGGAATTCTGATTTTAAGAGTTTTACTTTCTGTTTTAATTTTATTTTTAGATTTGGCTTGTTTAGGTTTAGTTTATTTTCTATCTTCTTTTAGTTTATTTTTGTTTTTTATTTTTGTGATTGTTCTAGGGTTGGATCACTTTCTGTTTTTATTTTGTTTTAGGCTTGATTCACTTTTTAATTTTATTTAGTGTTTTTTAAAAAAAGAAGGAAAATCAGAAAAATTAAAAATTGAAGAAATTAAAAAAAAGATAAAAAACAAAAAAACTTTTGTGAGGGTGTGGGATTTACATGACTAGTTGGGTGAAAGGCCCTGAGAACAATAGACTTGTTAGAAGTGAACCTGACCTTGAGCTAAAACCCAAACCTAAGCCCAAACCTGAATTAGAAGTGTAGGAAATAGCACAAGAAAGATCTTTGAGTGATATTTTCTATCCTTCTATAAATGCTTTGCCATCTTGTTTTACTATACCTTACTTAAAACTAAATGTGAATTCTGAATTGAGACCTCACTATACTCAAATGTTCCCTAAATTCACTAATTTAGAGGATGCTCATTTATTTTTGCCGGAATCCAAAAAAGTATGTTCTATGATGCATTTTCCTAAAATTCCTATTACTGTTGTGTGAATGAATTGATTCATTTTGCTTTGAAAGATTCTAGTAAACATTGGATATATAGCTTGACTGCTAATTTTGTTACTTCTTAAAATGATTTTGTAAGAATGTTCTTAAGCAAATATTTCCCTGATACCAAGATTGTTAAGCTAAGGAATGAAATCAATCAATTTGTGCAATTAGATAGGGAATGATTTTGGAAATACTTGGATAGGTTCAAAAATTTGCTGGCGCAGTGTCTTCGTCTTGGTTTGGACCAAGCACGATTGTATCATATTGTATATGGAGGACTTGACCAACATACTAGAACCATGATAGAGTCCATATGTCAGGGTGGCTTTCTTTCTAAGAGCGCTATGGCTGCTTGGAAATTTTTAGAGGACTTAGATTAGAAAACCATGTAGGGAAAAACTGCTTGCGTTGACAATCTAACTTCTAGGTTTATAAGGGGTGGGTTGCATTCTGTCTTCAATATAAGTCACTTAGAGTCTAAGATTGTTGTTTTAGAAAACATGTTAAATGGGTTGTCTTCCCAGATATCTCAGACCTCTACGGTGTCCTGTTTTCATTGTCAGGCTTAGGTCATTCTTTGAGTACTTGTCTGTATTTTGTTCACCAATTAGCAACCGGATAAGAACAAGTGAGTATGACCTTTTAGAGAACAAAGAACGACCCATTTTTCCCTTATTACAATCCACGGTAGAGAAATCACCTTAACTTTTTTTGGAGTAATGGACCAAATGTTGCGATTTGTAACACAGAGCCTGGACTGTTTCCTGGAAATAACTCCCAGCCCAACTCTTATCCCTCCAATTCTTTTCAGAGACCGACTTTTTCAGGTGTGCCCAATTCACCTAGACCTCCACCGCTTGTAGCTCATGTTCAACCTCCTCCTGGTTATACTGACATTGATAAAATTAAGAGGAGAATTAATAACAATGTAGAGAGAAGGATTAATTCTAATATAGGAAGAATGATGAGAATGATCGCTGTAATTTTCCGAATTAGCATCATCTTCTAGAGAACCAAGCATTTTTCCAAGTCAGCCTAAGGTGAGCCCTAAGGGTTATACCTCCTCTTCTTCTTGTGCTAACCCTAGTGAGCCAGTGAGGAAAGTGAATGCAGTTATATCTCTTCCACTTGGTCGAGAGATTGATAATCAAGTAAGAAATCCTAATGAAACCATGCATGTATTCTCATCAATTATTTCAAAATTCTTCTTCGTCTTCTTCTTCTCCAGAAATTGTTTCATCCAGTAAGTCAAGGGATGTTACTGATGGTGTCCCTAATGATTCTCATACTCCTCTACGTCCTGAGTCATCTACTAACAAACAGGAGCCTAAGGAGAAAGATTCCTCTAATTCAGTTGATTCTTCTAAGGATTCTTCTTCTTCTTTTTCTGTAGAGAAAATCTATAAGCATTTACCTCCTTTTTCCCATAGGCTTAAAATGAAATACCAAGTTTATGTTGAGAAGATGAGAGAGACTTTCTCTTAAGTAAAAATCAACATTCCTTTATTCGATGCTATTCCACAAATGCCTCCATATGCTAGATTTTTAAAGGGTTTGTGTACGACCAAGATAGCCACCAGTGTCCCTAAAAAGGCTATCTTAGCCTCTGGTGCTAATTTTATCCTTTCTCACTAAATCCCAGTGAAGTATAAGGACCCCAATTGCCTTACTATTTCTATAGTTATAGAGAACCAACTTATTCATAGAGCTTTCCTTGATCTAAGGTCAGTATCAATTTGATACCTTTCACTGAGTATGAGAGGCTAAAATTAGGTGAGCTAAAGCTTACCAAAATGGCCATTTAATTAGCTGATAGCTCGACCAGGTTGCCTAGGGGTATTATTGAGGATGTTCTTATTAAGATGGGTGAATTCATTTATCCTGTGGACTTTATAGCGATTGACACTGAGAAGGTGCCTAATATTGCTAGTTAAGTCCATGTGATTCTAGGGCATCCTTTGTTGGCCCCTATCAATGCCCTCATTAATTGTAAAAATGATATGATGAGAATGTCTTTTGGTAATATGACATTAGAATTGAACATCTTTAATATGCAAAGACGGTCTTCCGGTTTTGATGATATGGAGTTTTCTACTGTTAACTAGGTGGAAGATTCAGTATTCGATGATGATTGTGATGACGTGTTTGCTGCTGAGTATGAATCATTCCTCATTGATAATGAGCCTGAATATGATGTGTTTGAGTTTTGATGACTTGTGCTCTATTGTTGACTGTGTGCTTACTTCTGCTTCTGAATCTGCTCCTTAGTCTGTTTTCCCTCTACTCTTAAATTGAAATCTCTTCCCGACTCTCTTAAGTATGCATTCCTAGGACCCAATGGATCTTTACCTGTCATTATTGCTTCTGACTTAGACCGAGACTAAGAGGCAAACTGATTGCCTTACTTGGAGAGAACAAGGAAACTATAGGTTGGACTTTAAAGGATATAAAGGGTATTAGTCCATTCATTATGCAACATAGAATTCATTTGGAAGACAATGCTATGTCTTACTGAGACCACTAAAGGCATTTGAACCCAACTCAAGACTTAGTTAGGAAGCACTGACGTGGTTAGACCATGGGATTATTTATCCAATTTCTAATAGTATTTGGGTTAGCCCTATTCAAGTTATTCCTAAGAAGACCGGTATTACCATAATTAGGAATGACAAGAACGAGTTAGGCCCTACTCGAGTCCAATCTAGATGGCATGTGTGTATAGATTATAGGAAATTGAATGCTACAACTAGGAAAGGCCATTTTTCTATTCCATTCCTTGACCAAATGTTAGAGAGGTTGGCTGGACATTCCTTCCATTGCTTTTTAGATGGATACTCTGACTATACTCATATCTCTATTGTTCATGAGGATTAGAAGAAGACTATTTTCACATGTCCATTTAGGACTTATGCCTTTAGAAGGATGTCGTTTGGATTGTGTAATGCCCATGCAACCTTTCAGAGGTACATGATTTCTATTTTCTCAAATCTAATTGAGTAATGCATGAAAATTTTCATGGATGACTTTTCTGTATTTGGATCCACCTTTGATGATTGTCTGTCTAATCTAAGAAAAGTTTTGAAAAGAGGTGGGGAAAAAATTTTGAGTTTGAATTAAAAGAAGTGTCACTTCATGGTTAAAAAGGGGATAGTCTTAGGCCACATTATTTCTAGAGATCGAATTGAGGCAGATAAGGCCAGACTAATTTGATTGTTCCCTCCCACTTATGTGAAGGCGGTGAAGTTTTTTCTTGGACATGCTGGCTTCTATCTTCATTTCATTAAGGACTTTAGTAAGATAGTGAAGCCCCTGACCAACCTGCTAGCTAAGGATGTATCATTTCACTTTTCTGAGGAGTATCTTGTGGCATTTGCTAAGGTTAAGGAAGCCTTAACCTATTCTCCCGTTCTTCATCCTCCCATTTGGGGAAAACCATTGGGGTTGATGTGTGACGCATCTAATTATGTTGTTGGGGTTGTTCTAAGACATCGTGTTGATAAGAAGCCCTATGCTATTTATTATGCTAGTCACACTCTTAATGATGCCCAACTAAAGTATACTATTACTAAAAAAGAACTTTTAGCTATGATCTTTGACTTTGAAAAGTTTAGACCTTATCTAATTGGGTCTAATGTGATTGTCTATACTGATCAATATGCTCTTAAGCACCTTCTTTCTAAGAAGGATGTTAAGCCTAGACTTGTGAGATGGATCTTGCTTTTGCAAGAGTTTGACTATGGGATTAAGGATAAAGAAAGGTTATGAGAATTTTACAGCTGATCATTTGTCTAGGATTCTCTATGATATAAAGAGTGAGTCAAGTATTTCTGAATGCTTTCCTGATTAGTAATTATATGTTGTCCATCTTATGCTGACATCGTAAACTACCTAGTTTCTGGTAGGATTCCTCAGGGTTGAACTAAGAATGATGGAGATAAGGTTCTTCCACCTCGTTAAATTCTTTGTTTAGGATGAGCCTTATTTGTTTAAGTACTGTTCTGACCAGGTCTTTACGAGGTGCATTCCCGATAATGCGGTGAGGAGTATCCTTTCTTTTTGTTATGACTAGGCATGTGGGGGCATTTCAATAAAAGGAAGACTACAGCCAAAGTTCTTCAATGTGGTTTTTATTAGCCCACTTTCTTTAGGGATGCTTTTGAATACTATAAGAGTTGTCCTAGGTGCCAACAGTTGGGTAGAATAAGCAGAAGAGGTATGATACCACTTAATCCCATCATTGTGGTGGAGATTTTCGATGTTTTGAGTATAGATTTCATGAGCCCATTTCCATCATCGTTTGGGAATGAGTACATTTTATTAGCTGTGGATTACATTTCTAAGTGGGCTAAGGCCGTCTGTTTTAGGACCAATGGCGCCAAGGTGGTTGTGAAGTTCCTTAGGGAGAACATCTTTGCTAGATTTGACGTGCCCCGTGTTATTCTTAGTGATCAGGGTACCCACTTTAATAACAGATTCTTTGATGCCTCACTGAGGAGGTACTCCATAGTCCATAGACTTACTACCCCCTATTATCCCCAGACAAGGGGTCAGGTTGAAGTGTGCAATTGGCAAATTAAGTAGATTCTAGAGAAGACAGTGGAAAAAAACGGGAGGGATTGGGTCGACAAGCTTGTCGATGCTCTTTGGGCTCATAGGGCGACTTTTAAAACTCCCTTGTGTTTGTCACCTTATAGGGTTGTTTATGGTAAGCCTTGTCATCTCCCTATTAAGGTGAAACATAGAGATTGGTGGGCCATTAAGATGCACAATTGTGACTTGACTGAGGCTGGTGAGGAGCACGGATTGCAACTGAGTGATGAGATCCGAGCTGAAGCTTATGAGAGTAATCAATCTTACAAAAAGAAGGCTAAGTTGTTTCACAACAAGCATATTCTTAGGAAAGAGTTTGCCCCAAGAATGAAAGTACTCTTATATGATTCTAAACTCCATTTATTTCCAGGAAAATTGAGGTCCGGATTGACGGGTCCTTATATTGTCTCACATGTTTTCCTTATGGTGCAGTTCAAATTCAAGATCCTAAGAGTGAAGCTAAATTCAAAGTGAATGGCCAAAGATTGAAGCATTTTGTGGAGTTGCCTAGTAAAGAACATGTGGAGTGTCTGACGCTCCGTAAGCCGCATTCTGATCAGTGATGAAATTCTGAGATAGCTCCGGCGTACTTAGCATCCGACCTGGTTCGCTAGAAATTTGTTTCCTTCTTTTCTCTTTTTCTCATTTTTCTTTTCTTTTCTTTTTTGTATAGTTGGCTACTTTTCTTTTTATCTTGTGTATATAAGTGTGCATTTGTTTTTGAATGTCTTTTTTTGTTTTTGAGTCTTGTTTTTCTTTTGTATATTTGTTTTTATTTTTAGTTTTTATTTTCTGTTTATGTTTCCTTTTACTCCCAATGATGACATTGTAAAATTTAGGTGTGGGGGTGGGGCAACTTTGAAAATTTAAGAAAATGAAAAAAATGGAAAAAAATTTTGAAAATCTAAAAAAATTTTTGTTTTGTTTTTGGGGAAATATGTGCTAATCTGATTGACCACGCTCTCTTGTACTCGTAGTATGAGGTTATATATAGATGTAGAGTGCATTGATAGAATTTAGTCCTAAAGTATGATGTTTGTGTACGATCCTAACCCCGATATTAATTATAAGCAAGCTTAACTTTAGTAGATGAACCCGTGAGATTTTAAACTTTATAAACTAATTCATCATTTTAGTCTCATATTGTTTTTTCATGTGTGTTTCTTACATAATTACAACTCTAGAACTTGTTTTGATTCTCTTTGAAACCACATTCAGTATGTGCATTATGATAATATGATGGAGGCATTCACTTGTTTTTGGGAGCTACATCCAAATTGCCACCCATGATTTGAATGTTTTTACCCTTTGTTAACCTTTTTTGAGACTTGACCTTTTTGTTGTGAATCCTTCATTTTAGCGCTTGATCTAAACACATTTCCTATACCTAAACCAAGGCTAGTGAGGAAACACTTCATTATGTGGAGGATAAATTTTGGGTATTTTATAAATTTGGTGGTTGATTTTGGTATATGAGGGGATGTAGCATGGTGATCATTAATTGAGTTGCATTGCAGTTGAACATACCATCCATTCATTTTTCTTCTTGAAAAAAAATAGAGGAAAAAAAGCAAGAAAAATGGAAAAAAAAGAGAAATTTTCTAGGGAAAAATTGAAAAAAAGGTAGAAAAAAATCTCCAAAATTCCAAAGAGAGTTGTGAAAGAGTGTTTGGCATGAATGTATCATTATGTCTATTCATTTCCAATGGTCCAATTAAGAGGGATGTGCCTTATTTTGTCATATTGAGAGTCTGTGACTATTATAATGGGTGTAAGTGTTGGTTGCTCATTAGCTTTGACTTTTAACTCCTCATTTTTCAAATCCTTTGTCCCTCTCCTAGCCCTTTACCTTTAGCCCCATTACAACTTTTGAAAATTCTCTTGATTATTATTTTGCGTTTTGCATTTTACTGGTGAAGAATGGAGAACGTTGGCAAGCCTACAGTAGTTTGTCAGATTGGAGGATAATTGAGTGAACCTTCTTATATTTTAAGCATATAAGTAGGAGTGTTCCATATTTTCCTAAAGTAAAGTTCTACCAGCCATGCTTGTACATAATTTCTAAGTGGGTTGAAAGGTTGTGTATAGATATCAGCAGTGGGGATTAAGGTTTCTTGAAGTGTACATTGTGTTTATATGTGATCTAGTGCTTAAGTTGCTTGAGTGATGTGGTTGATTAGAATATGTATATATTTTTCCGGTGTTGTATATATAAGTTTTAGAAAAAAAAAGCTCGAAAATATTTTTGATTTATTTCATTTATAGATTTTTTGAGTAGATCTTCTACAAACCCTCAAAAGACTTTCCTCGTTCACTAGGGGTAACCTGGGTGTTTAAAGGGCTTGTAGTACATACTAAGTGCAACCATGATTCCGATGAAAGTGAGTTTATTTTATTTTCTTTTCTAGGATGTTTGGTTTCATTTTACTCGAGGACGAGTAAAATTTAGATGTGGGTATTTGTTTAACCACAAATCATGATATTTTATATTCTTTTATTATCTAATAATTGCTCAGAATAAATTAGTTAAACTAAAATTTTAATAAAATTTTTATTTATTTTGCATGAACTAGAAACGCTTTGAAAAAATAAATAAGTTCTCCTGAACAAGAGCAAGGGTTTGATCATATTGAAGATGATAAAAAATAGAAGTAAAGGCGAGGCCTAGGCAAGCCCAATGGATATGACCTGAAATCAGACCACGTAAATAAGTATTGATATAAAATTCGGAAGGAATCGGCCCAAAATCAGATTGAATCTATAACCTACTTTATACCGGAAATTAACCACAACGAAACCTCACTCAAACCAAATAAATTAAATTACTATATGGTGCCCTCGAATTATGGGAGAACAAAACAAAAATTTTCTATCATGCATTTATGCCAATCCAAGCAACTTGTTAAAATCTTACAAGCGGAGTGTACTGGGGTGTGTTTTCTTCTTTAAGACCCTGACAATGACGGTAATGACATGTCCTTGTCGACTTGAATCCTGCGCGTTTTAGCTGTAAGCAACTTTAGATCTAAAACTTATAGGTTTTTACGATTTTTCATAAAATTTCTTATAACTACTTATAGGTGTTTACAACTGGCCACCACTCAATGTAATTTATTCCTTTGTACAACTGTTTATTATTTTATATTAGCAAATTTTTACAACTCTTGACAGTTTTTTACAGATGAAGTTTAACCTCACAGGAAATGGGTGCAATGCAATGAATGATAATCAACAAAAGAGAAATTATTAAAATTCTAGTTGTCATAGAGGAAATGGCTGCCTGTTTGAAAGCTTTCTGGGGAAATGCGAGCGTGAAGTGGATTCTTCATTCCAATGGTAAACTCTTGATTCTCAGTTAAGTCTGCATTGTGACCTTTTGTTGTTGCCCATTCAAACTTCCAAAGCAAATTGCCCACAAAGTATTCCAAATGAAGAATGGCCAAGTTCTAGTTAACATAGTTGAAATAAACTTTTGGTTAATCAAGTTTGGTTTGATTAACAGAAATTTTGGTTCGGGAACGTTTGCGATTGCTCTTGATTCTTGTCAAGGGCCCTTTAAAAAAAAAAAAAAAGGGGTCCCGCTATAAATGCTTGGGCATTGTGTCGGCAACTGGGCATGTGATTATCAACCAGTTGTATACCTTCATCTTCTGTTCATGTCCAAAAAGGCAAAAACGGAGGTTGAGGAAAGAAAGGATGAGCAAATTTCTTCAACGTTTCCTCGATGAAACATATTATTCTCAACCTCTCTTCCTCCTACCCTTCTTACTCTCCTTAATCTTCCTCTACAAATGGCTCAACACAAGCAAGGGGAAAAACCCACCCCCATCACCACCAAGGCAGCCAGTTTTAGGCAACCTTCTTCAACTTGGGAAACCTCTTCATCGTTCCCTTTGGTTCTTGTCCGAGAAATATGGTGAGCTCATGCTGCTTCGGTTAGGCAGTAAACCCACCTTGGTTGTTTCCTCTGCTAGTGCAGCCCAGGAGATCATGAAGACCCATGATGTCGTATTCTCAAATAGGCCTAAATCAACCACTGCTAACAAACTCCTCTACAATGGTAGGGATCTTGTTTTTGCCAACTATGGAGAATACTGGAGGCAAATGAAGAGTATATGTGTGGTACATCTCTTGAGTAACACAAGGGTACGATCTTTTCGAGCCATAAGGGAAGAAGAGACAGTCTCAATGGTTCAAAGAATCATGAGATTGGTGCCGTCTGTGGTGAACTTAACAGAGATCTTTGCAACATTAGTAAATGATGTGGTATGTCAGGCAGCCTTTCGAAGGAAATACAGCGAAGATGGGGGTAGCAATTTTATGGTGCTTTTGAATACGCTTGGGGAGCTTTTGGGTGCATTTGCAGTGGGTGATCTCATACCATGGCTCGGTTGGGTAGATAGAATGAACGGTTTGGAAGAAAAGCTGAGCCAACTTGCCAAAAAGCTTGATGCATTCCTCGAAGGGGTAATTGAAGACCACCTGTGTAGTTCGAATTATGGTAGTGATGAGCCTGATACGAGGGAGAAGGAAAAAGACTTTGTGCATGTCTTGCTTGAGGTTCAAAGAGACAGCACAATCAACTTTCCCATAGACAGAGAATGCATAAAAGCTCTGATATTGGTAAAACTCTGACAGCTCCGATTTTTCTGACGTGTTACTTTACAAATCATCTACAGTTGAAAAACAAAAATTTGTATCATAGAATATAATCAGCATATGCACCCAGTAGATGTGGACACAATACATGTCTAGATGTAATAGAAATGCTGTTTGGGTACTTCAAGAAGGAATATAACAATGAAGCAGCATAGATCAAGTACAGACACCAGCATAATGTTGTCTCCCTAGATGAAGATTAGCAGTAACGCAACCTTAACATAACCTGAGATATTTAGAGGGGTTATTTTCTGAAAGACTCATGAATTACCCTGGGTAGGCGAGGGAGATTTCAGACTCTGTCGAACGCTTACATATCCAATGAATCTTATAGTGATTTATGTGCCATACAGAATATGTTTGCTGGTGGGACGGATACAGCCTCTACAGTGCTAGAATGGGCAATGTCGGAGCTCCTACGGCATCCCAGAGCTTTGAAAAAACTTCAAGAAGAAGTGAGATCTATAATACAACACAAAGGCAGTGTACGCGAGCCTGATTTGGAGAAAATGGAGTACTTGCAGGCAGTGATCAAGGAGACTCTTAGACTGCATCCTCCAAGTCCAGTACTACCGTTAGAATCAACAAAGGACGTCAAAGTGAATGGCTATGACATTGCAGCAAGGACACAAGTTATTATCAATGCTTGGGCAATTCAGAGAGACCCTTCTTTTTGGGAAGAGCCCACTAAGTTCCGTCCAGAAAGATTTCTGAATTCCACAGTAGACTATAAAGGGCAAGACTTCCATTTTATTCCGTTTGGAGCGGGGAGAAGGATTTGCCCAGGGATAGCATTTGCAACCATTATTGTTGAGCTTGCATTAGCAAATTTTGTGTATGCTTTCGATTGGGCACTACCAGGTGAAGCACATGGAGAGACCTTAGACATGAATGAATCTGATGGCGTGGTTGCCCATAGGCGCCATCCTCTTCTCGCTGCTGCAACTCCCTACTTTGTAACTTAGCAACGTAGATGTCAACTAAAGCACACGTATGTTTTGAAATGGTTAAGGATGACCGAATTGTAGTTGTACTATGCCTGCGTATGGCTAATATGTATTGCCATCGAATTGTCATTAGTTGCTTGCTGAAGCAGGGATAGTTTGTCAGCAAAGAACATTAATTTTAAGCAGATTAACACACAAGTATTATTCTCGCATGCCTTGAAAGATAAATTTGATCAACTCATCCTTTCGGGACCAGGGTGCATAAACACAGTTGGTACAACAACTGTCTAAAAAAAATAGTAAGATATGTACATCAGGACTCTCAGAGAGGTGAAACCAAGGGATCCTGAATTTGGGAGATCGCTTTAAATAGGCTATCAAAGTAGACTACTTAGAAAAAGGCCAAATGCTAGCGCTGTCTTACTACTAGTACCATAGCCAATTGCTCTGGGAATACTGATATAGAACAACAATGACCAAGATACATTGAAGAACAGCATCAAATAGAACCATGAATTTCTCCACTAATTTGTGTTCATGCCTAGGAAAGCCAAACTAACTACTAAGGAATCTGATCATCCCAGCCAATGAAGCTTGTCAACCACTTAGTACACCATTTACCACGAAGTTTTCTTTCTCCTATTGATAGCAGTTGTCATAAGTGCTGGTGAGTTATTCTTCCCAGAATCTTTGGATTTGCCCAGTTAGCATTTTTGCCCCCACGCCGGAAAATATCACCGTATTTATTATTGAGCCGGGTCAGATAATTACATTAAATGAAATTGTTATATTGAAGTTTGGATAAGTCACATCTTGGATTTTCTTTTCCAATAGTGGGTAAGACCAGAAATGCATAGTTACTTCGTTAGTTTTAGACTTTTTAATTATTTCAACTCCCATGCTATGTACTATTGTGTGAAATACGGCAAGTGCACGGTGCCCATATAATTAGCAACGGTGAATATGAGTTATGGCCTCAGGCAACTCGAAATCAATCACCGAAGCTGATCCTAATACTCAATCCAGGCAAATATTCGCTCAGGTTAAGATTACTAAAAATATTTTGAAACTGTTGAATGACAAAATGTTAAATTAAGCAATGGATGGTAAAAATATCTAGTTGAGGAACACCACACTATTATGCTTTGTAAATCAATAACTTTGCAAACCTGCCTATAGAAACATTTGGAGTGGAAAGATTACAAATTAAAATGCATCTTCGCCTTCTTTCAAAGATCATTATCCTAGCCAATATATTCTAATTAACTATTTTCGTTCAATTAGAACTTTCAAGGCCACAAAACTGAGTAATTCAATAATCCCAATTAAAACCCTGCTTGTTTTCATATTAAGGTATTCAATTGCTCACAAAATCACACTCAAATGAAGGATCCAACTTTTGTTGACCTGCTAAATCCTAATTAAGAGTAGTGAAATGGACCTCTTTTGAGACTTTCATCAAATACTCAGTGTGCTAAGTGAGAATCCAATCCATAGACATGGTGAAATTCACAAAAGCTTAAATCATTGATTCACTCAAGCATAATAGGGGCTATCCCCAAAATCATAATTACTCAAACAAGACATCCTAAAAGGCTCGCCCACCTTGAGTCTCGTGCACTGAGCTAAAGAGAGGGGAGAAATATGTAAGGTCAAGCCACCCTTAGTAGTGTCTCGAGGGGTGCTAAGTGAGGATGGAGCAACAAGTGGCAATGGAGTCAAGGGAGTGTCGATCACTTTCTCTAGGTGAGTCAAAGATGTGTCAACAAAATCAGACTCTAAGAGAAAAGAGGGTCGTCATCCTCACACAAACTAACCTCAGGTATAGAAGAAGGTGTGCTAAGGTCAGTCTAATGTGATATTTTTAAACATAGCATTTTGCTCATTTATTGTCTATATCATGTTATCTAATCTAACAAAGCCTTCTTCAGAATTCACATGACAGGGACCAAAATTCACATCATGATTAGAAGATTATCAACTTGAGCATATAACATGAGCATAATAAGGATGATGGTGATAAGAATCTCTAAATTGATTAACACATGGAGGTTAGGTATGCAAATCATAGGGATTAGGGGAAGAACACACAAAAGACTTACTAGCATATTTAGATTGCCATTGATACCAACCTAAAGACTCAAAGCAATCCCACGTCGCATCAACATTTAAGACTACAAAGACCACCACACATGAACTCTAAGATAGCTTGGGTCTTATAGGTTATACCCTCAAGCACACCTTCATATATTTCCCATTTTTCACACATGAAAAGCACATATTGAACACGATAATCATTCAATCTAGACAAGTATTGCCACAAAAGTTTATGCTCAAAATGAGAAAAATGGAAAAGAGTCATTCTTTTTTGTCAAATTTTAAGTTTTTCAGTTTTTTTTGGTCAAATTAAAAGTCCAGTCTCGAATACTCAAGTAAACTTTAATATTGAAAAGCGACAGCTTTCCAACGATGGCGCCAAAAACTTGTTGCGTGAGAAATTACTGCAAACGCATGATTTAGATGTAGCTAGCAACCGACGATTACGGGTTGTATCCATAAGGAGTTCTGTTTCCAATTACTAGAGCTAATTCAAGTGTTGCAAGCAAGGAAAAACAAAGGTTGATAGGAGGTAGAAATAAACTACTAAACAAACAAAAAGGACTTCTTTGATTATGATTAAACCCAAGATAAATAAGTCAAACCCTCACCTTCCCAAGTAATGCTAGCATTCGAAGATGCTCAATTACACTATCAGAACTCACCCAAGCCCTCTTTCAAGGATCGAAGGCTAATTTAATTATTCTAACAACATATTTTTATGGGGTTAGCTCAATTTAACTACAAGAATAGCAATCCTTGACTTAGTTAGGATTTGGACTATTTTCACGGCTAAATAGTAGCTATCCTCTCTACCCACACTAGGCAATCTACCTCACCTTTTAGCGCAAGTCGAGTGCCCCAAAACCCAGATAAAAACTCTTTTAAGCATTTCATCGAACACTTGGTGGGCGTGAGAGAAAACCCTAAATAAAAACATAAGCAAGGTAGGCTAAGGTTTAAATGAGATCGGCTAGCCATCTTAGGGGATAATCGCAATCAAAGATCATAGCTTCAATCACAATTAAACATCCAAAAGAAAATAAAAAAAAGAATTAACAAAGTAGTAAAGAAAGCATGAAGAATAAAATTAAAGAGGGAGGGAAGAGATACTTAGAAAATTAGTCTTGAATTGCGAAATCCACAATCTTATACATGATATACACTAATCTACCAAAGTTATTCTCCCCCTAATGGGGTTTTGGTGGCTAATAGAACTCCGAAAAATGGCTAGAGGAGAAATCTCCAAGATAGTCTAAAAGATACCTCAAATAAAGTCCGAAATCTACTTAAATAATGCGAAAACTAGGAAGATGCATGCTCGTGCTTCGACGCACAGGTGTCCATGCACCCCACGCACTAGCAAGATGCACGGTTGTGCACTACCCGTACGCATCTTAAGAATCAGGATTGGAATCTGCAGGTTTTCTACATGGATGTGCCATTGTGCACGGCCAACGTACACTCTTTTCGGCCCTTTAGACTTACTTTCCTAGCCCTTGAAACTTCATAGGACCTATTTTCCTCCTTGAAATATGTCCCCATGGCCTTCTTTTTCATTAAAACTAGTGATTTTCTTATCTTCTTGGCAAGAATTCTTGAGATAAGAAAAACCACTTATAAAGCGTAATATGGATCGAAGAAGACAAATTTGACCTTTCTCATCAAGATCCAACAATTAGTGGGAAAAAGTGAATCAAATGGGGGCTAAAGTTAATCAAATCAAAAAAGAGGTTTATCAAATTTCTCTGAAGGAAGACTACAAGCACTTCAAACACATGTCGTCTATTTTTGAATATCAAATAAAACTCTTATTGATTGAGATTAAGCCTCTTACGCCCTCTCTCAAGATCAAATTGATTCAAGTTCATTCAAAGGAGTTAAATCAGTAAGCTTAATCAAGATTCAAGCCAATTGGTCCTCTTTCAAATGCAAATTGGAGATCGAATCAGAGGAATTTTATTTATTTACTTGTAACAAATACACAGAGATTGTACCCACACCTTCTGAAATCAATACAAATTAAATTTGTTCATATTTCTTATCTTATTATTTAATTTAGATTCGAATTTGTGTTTACAACAGGGTTTGATTGAGGCATGTTAGGCGACATCAGCACATGCGATGGTGGTTCAGTGATCGTTCCATTAATAAACCCCTACAACTGGTGCATGACAAGAGACGAGAGAACCTATGCCTTCCAGCACAAGAAATCATAAACATTTTCGAGAACAGTGGTCACAAAAGTTTTGATGTTAATTATCCAAAGGCTAAGGTTAATAGATGGTAATCAGGAAAGGAAAGAAGGTGCCACACTCTACATCGGGTCACCAAGAATGGCACTTGGCATAATGCCAAAAGTGTGCACATCAAAGCTAAATGATGTACTGAGTAGTGGCAACCAACATGACGTCGACCGCATGAAGAAAGTTTAAGGCACCGTTGGCTCCAGCGGTAGGACCCGAGGTTGGAAGTCGGCAAGGTAGAAAGCAGGATCTCAGGAAGTGAGAACCTTAGATGTGAGAGAAAGAGAGAGAGGGACCTAGTTTGTGAGAGGGAGGAGATGGTCGGAAGCGAAGACTGCGATTGCATAAATCCTAATGGTGGGCACACGGTGCAGGAGACAACCTCTGTGGGTCGAACCTGTCATCGAACATCGGTGGCATCTGAGGGATATCAATTTCGCTAGACATGGGGACGATATGAGGGTTCACGCAAGGAGAAAATTGCGGTTTAGAGGGTTAGTTTTGGTTCTGATACCATGTGAGATTTTTGGAAAGTTTTTGGTTCACTCGATATGGGAGCTAGACGCTCTATTATATTGAAGTAAAAAAACAATGAGTTTACATCATAGTCATTGTCTTGTATTAGTTCTATCTCTTACCTTATATGCGATTCATATTTCTTGCCGATTATGCAAGTTTTATAAGAATCATTGATTCAATTAGAGATTTTTTTCTTGGTAGATTGATCTATCTTTATCTCTGGGATTCATTGGTTTTGATTGAAAATTATTCAACAATGGAGGTTGATTTGGCTCAATCATAATAAAGGTTTTTTTTTCATATTGGATTTGTTATTTGACAAATAAATTTGTTGTGTGAAGATACATTATGACTTGCCGACATGTGAGAAAGACGAATTGAAGTTGACAGATGTGGTTTGTAGCCAAAATGACGTTGTAAATATAAAAACGATCATAATCGTATCATTATTAGCTTCATTGAAATACGGATGTATTTTAATATGCTAAATGTATTCTTGTACGGGGATTATCAATGTCGATTTTGTACGCAACCTATGGTTTTTCATTGATAAGCTTTCTTTATCCGCAAAAATATTGTAAATATTATATGAAAATATTTCACAATATGTCTTTCTAATTTCCATAGTTCAATCAATTAACCTGGAAATATTTTAATCACCTAGAATATTGGAATTTTCTTTCAGATTAATCAGATCAAATATTATCTCGTAAAATCTCACGTTATAACTCCTTTTTTAGCATCATATTACAATCAAGCACCAAGAAGATCCTACCAAATCTCATCGAACTTTATATCCCAATCAATTACAAGCTCAAGGGATCTTTTCTAGCTATAATACGCTTAGTCCTTCATTTTAAACACATCACTAAGTTGGGATTTCAACTTGTTGATCAAGGACTTGTCCTTGGAAGCAATGAGCATGTCATCAATATATAATAGCAAATAAACAAAGGAATCTCCAAATTGTTGAAAATACACACAATTATCTAAATGACATCATATATAATCTTGTCCAATCATAAAGGCATCTAACCTTTTATACCATAACACCATATAGCAACTTCTTCAAGTGGCACACAAGATTCTTCTTACCAGGAACTATAAACCCCTCATGTTCCTTCATGTAGATCTCTTCCTCCAAGTCACCATCAAGGAAAGCTGTTTTAACATCTACTTCCTCCAATTCCATGTCAAATAAAGCAACTAAAGCAAGTAGTACTCTAATACAAGAATGACGAACAATAGGAGAGAATGCTTCATTAAAGTCAACACACTCCTTTTAGTTGCAACAACGAACAATCAAATGTGCTTTCCACCTTACATCTTTAACTCCAGGGATGCCCTTTTGCACTTGTAGATCCATTTTGCAGTCAAGGCATTATGACTTTAGGAAGTTCACATAACTAACAAGTCCCATTTTTGTGAAAACTCTCCATTTTTGGTTGCATTGCCACGAGCCAATTTGAGGAGTGAAGGTTCAATACCTTTGGAAGTCTCTTGTGCAATGGCAAGCGCATACACAATCAAACCACTCTCATTATTGGTGGCATAAGGAGTGGGCTTTCTAATTGTTCTTATTAGTCTATCGCGAGTAATAGAATATGTATGCTCCACCTAAGCCTCCTTGGGACTTGAGGTGCTAGAATTTGGCTCATCAATATGGACCTCATCACTGGAATGAGGTGATGTGGATATAGTACCTCCACCTTCAGTTGAAACCTCTAACTCCACCTTGTCACTGGTATCATGTAGATCACCCGCACTAGTAGAAGATATAGTATATTCTTTTCTAATAGAAAACACAGCAGGCTCATCAAAAGTGACATCCCAGCCTTGAATGACTTTCTTGGAACAAGGACACCATAAACATATCCTTTGGACTCAGATGCATAACCAAGAAACATGCACTTAATACCACTAGGAGCTAGCTTACCATCATTGACATATGCATATGCAGGACATCCAAATATTCCCAAAATAGAATAGTCAACAACATTACCCGACCAAACTTCTTATGGGATTTTGAAGTCAATAGAGAAGTGTGGAGAATGGTTCACAAGATAACAAGCTATTGAAATAGGCTTGATGCAAAAATAACGAACGTGCCATAAACCAACATTGGAGCGCATACAACGAGCTCTCTCTAAAAGGGTCCGATTAATACATTTAACAACACCATTTTGTTGAGGTTTCCCTAAGAAAGTTTTGTGTCTAGCAAATTCATGAACGTCATAAAATTCATTAAGGTCTTACTCACAAACTCTAGACCATTATTAGTCCTGAGCTTTTTGATTTTCCTCCCAGTCTGGTTCTCAACAAGGGCCTTGAATTTCTTAAACATAGAAAATGCTTTATTTTTTTGTCACAAGAAATATGCCCAGGCCTTATGAGATAAATCATACACAAAAGTTAACATGTAGCATTTTCCTCCAAAAGAGGGAACTCTAGAGGGACATCATAAATCAGAATGAATATAATTTAGGATATCCTTGGTACAGTGTTTAGCAATTGAAAAAATGACTCTTTTTTGTTTGCCAAAAACACAATGATCACAAAAGTCAAGTGTACCCATATCTTCGCTACCAAGGAGACCTCTTGCTTAGGATTGTCATGCCTTTTGCACTTATATGTCCTAAACGAGCATGCCACAATTGAGTGAGATCAACATTGGATGAGGAGATAGTGACTGCTATAGAACCTGCCACTGTAGAGACTTGTAGGAAGTAGATACTGCCTCATCTCATACTCTTCATGAGAACAAGTGCATCTTTAGAGAGTTTCATGACTCCACTTTCAGCTGAATACCTGCAACCATTAGACTCAAGAGTACCAAGTGAAACAAGGTTGTGCTTCAAATTTGAAATGTGACGAACATTTGTCAAGGTCCTCAAAATACGATCATGGGTTTTAATTTGTGCGGTGCTAATACCAACCACATTACAATGAGCATCCTTACCCATAAGCACAACATCTGAATCTAGCGACTCATATGTTGAAAACCAATCATTATGGGCGCACATATTGTGATACTTCGAGTGTGGTTTAAAGGAATCAAAGTGACTATTTATATCACCAAAGGTGCACCTTTCTTTTCGAAAAACCCATTCTTAAGAACTCCACAGTTAAGTGTGTTTGCTGGGGAGCAATCTTGAGATGGGTGACCTCCTGGGAAGTCTCCCAAACAGCATGAGAGCGAGGATGAAACAAGCCGGAAAGGCTTGTGGTGATTTGTGGGGCTAGTTAACGATCCTGTTTGCGATTAGGGAGGAGTCGAAGTGTTACAGATGGTGTCAGAGCCGACCTACAATAAAGCTGCACTAGTGGACGAGAGTGCCCTGCGCAGTCAACTAGCAGGGCAAAGATATTGGGATGGACTGCCGGTCAAGAGGATGCGTAAGTCGGTCAGTTCGTGAAGCACAACAGGGACTTGTGCACTTCAAGTAGGGGTTGTTGTAATACTCCTAGTGTGGCTTAAACAGATCGGAGTGACTACTTATATCACCAAAAGTGCGCCTTTCTTTTCGAGAAGCCCACACTTCAGAACTCCACAGTTAAGCATGCTTGATGGGGAGCAATCTTCGGATGGGTGATCCTCTAGAAAGTTTCCTAGACAGTGTGTGACTAAGAACGAAATACACTAGAAAGGCTTGTGGGTGATTTATGGAGTCAGTCAACGATTCTTGAAGCCATTCATGGTAACTGTCTATGATCTGGGACGGGTCGTGGCATTACACACACTCATCAACTAAGGGTCCTCACTTCTAGCAGTATTTGCAAAATTTGTTAGATTTACATCACCTAGAATTTGAATTAGAGTTTCTCCTATTGGTGTTCTCTTTTCCAGAGGGTCTACATCTCACATTTAGACCCTCACCTCTATCACTGGAACGCAATTCAAGGTCAAATTTTTCTTTGGACAATAAACTAGCTTTTACGTCCTCAAATAATGTCTTATTGTTACTGTGTAGCAAGATTTCCTTGAAAGGCTTATAGGAAGAGGGTAATGAGACTCCCAGCAAAATAGCCCTGTCCTCATCCTCAATTTTGACACCCATGTTTTCCAAAACAATAAGAATGGAATTAAAACCATCAAGGTGATTTTGAATAGGAGTACCTTTGGCCATGGAGAATGTGTAAACGTTCTTTGAGATGGATTTTCTTGGAAAGACTTTTCCTCATATATAATGCCTCCAATACGAGCCAAGACTTGTCGTGGTAGTCTTGTCAAGGGCCTTACGAAGGACATGAGGCACTAAGTATAATTGAATGGTAGACAGCACCTTCTCATCAAGATCCTCACATTGCTCATCTATCATGGACTCAGGCTTCTTGGCTTTACCAAATCAAGAAAAACCACGGATGACGATGATCGAAAAGTCTACTATAAGATAGGAGAGTATAAATTAACCTCAAAGCAATGTGCTTAAGTAAGAGATCAATATGTGATTATAAATTCACTCAAAAATACTCTCAGAAATCTAAGAAAAATAGTGAATAATTTTGGCGTGGATGTAAGATGGTGATGATGATTCTTAATGATGGGAATGATTATGCTTGATGAAGATGTCTTAAGTCATAGTAGCTCAGCCATTGGTAGCAATAATCCGTCATTAATCTCAACATAAGCAGAAAACAGATGAAAGGGATCAGAGATTGAGGGAGCCCACAAGTCAAGATCTGCCACGATCCGCCCGTGGCAGCCACTAGGTCAAAAAGCCACCAAAAAGCCTACTAAAGGCCACAGGTTGTGGAATGGACTGCAGCTGGGCCGTGGTGGCCTCTAGAAGCCAAGTCATTGGGTAGTCAATGCGGGTCAAAACGTACTGTTGCTGCTAGGTTGCTTCTGTACATGTAGATGCCATTTGGGCTGCCTCTGTTGAATGAAGCCCAAACACTAGCTCGGTCAACGCCGGCCAAAGAAGGAGCTGGGAACAAGCCGCTGCTAGGCCTTGTCGAACATGGGCTGCATGTCTACCATGCTGAAGTCCTCCTTTTTTTCTCTTTCTTTTGTCTAGCCCAATCAACCAAAGCTATTAATATTTTTGGGTCATATCTGAACAACTAATAATAATAATAATAATAATAATAATAATAATAATAATAATAATAATAATAATAATAATAACAATAATAACAATTTATAAGAAATATTATTAAAGGGAAACTAAAACATTACCTACTAATCTATGCCATCAGATCTATCTACACTCTTATAATAGTAATCTTTATAAAATCATAGAATTGTGCGATGAGAGTGATTTGCGAGATTTGGTGTAATCTTAACTATAAAAATTATTTCTGCATTAAATCTAAGCTGTTGATTTTAAAGTTAAGATATCCCTTTATTTTATTTAAAAATCTCCCATGATTTTGGATGTATATGATAAAAGATAGATAATAATCCAATTATGCAGGGAAAAAAATTAGGCAATTACATTGGTTCATTAAATATAAACTGGAGATTTTATTTTTTAAAAAAACCACCTTATATAAGTAAAATACCTATTTATAATTTTTATTTTTAAAAAAAATCACTCATAATCTCGATTATATTTGATAAAGGATACATGATAATTCTATTGTCTAAAAAAAATCCAAGCAGTTAACAAAAGCCATAATCTTTGGAAAAAGCTAAAATGCTAGCCACAACCGGAGTGATTTGTAGGACTTGGTGTAATTTCAGCCACAAATATTATTAACTCATTAAATCTAAACCATAGATTTTAAAGTTAAAAAAAACAGTTTATAACTATCGTCTCTCTCAGAGCAAAACACTGCCTTATTTTTATTAATTTTTTTAAAAAAATCCTTATCTATGCTATTATAATAGCAATCTTTACAAAACCCTACAATGGTTGCAATGAGAGTGATTTATAAGATTTGGTGTAATCTTACATATAAAATTATCTTTCTATTTTATTCAAAAAATTCTCTATAATTTCAGATATACATGATAAAAGATAGGTGACAATCCAATTATCTAGGTAAAAATTAGGCAATTATATTTATTTATTATATCCATATCTAAGATTTTAGTTTTAAAAAGCCACCTTATCTAAGTAAATACCTATTTATAATTTTTATTTTTCAAAAAAAATACTCATAATTTCATTTATATTTGATAAAGGATACATGATAATTTTATTATCTAAAAAAAATCCAATCAGCTAACAAAAGTCATAATCTTTAGAAAAACCTAAAATGGTAGCTACAACACAAACACAATTTATTGTGCACAACCGGGTGGACATCTCATTTGTCCACCTGGGCCCTCAATTTATAAGAAAAAATAAGAAAAAGAATTCACTACAAATACTTATTATTTACTTCACTTATTTGTGAATGGCACACCGTACATGCTCCCCCCTCCCAAAAAAATATGCACACACATTTTTTTAAATTCTTTCATTGAAATATTAAGGCATACACTTATATTTACATTATAGATCCATATTCACTATTTTTGTATAAAAATTCTAATTTTTAAGATAAATATTAATTGAAAATTTGTATATTTATTACCCGTATTGTTACTCAATAGAAGCATACAGATTTATTATAAAAATAAACAAAAATAAGAAAGAAAATTCACTATAAATTTTCACATAGTGAGCAACACATTTTTTTGAATTCTTCCCTTGAAATATTGAGGCATATACTTATATTTACATTACGGATCTACATTCGCTATTTTTGTATAAAAATCCTAAATTTTAAGATAAATATTAATTAAAAATTTGTATATTTATTATCCATATTTTTACTCAATAGAAGGATACAGATTTATTATAAAAATAAACAAAAATAAGAAAAAAAATTCACTACAAAATGTTATACGTATGGATACAACATTAGTGAGCAATACTGCATATGCTAGTGAGTTATATAATAGATTTAATAAGTAATACAATGTTAGTAAGAAATATTTATATTATCTTTTATTAAGACATAAGTGCATTCGTATTATAAATATTTAGTCAGTATAATACAAATATAATCCAACTCACTAAAAATATGTCGTAGCTCACTAAATATAAGTCATAACTCACTAAAAGGCGAATATAACATAACTTAGAATATGAACAAAAAAGTATATATGCTAACTAAACTTGTGTACTATATTGTTTGTTCACTCATTTTTTATATAAAAATAATTAGTATTCCACACTAAATCATATTGGTCACAAAATACATTTTATAGCTCACTAAATATCTATCATAACTCACTAAATAAATAGCATAGTTCACTAAAAAGAATAGTACAGATAGCCAGCAAATAATATTATCAAGTTCTTGGATCATGTTACAGCTCAATCATTTTTTACTATGAGGAGTGTTTGTATTATATTTTATGAGTATAATACAAATGTAGTGAACTCATTAAATATAGTCCAACTCACTAAATATATGTCATATCTCACTAAAAATACATAGACAACTAAAATATAGTTTAGTGAGTTTCAGATGTACAATAACATTTTTTTAGTACAATAGCACATTTTACTAAGTTATATAGAATTTTTACTAAGTGTAACCTTGGTACATAAGATACATTGGTTTTGATCTATCTGCTCACTAAAGTATGTATTAGCTCACTAAAACAGTGTATCAGCTAACTAAAATATTGTAGTGAGCTATATATTATTTTTAGTGAGCTGAAATTCGGTTGTACAATCATTTTTGTATAACCGGTTGTATGATATAACAATTCTCTAAATAAATATCATAACTCACTAAAAAAGTATAGACAGCTAAAATATAGTTTAGTGAGTTTCAAATGCACAATAATATTTTTTTTAGTACAATAGCATATTTTAATAAGTTATATAGTATTTTTACGAAGTGAAACTTGGGTACATAAAATGCATTAGTTTCAGTATGTGTTATCACTAAAAGTATGTATTAGCTCACTAACACTATATCTTAGCTCACTAAAATATTTTAGTGAGCAAACTTGGGTGCCCAATAGCATATTTTAGTGAGCTATATGGTATTTTTAGTGAGCCAAAATCCGATTATACAATTACATTTGCATAACTAGTTATATGATATAACAACTGCAACGGGAGTGATTTGCAAGATTTGATGTAATCTCAGCTACAAAAATTAGTCATCTATTAAATTTAAGCCTTCAATTTTGTATCTAACCTACATATCTACACCATATTAATAATAATATTTGGAAAAACCTAAAATACTAACAGGAGAGTGATTTGCGGGACTTAGTATAATCTTAATCACAAATATTATTAACTCATTAAATCTAAACCCTTGATTTTAAAGTTTAAAAAAGTTAGTTTGTAACTGTTATCTTTCTCCAAGCAAAATACTGCTTTATTTTTATTTATTTTTTAAAAATAAAACTCAGAGGAGTTAACTACCTACTCCTCATATTTTTGATTGCACGTAATATGTGAATGTCGGGGCTTTAGATACTCTTGGCTGTTGATTCTGTGCACGCCTCTTTTTCTCATCAAAGCACACGAGTGCGCGCACACCCACACACACACACACACACACTCTCTCTCTCCCCCCCCCAAGAAATTGATTTCTTCAGTTTTTTTTTTTTTTGAAAATTGCTTCTTTAATAACCCTAAGAATAATTTTCTATGTTTATAACTAGGTGAAGGTCTCTAATATACTTTATATTTTTGGATTCATATTTTTTTTTATGGGTTATCGTAGGAAGTACCAAACGTTAAATACGTTATGGTGTAGAATTTGCAATTCATAAAGGTTGATGTATAATGCATAAACGTAGGAGCTAAAAGGAGGAAACAACTTTGTTTTGAAAGAGATTTGGACATCTAATTATTCTCGAATCATATAATGTAAAGAAATGGGTATTTTTCATGTATAACATAGCGAAACTATTTTATACATGAGTGATACATGATCCCAACTGTCTCATGCTATGTGCTGATTATTTTATAAATCAAGATCTATTTTTAATGGGTTAGTATTCCCAGGTGTAATTCACTTTACAACTAGACATAGTGAGATTTGAGACTTTTAGACACAGGGGAGAATGATTTGATTCACGAATTAAAGTTCCCATTAGTTGACAAAATCAATTTTACTAATTATACGATCAAGCTAAGTAAATCAGACAATATTTTTCTTAATGGTCATGAAATATTTATGAGACAAGTGATTTTATATAATGAATACTCTAGAGTTTTAAAATTAAAATTTAGTTTAAAAGACAATCCTTGTATTGTACGGCTCTATTCTAGTAAGTGTAATTTGCCTCCCAAAACACCCCCCAAAAAACAAAAAAAGAAAATGATCCCTTCGTGCTACGGGGTCAAAAAATAAGACATGATGCTAGTTCTAGAAGAAGGGGAAAAAAATAGAGAACTGAGTGCTATTTTGGGTGAAGAACTCGGTTTAATTCCATTGTAGGAGAAGGAGGAAAGAAAGCGGGTACCAAAGCTGAAGACAAAATGGACCAAATATTGATCAAAAGCAAATATAACTGATATCGAGGTACCAAAGCTGAAGACAAAATGGACCAAATATTGAGAAGCAAATATAACTGATATCATGCTTGTGGGTGATAAAAACTAAGGGAACTTTGGAATATTGAGAATGTGTTTTTATTGATTGAACTCTTCTCCGTTCTGTTTTTCATAAGCAATGCGATACATACATATATATACTCATGCGTGCCTGCAACTCTATGACTTGTTTCCTTATTGGAATACACCTATACCAATGTCTTCTTATTGGAGTACAACTATGAAAGCATAATTTGGAATATAACAAACTACTTGTTAACACTTCCCCTCAAGTTGGATCATGGAGATTGATAATGCCCAACTTGGACTTTAAAAACTGAAATTGATCCCGGTCGAGAGCTTTAGTGAGAAGATTAGCTGGCTGTTGCTAAGTGGAGATCTTGGAAAATGCAAGGAGCCCAGCCTCTAACTTCTCGCGAATAAAATGGCAATCAAGCTCAATGTGTTTGGTTCTTTCTTGAAAAACCAGATTATTAGCGATAAGATGAGCTGCCTGGCTATCACAAAACAAACGCATAGGTCGATCAAGGAAAATTCCCAGGGCTGCAAGGAACGATTTTAACCATACGAGTTCACTTGCAGCATCTGCTAGGGAGCGATATTCTGCCTCTGCTGAAGATCGCGATGCAGTTGTTTGCTTTTTGGTTTTCTATGAAATAGGAGACCCTCCAAGCATCACAAAATATTCGGTAAGAGATTTGTGTGAAAGTGGACAGACAACCCAATCCGAATCACAAAAACCTACAAGTTGCATGTCACAATCCCGACGCAACAGTAGTCCTTGTCCAGCAGAACCTTTTATGTAACGAACCACTCGCCGCGCTGCCTCCATATGCGCTCTTTAGGGCCTTGCATAAACTGAGATAGTAAATGTACTGCATATGTGAGATCAGGACGTGTGATGGTACGGTAGATAAGACGCCCACTAAGCATCAGTAAGGGGTATGATCGTCTAACTCTCTTCCTTCAGCGAGTGCTAATTTATGATTTTGCTCCATAGGAAACCCGGCAGGCTTTGCACCCAATAGGCCGCATTCATCAATAATTTCCAAAGCATACTTCCGTTGACTCAAAAACAAGCCTCGAGGTACTCTCGCCACTTCGATCCCAAGGAAGTACTTCAATGGGCCTAGATCCTTAATGCTAAAACATGTGTTCAGGTAGCATTTGAACTCATGGCATGCCTTGGAGTTATTTGTCGCAAGGACAATATCATCCACGTGGATTAGAAGAACTATAAACACATCTCCCTTTCGATAGGTAAATAAGGAATAGTCTGCATAAGATTTAACAAATCCATATTCACAAAGCTTGGACAAAAGCTTGACAAACCATTGCCTTGGGGCTTGACGCAGCCCATGCAGAGACTTTTTCAACCTGTAAACTTTATCAGGATGCGAGGCCATATAACCAGGTGGTATTTTCATGTAAACTTCCTCATCTAAAACTCCATGAAGGAAGGCATTGTTTACATACAACTGATGTGATTCCCAGCCTTTTGAAATAGCAACAGAAAGAAAACATTAAACACTATTCATCCTCGCTACTGGAGCAAACTTCTCAGTGTAATCAACACCTTCTTCCTGGTGATCTCCCATATTACCAAGCGTGCTTTATATCGGTGGATGCTGCCATCGGAATTATACTTTACACGATACACCCATTTACACCCAATGGGCTTCTTTCCTGAGGGCAAGTTAACTACTTCCCAAGTGCCATTGTTTTCAAGTGCTTCTACTTCCTCAGTCATGACTTGTCTCCACTGGCTTTGCTTGACCGCTTCATGATAAAAACAAGGCTCATCCACTTTCATAATAGCTGCTAAGACCTATTGATGTGAACGTGAAAAATTCGTACAAGTGACATAATTATGCAAAGGATAACACGTACCTGAGGGTTCCTTTTGGCATGAGTTAGCAGTGAGTACGGGGTTTTTGATATGGGCACTATAGCAAACATAATCGTCTAACTTGGCCAGCAGTCATCGTGTCCATTGAGAACCATATGGAACTCGGTGAGCTGTCTCGGGAGCTGGGGTGTGCTGCTGTGGGGCGCTGTCTTCAGATTCTGTCTCAGGTGTGGGCAGGGTAGCTTCTGCTGGCCTAAACAGAATAGTGGACTGTTGCTCACAACTCCCCTTGTCTGCCAAGGCCAATTCTGGACTTATTGTTGTCAGCCCAACAGATCCACTCCCCCTGTCGTCCACATCTATTAGGTTGTTCACTGGGCTTGCATCCTCGGCTGGCCTATTTTCTTCATCAATCCACATGTTATCCAATTTTGGGGTTGGAAAGGTGTTTTGTGAGTTGTCTGAGTCGTGGCTAGCAAAGGGAAAAATTTCTTCACAAAACCATACATCCCTACTCTCAAACAATTTGTTTTCTTCTAAGTCATACAACTTCCACCCCTTCTTGCCAAAAGGATAACCAACAAACACACACTTTCAACTTCTAGATGCGAATTTGTTACCCACTTTGTTTTGAGCAAAACACATACATCCAAAGACCCTAATGTGATCGTATTTTGGTTCCTTATTAAAGATCCACTCATACGGAGTTTTTCCCTTCAATAACCTACTTGGAGTTCGATTAATCAAATAAGCCGCCGTGAATACACATTCCCCCCAAAAATGTAAAGGTAGATTTGCTTGGAATCTGAGTGCACAAGCCACATTTAAGAGGTGTCTGTGTTTCCTTTCCACTTGGCCGTTTTGTTGGGGGGTTTTAACACAACTAGTTTGATGAATCATTCCACATTGTGTGTAAAACCCCCTTATTGATCTAGACTTAAATTCAAACCCATTATCAATCCTTATGATTTTAACAACTTTGTCAAATTGGGTCTTTATCATGGCAACTAAACCTTTTATATATTTTTCGGCCTCACTTTTCTCCTTCATCAAGTATACCCACACATCTCTACTAAAATCATCAACAATAGTAAGAAAATAATGTGCACTGCAAGAGGAGGGAGTTTTATATGGCCCCCAAATATCACAGTGAATCAACTCAAACAAATTTTCAACTTTATCATGACTTAACGAAAACTTAATTCTAGTATGTTTTGCTCGTAGGCAAATTTCGCATATTCGATTTTTATGACTACAACTAGAGTATTGTAGAGATTGAATAAGCGAAGACATAACTTCCTTAGAAGGATGGCCCATTCGATAATGCCGGAGTTACCCTGTTTTGACGACACACGCATGATTTGTCTTGTCTTGTGCTCTTTTGCAGTAGTAGACCTCGTCTCATTGCTCACCCATGCCAATCGGAATCCTCATAGTGCGGTCCTGCAAGATACAAGAGTTCTTATGAAATGTCACTGTACAGTTTGGATCCTTACAAATACGAGAAACCGATATGAGATTACAACTCAAAGAGGGTACTACTAACGTTTGATTTAATTTCAAATCCTTCTCTAACAGGATCATTCCTTACTTGTGGCTACTGTTTTTGCTCCATTTGGAAGATCGACGATCACCGGTGAGATGCCTTCTACATTCTCTAGCAACTTTACTTCCACGGTCATATGCTTGCTCCACTATCAATCAACTAAGGAGGCTTGGGAATGCAATTACCTGTTAGTTTTTCACCATCTTTGGGTGTCTTGATGAGGCTCAGAAGCTGCTGGGTTTGATCCGAGGTCAGTCCTGGAATAGGTGATGTTGCACCTAGTTGCTCACGACTCGCGAATGCAGTAGTGCTGGCTGCGGCACTTTCTGTGGCTGGTGCATCAACAGTCATGGCTGCAGCAGTTGTTCCTTCTCGTCCTGCTCCGCAGCCACCTCGTCCATAACCACCCACACGACCTCCTCTTCCTCCTCGAGCTCCGCGTCCTCCACGACCTCTGCCTCGGTTGCTCCAGCCAGGCAGATAGCCAACGAGTTCATAACAGTTCGCCTCTTCATGCCCGATCTTCCCACAGTGAGTGCAAACGATTTTTCAGCCATGGTTACACCTCTTCTGCCTGGCCTGGAGTTAATAGCAAATGCAGCCATGTCCGCCTTATACTCTCGTCCCATCACAATTTGTTTGTGCTACTCTTCTTGTCGTATAATGTTAAAGATCCTCTCTAAAGTGGGTAAAGATTCCAAGGCAAGAATTTGCCCACGAATATGAGCTTGGCTACTTGACCTGCAATATCACATGTGCACTTTTCGCAAGAGCACTTCGGAGGTTTGACATAGTTAGCCAACTTGTTCCACATATTTCATAGTTTGGCATAAAACTCAGCCATGTCAAGCCCTCCTTGCTTACAAGATGCAATATCATCCTTTAGTTGATAAATTTTAGGTTTATTGGGGGTGGAATACCTTTTCTCCAGATCATCCCACAACTCCTTCGCTGTGTCTATGTAAGGTAAGGTTGAGTGTAGTTTGGGATTGATGGAGTTGAGAAGCCATGAACATAGCATGG